>JAGDYQ010000104.1:2056670-2579697 GCA_021962125.1 Bulinus truncatus
TGTTGAATGATTTCTTCAAAAAATACATTTTCTTGATTTCAATAAGTTTTTAATTTGTTGAATGATTTCTTCAAAAAATACATTTTCTTGATTTCAATAAGTTTTTAATCGTATGCTACAAAT
This sequence comes from Bulinus truncatus, assembly GCA_021962125.1. NCBI lineage: Eukaryota > Metazoa > Mollusca > Gastropoda > Planorbidae > Bulinus > Bulinus truncatus. The sequence continues at coordinate 2,056,794 of JAGDYQ010000104.1, forward strand.
AATATAACGTTTTTTTGTTGTTTTTTTTAAATTGTTACAAACTTTGAAAATGGAAAAAAAAATAATTAAAAATCATAATAGTAATTGTGGATAGTCACGTTACTTACAGCTATTAACACTATCTTACAAAACATTATTTATAGTTTTACAAAACTTTATTGTATCCACTAGTCATAGGTGGATTTAACGGAGGGCCTGGTCCCCCCAAATTCAGCCCGTCCTTACATAGTTAAGCCACTGGTTTAAATTCCATTTTAATTTCATTTCAAATACTTTCAAAACCATTGTTAAAATGTCTAAAATCGAAATCATAAATCATACATCGATTGTAAATTTTTAAAAAATGAAACTTTCATAAAAAAAAATAGGATGATTGACGTTCAAATAAGACAAAAAAAAAATAACAACAAACAGTTCAAATTGTATAAATGTGTTTTCTTTCATTCCCATATTTACTACATAATCAATAAAAGGTGTAATATTGTTCCTCGCCGTTCACCCTTTGTTGTCCTTGGCTCCAGTAAACATCAGGAGGTAGCCAGTATCCTCCCCTTGATTTGTTACCGGCAGAACTTTATTCAGTTTCCGGTGAGACATGGCTGCCATCAGGCGCCTGAAAACAAAAATAGACCATAATTTGTTGGCTCTTCAATTTCACAAAGTTTATGCGCATTATTATTTTCATTGTATATTGCAGTGGTTCTAAATTTCCACTGGTCGATAACGAGCTGTTTTGAAGTCGTAGCTGGGTTTTTGTTTTAAATAATTACCTAATGAAAAATCTATATACATATAAGCGATTTTGGGTTCTGCGTTAAATCGAAAGTAAAGAATTAATACACCAGTATACCAGTTTAAAATACAATCATGAAAAAAATCGGATCTGCCCCGAAACCATAAAAATAGCCTAGCCTGCCGATCAAGCCTAAGGGGATGTAACTCTATGCAAAGGTTTTGCAGGGTACAGCTAGTATAAGAAAATAATTTTAGCTGGGTTTTTTTTTTTTACACTTTTGTCTTTCTTAACATATGAGTCGCGAAATAACGAACAAACTTTTAAATGAGGCGCAAAAGTTTGAGGACCCCCTGCTATGTACCCCTCACCACGCGTTAGGTCAATGAGACCTGCACTCCCGTTTGTTTATTTACAGAGTAAAAATACTTTAGTTGGTTTATTAAGTGGACGAAAGTTAATAAAAATAATGGAGGAAAAAAAAAACTGGTTTCATTGGGGTAAAACAGAACACGGGAAAAAAACTGCTTGTGGCAATATGAACACAATTGGTCTCCCCTAGTATATGCCAATGGTTCTTATTTGTTTTTGCTTCCCCTCACCCCACATAAACCTTTCTCAAGTTCTCTTGTATAATACATAATGTTCAATATTCTAATATTTATGTGTTGACTGTTTAAAGCCTAAATAACTGGTTGTTAGAAAGAATAAAACACGTTTTATAAATCAATATTTCTTAGGAATTAGTTAATTGTAAAATGTTAAGAAATCACATCCTCTGAATTTACAAAAAAAAACATACAACAAACATTTTAATTGTTTCACATTGGCCCATCTGAACAATCACACTGACCCCTACCAATTGAGACTTGACTTCACCCCCCCCCCCACCCTACCACTAGGGTGATGAGAAAAAAAATATTTTTATGAAACCACTTGCAATGGAGGAATCTGTATGTGTAATTTAAGAATATAAATTGCATTTTTGATTTTTTAAAAAAAAGTTCCCCCACCTCCCCATTTTTTAGAAGAAAAAAGTGAACAAATATTTTTTTTCAAAAAAAAGGACAAGTTTTTTTTTTGGTTAATTCAAACGAGTAATAATAATAACTAATCAACTTTTATTATCAAATAAGATACAGATCAGTTAGTATTATGTACATAATGTACAAGAAATGTGTAAAACATATTTTTCCTATGAACTTTAAATTCAAAAATTAAAATTTTCTCGATTTTGATAGTTTCTTCCAGCTGATGCGAGGCCAACGTGAAGTTGTTTTGTAATGACGATATGCCTGACATAATTCATAAAAGAACTTGAAATCATCTCGCCATCCAGGGTTCTCACCTGTGCTAAGATCATCTGTCACAACGAGGCGGTAATCAGCCTGAAGAGTGGCATAGTTTTGCGTTAATTTGTCAATGAAGGAATAGTTGAGTTCTGGTTCGCTCGTTGGCTCTTGAATAATAAAATTCATGACATGTTTCAGAGTGAGGTCGAGTACATTGTGCTGACAGCCAATATATTGTGGCTCCTGAAAGCCCGTGCTCAAGACATCATCCTGTATGAGCTTTACAATCCCCAGCAAACGACCAGTATTTACTGCGGTCGTGTCGCATATTATCATGCAAAAATTTTCCTAAGCATCATATTCATTAATAAGCTGATGTAGTTCCTAGTGAATGGCCGCAGAAGAACCACTCTCACATTTAAGAGTTTGATTTCGGTCGTCATATTTTTCAGCAGAAATACTTGATACTCTTCCCCTTGCACTCTTTTACCATCAAACTGGAGACAATAGGGTTCTTTGCTTTGAAGTTTTTGAAAAGTTTTGCTTTTCATTTTCCGTCCTTCAGAGATTACTCGTTTCCAAACACACGCCTGACTTGGAACTGGCTCATCATGACCCTGTTCAGCAATGGTTGCAAGAACGTCATGTGCTTTATGTGTAGAAATGTTGTTTTTCAGTCCTAGCAAACCCGCTGTTGTAGTGCTTGCTCTTTTGTATTTCGGTTTTCATTCAGGAGAAGATAACGTGGAAGAATAGGTTGTCGAGTCGTGTGAAGAAGCATAGGTTTCAAAATCCAAAGATTCTGAGACAGTTTTATGTGTTTATGTAGGTTGTGAGAAAGTTGTATGTGTTTGTGTAGGTTGCGGTTGAGAAGAGCTGGCTTGAGATTGAGTTTTGGGTAGTCGGATTCGTTTTCTTGGGTGGATTGATTCTAAAAGGGCTTGTTTGACCATTGAATAACCAATCTTTCCTCCACTCTTAACTTGCCTCTGGTAGAGCTCTTTATCCTCCTTGCTATTCCATTTTCCATTAACGTTGGTGACATCGGATAATTTAGAAAGTGTCGTAGTAAATTTATTAGACGGTTTCTTTTTGTTTTTGTCATATAAATCAAACAGACAATTGAGTTTCTTTTTGATTAGTGCGCTGGATAATAGTGGAAAGTCTAGAATTTTCCTCCAGAACAATTCTATATCCGTAATCATAATTTTGATTCGATCCAGTCGACGTTTATGGCTATTGAACAGAAAAGTGAAGTTTCCAAGAATTTGACTGTTTGTGGGCATCCGTGTGAGATTGATTAGCTTTTCAACAGATAGAATTCTCGGATCCCTATTCTGTTTAGAAGATGAGGGTAGATGCCTTGCTTATAAACAAATAGAAACAACTGACTGGAATGTACTTAAAAGCAGTCTAGTAAGTCATGTAAAAATTGAGTGTTAAATTGAAACCGATAGTCAAACTGCGCGATATGTGAAAACAAAAATGAAAAGGTGGGGGAACTTTTTTCAATTAAAAAAAAAATAATGTTGCTACTGTCATCTACATATAATTGTTCCTCGAATGTGAGGGGTTTCAGTTTCGTTACGAAAAATATTGAAAATAGTTATCACCCCCCCCCCCTTTCCCGTGTGTAACACCTCTTCAGAAGTCAACTTACAATTTATCTTAACCTCTAGAATAAACCATCACAGCATAATTTGTTTTGTTTTTTATTCATGGATAAATCTAATATAAATATCCCGTTACATATTAGCAGCATAGAATTAAGCATTACGCCATGATAAACAGACACATCAAGATGCACACTTACTGAAGTCGTTTTGTCAGAAGTTCTGAAGGGGAAACTACTCTGTCCATATCATTCCGTGGATAGTACGGGTTAACGTTATTGCTGACAAAGTCTGTGTTGAGGTGGTTAGGGTGATAGTGTGGGTTATAGGAAATTCCCGAACTGTAAGTCTCTGTAAGAGAAAATATTGAGACGATAAATTTCGTTTTTTTAGCCATAAATCAAATAAAACTGATGTAAACAAAATGAAAAATAAAATATAAACTCGAAGATTGGGGGGAAGGAGGGGGTGTAGGGGGAAGATCTTACATTTTACTTTATAAATAAGTTCATGGTTAGTTAATTTCTTTTCCCGTTCAATGACTCGCATTAGTCAGTTTGGGGTAACTTAAAAATTACCAAAATATATTATAGTCACAGAAAGGTTTGGAGATCTGTTTCATTTCTGATAAACAAAGTAATTAAGACCTCAGTAAGATTATAATCATACCGTTTATCAGATAATGGTAAAATCTTTTTCGAGGTGCATGTAAATCAACAAATTTTTGACACATTTTATATAGCAATGCTAACTTCATTCAACTTTTCAAAAAAGTCAATAATGTAAAAAAAAAAAAATGGCTTAACAGACGACACTGAAATATTTTATTTGAATAGACAAATTTAGCATAGAAAAAATATTACAAAATAAATGGATTGCAAACTAGAGGAAAACTATACTAAAACTTTAGTTTTTTATGTTTTTTTACAGACCTTTATTAATGAATTTTTTTGTTTAAAATGTGCTGTCTTCATAGACTAGGGAGTTACTGTGAAGTTTAATGAACTAATTATACAGTCAAGCTATTCACTCGTCTATCTATGTGACGTATATTTCTCGTCATAAATGACACCATAAAAGATGATGTTATACGTAATTAGAGTTTAATTTTATGCCTCCAGCAAAATTTAATAAAGTGGAATGTATTGTGTGTCTGTGTGTGTGTGTGTGTGTTTCTTAGTGTGTGAGTCAAAAACAAGCAGGCCAAGATAAGCTTCTGAAACATTCAAAGACTAAATGTAAAGTAAATATTGTAGATCCGAGGCCTTAATATTTCTGACATCTTGATTCAGTTATATATGATCTGATATTAAATGAATACTAGAATATACCCATTTCTTTTGTTTTCAGCCTACCTAAGAGAATGCGCTAAAAGCAGTGTAACACATAGAAAACCTAACACATAGAAAACATAACACACAGAAAACATAACACACAGAAAACATAACATACAGAAAACATAACACATAGAAAACATAAGACACAGAAAACATAACACATAAAAAACATAACACACAGAAAACATAACACATAGAAAACATAACACACAGAAAACATAACACACAGAAACCATAACACACAGAAACCATAACACACAGAAAACGTAAAACATGTTATAAAAAAAAACTGCCAAACGATAATAAAAGATCTACGCGAATTGAGTCAAATGAAAAACTTGAACCAATTCATTTGCAGCTGAAATGAAGTTTCACGTGATACCTCCAGGACAGGGTGGTAGCAACATTCAGCTCAATGGATACACTTATAGTCTTTAGGTTGACCCTCTACCCGTGACACGGACTTTGAAAAAAAAATAACACAACTTTGTTCCTCATATCTGCAGCTTAATTAAGCTTGACATCTGATTTCCTTTTCAAATTAGAAAGCCAAGATTTGTACATCACGTCCACTTTATTTGTGGGAGGGGCAGAGACGTAGGGGAGGATACAAGATTAAATTTAACAATGAAATGATTTCCTTGTTAGAGGATGTGACGCACTGTATTTAACCTGTGAAAGATGGGACTGAAAGTTGGACATATCTGTAGGACGCATCTTTGTAAATCAATTACATTTACTGGTGAACGACATCCACCGGAGGCAGCTACAACATGTAGATAAACATTTAACACACGGATATATATTTTAATGGCATACACTACTTTATAGATGTATGGTGAAGACAGTGTGTATGTATTTATGAATGTGCTTTAATGTGTTTATGTATGTGTTTGAGCGTGGCTATGTTTGTTATGAATGTGTTTATGAATGTTTGAATGTGGTTATATTTGTTATGGACGTGTTTATGTATGTGATTGAATGTGACTGTGTTTGCTATGTATGTGTCTATGTATGTGTTTTAATGTGTTTATGAATGTGTTTAAGGGTGGCTATGTTTGTTATGAATTTGTTGATGTATGTGTTTTAAATTGTTTATGTATGTGATTAAATGTGGCTATGTTTGATATGAATGTGTTGATGTATGTGTTTTAAATTGTTTATGAATGTGTTTGAATGTGGCTATGTTTTGTTATGAATGTGTTTTACGCATGTGATCGATCGCGAAGCAGAGAATTCGTCACTGTTCAGCCATTAACCGCCAAGCTTGTCCAGACATTCCTTGACCTCACGGATGCCCGTTGCTATCTATTTGTCTGTTAATATTTTCGAAAATTTTCAAACATTTCAAAATATTTAACAACTACGTGAGACATATGTATGACTAGACACATCGAGAGTTGTTGAAACCGTAACCCACACATCGGAGTTGCAGCATACAGATCCTACTCACTACCAAAGCGCCACGGATGGTCGTGCGATAAAGCGCTCGACTGTCGACCCGAGGATCTCTGGTGAGTACCAGTAGATATTTTAGGTCATGGTGAAAGTCCCCCCCGCTATATCAGCCGTGGTGCCTCCATGGACATTGCACTAATTGTAATGGTGGGGATGAAAAAGGGGCACCATAAAAAAACGGCCCCTTAGTGGTATGTAAGGATGTAAGAGATTTCATCTCATCCTTACAGGGACTTCACACACCTAAGCGCCACCGAACCACAATGATATAAAATTCAAAACAAAACGTTTGAAAATTTTAGGCCTGAACTGGGCAAACTGTGACCTGGGGGCCTTCAGGAAATTAAATCTGGGCCGCACTCTGCTCATATCCGGGTCGTTCACATTCTATGACCTTTACGTTTGATTTTTATTATTTCATACAAAAACTCCCATCGTCTGCTTGTGCTGCGACCTTTTCAAAATCAAAAACATTGAAGAACTCATTGCGGCCCTCGATTTAAAAACTGTGCCCACCTTTAGAGTCAGCTATATTTATATATATATATATATATATATATATATATATATATATATATATATATATATATATATATAGATTACCTAGATGTGAGTTGGTCTTTAAAAATCCCAAAGATACGGAAGAGATCACATACCTGTGTATCCACATCTGGAGATGAGATAGAAAGTGTCCATACAGCCAAGAGATGAGTCCAATCCAGACAGGGAGAGATACTGTGGTAATCTGTCCAGAATCAGAGATACTGTATTAATCTGTCAGAATATCAGAATACTGTTTTAATCTGTCAGAATATCAGAATAATGTTTTAATCTGGTCAGAATATTAGAATAATGTTTTAATCTGGTCAGAATATCAGAATACTGTTTTAATCTGGTCAGAATATCAGAATACTATATTAATCTGGTCAGAATATAATAATACTGTATTAATCTGGTCAGAATATCAGTAGGAAAGAGCGAGTAATGAACCATTTCAAAGTGAATGTAATGTACTGAATATCTTTGGTGATGAGTTAACTCATCACACAGAGAGGGCATCGGTATTTGAAAAGTTCTCTAATAAATAATGACTTAGATTGTATAAATATACAACCATACACCTCTAGTTTTCAAGCAGCTACATATATACAGAATTACCTGTTACCTAAGCAGTATTTAACATAGAGAATGGTTTCAGGTGTGAGTATTATTAGAGAGAATCATTTTAGTTACAGTGCAATAGGGTGAAATCGTTAGTTTTAAAAGAGGCGCTTACAAATATATTTATTATGTGATGATCTACTAAAGATGGGATGTTTATATCTACTTTTAAAGTGTACGCAAATAGCCAGATTTATTCATTCATTCATTCTAAATTAGGTACATTTTACAGTAACGGAATGACAAGCAAATAAGGGGTAACCATTGAACAGATACCCAGAAGATAACTTTCTAGAAACAAAAATACACAATAGAAATCGTTGTCAATTAATTGTTGACTTTAACTAGTTTTCTCCACCATTTCAGAGTCAATTTACACAGTCATACAGACATTAGCTATTTTCTAGATTACTATTTGTCAATGGGGTCTATTAATAACTATTTACAACCCTTGGTATAAACAAAAAGATTCCCTTATTTAAGCTTACACAGAGCATCAGAGGAAGTAGGATTCACCTTACTCAGTAGCCGAACCCCAGTACTCTACCAACCACTGTCATTTAACCATTTTCAAGCCGGGAGATCTCAAGGACCTGCACTCATCAAGGCTCAAACTCGAGACCTTTTGTTAGCCAGACTGGTGCTCTACCACATCTCCACACCTTCCGATCGAATAATGGGATGAGTCACATAATGGTGTAAGACGGTCGTTTGTTCAACTCTAATACACTACAAAAAACAGAATGCTATTTAGATTCTTTTTGATTCAATTTACACTTTCAATTAAATTTTCCTTTTCCCCTTCCCTATCGAAATGTTCCTTACTTTACCTTACATTCCACATAGAATGAGTTCCTTACTTTACCTTACATTCCACAAAGAATGAGTTCTTTACTTTACCTTACATTCAACATAGAATGAGTTCCTTACTTTACCTTACATTCCACATAAAATAAGTTCCTTACTTTACCTTAAATTCCACATAGAATGAGTTCCTTACTTTACCTTACATTCCACAAAGAATGAGTTCATTACTTTACCTTACATTCCACAAAGGATGAGTTACTTACTTTACCTTACATTCAACATAGAATGAGTTCCTTACTTTACCTTACATTCCACAAAGGATGAGTTACTTACTTTACCTTACATTCAACATAGAATGAGCTCCTTACTTTACCTTACATTCCACAAAGGATGTGTTACTTACTTTACCTTACATTCCACATAGAATGAGTTCCTTACTTTACCTTACATTCCACAAAGGATGAGTTATTTACTTTACCTTACATTCAACATAGAATGAGTTCCTTACTTTACCTTACATTCCACATAGAATGAGTTCCTTACTTTACCTTACATTCAACATAGAATGAGAAACACTGTAGGAGACTATTTGTACATACATACAAAAGACAATAGTTAATTTTTCGACCATGCGGAAATCAGAAAAGTATATTTAGACAGTTACATTGAGACATACACACAGACATACACACAGACATACACACAGACAAACACATAGACACATAGAGAGTAAAGGTTCAAAATAATTTGTTTCCCAAACTGTCATCATAAAACCTGACAAGTTGTAGAGTTTACGGTCTGACAGATTGTGTCATGTCACTGTCACAGCAAGTTGAGATTTCTAGTCCAGGTAGCTAGATGGATGTCAACAGGTAGAGCCAGGTAGCGTACGGGAGATGGTTAAGACGGACACAAGTGTATGACATCATATTCAAGTTTTTATTTACGTTAATTTAATCCTTGAACCAAATATACACAACACTTTCTGTATAAAGAATCTATCTTGTTACCACAAACTAAAGGATTTTCAGTTGAATACTAGCTGTGCCCTGCAAAAACCTTTGCATAGAGTTATATCCCCTCAGGCTTGATCGGTAGGCAAGGTTATCTTTGGTTTCGGGCTGATCCGATTTTTTCATGAATGTATTTTAAACTGGAATACTGTTGGATTAATTTTTTACTTTCAATTAAACGCAGAGCCCAAAAAGCTTTTACATATATTATTGTTAGAAATGTTTTTTTTTAAATCAAAAAAAAAGTTAACAAATTGAATAATTAACAAAAAAAAAACAGGAAATGAAAATATTCGAAAACAGTGTTCAAACATAAAACAAAACAAAAGAGTTAATAAAAAGCTAACCCCAAATTTGTAAATATAACTTGTGAGTTACATATCAATTTAAGTAGATAAAGTTTGTTATTTTCAATTAAATGACCCCCCCCCTGTCGCCCCCACATGCACACATAATTTAAAGAAGTAAACAACCTAACAACATACGTCATATCCTCTGAGAATCATTTAAATAGTTACACTGTATGTATTAATGCTAGAGAGTATTGCGTTACTTATTTTAGAACTATTGTTCTTAGTCTGATATGTAATTGCATGTGTAAGTTATGTATTCGCTCTCTAAATGAAATACGCAACTGATAATTCTAATTAAAACAGCAACATAAATATGTATCCATGTTCAAGTACAGATATATTTTAAGTTTCACTAAACATGGTTTAAAAAAAGTGTTATAACTAGTGAAATTTTCAAAAAAATTGTTTTGTTTGGATATGAAAAAAAATTACTCTTAAATTCATTTATATTTTCGTTGTTTACGCTTTGTGTCTCATCTCATAACCACAGACCTGAATGTCTGACAACATACAGCAGAACATATATTACAGAGAAATGTCTAGAGACAACAGGAAGTAACAAACAAATAATACCAACATTCTATGTATTATTTCTTGACAATATTTCACACACAAGGAGCTGACAGCTTGTCTAGAAATGTGACATTTTAACAAACATAATAGCAACGACAGTCACAACATGTCTTGTGAATACGTCACAATTATGACAAAAACTTGGTCGCATTATAGTTATTTATTTATAGAATAAGAACCTCCGGATTAACTGCTAAAACCTAGAGGGTATTATCAGTACTCTGTTATTTAATCCGTTATGTAATTAATGTAAACAAACTCCAGGAGAGAGAATCAACACAAAGGCAAAAAGCAACAACTTACCTGTATGGTAAACATGACTAGAGTGTTGGGCACACACCTGTCTCCCTTGACGTCCTATTGCCTTTGTGCTTATTGTTTTGCCTTGTCTTAAAATAAATGTGAAAATGGTCAGTATATGTATATGTATGCATCATATATTTTACCATAACTCTTTCCTGTTAACTTTTTGTATAAATGGTACTTTTAAAACAACGAGTAAGGGCCGTTAATATGGTTCCATTGCGAAGTTTAAGTCAAGAAAAAATCATGTATAATTCAACGTCATGTTGACAATTAACTTTTTTTTTTGTAGAATGCATTTATAACTAAATTTTTATTAATTTTTTTTGACGTATAAAAATAAACCGTTGAGCAAATGAATGAATTATGGTTTAGTCAATATGTATAGAGTTATTTGGTTTCCTTTTTTACATTTTTATTTTACTTAGGCTAAAAAATGTTTTCAATTTTTGGTTGGAAATAATTGGAATGAATATATCCTCTGTGTTTCTGAAACCTTGTGAATTATAAATAACTCGTTGAAATACAAGGTACATTTTTGTTTATTCTGTTAATAAACGTAATGAACCAAAGACAGAATCAGTAGAACCAGTGGCGTAAGTAAAGGCGGTGGGGGGAGAGTGTGGCGGTCCGACCCGGGCGGCACATTATTTACTGTCGGACTAAGTCGGTGTTTTGTATGTTTGGTCGACCATCTGCCGTTCTCATGTATTATATCCGAATATCAGTTCCGGAAATAACTCGAGTTCTATACCATAAATGTTCCGACGCAGGATATCCATAAAATAGATTTTCCATAGGCCTGAAACAAACTTTGACTTTTTCTACTGTTGGGTAATTAAAAATAAAATCAATCATGAACTCCTCCCCCTTCTTCCCCCCCTCCCCCCCCCCCCCGTGGCGTGGGACTACCTTGAACGGTCGTTATTGATTGAATGCGTGGGCAATACAAACGCTATTGACTAAGTTGTGCAATAGATGAGCTGAATAAATTATTTATAAATAAACCAAAGTATATACAATTTATGTGTTCGTGCAGTTTATTTCAAGTCTCGGTTACTTTCCATCTATTAATTCATTTTTGTTTGTTTGTTGGTATGTCATCATAAATGGACTGCTTCAAAGTCTGTTTTACAATAAAAACACAATATTTGAATGGACGCATCTATTTATTTCAAAGTGATAATCAAAGGGGAAACTGTAATGATGTCTGACATTTTTCCCCTATGATATTTATTAGATGCTATTTTATGGACATTTTACAATACTTAAGACAGACGAAATGTAAAATTCATATGTTTCTGTAGTCACGGCGCATTGAAGAGATTTCGTAGCTTGCACAACGCCCATCTGCCTCGGTCAACTTATGGATGGCCCAGCGGTGTAGAATAATTACAGAGGATCGAAGCCGGGAATCTCAGGTCGACAGTCAAGCGCTCTACACCACTCGGCCGTTTTATTAGGTCTGGTGTGTGTGTGTGTGTGTGTGTGTGTGAGGGATGAGATGAAATCTCTTAGATCTTATAAACCACTAATGGGACGGTTTTTATAGTGCCCTTCTTTTATCCCCACTATAGTCGATAGTGCAATGGCCATGGAGGCATCATGGGAGATATAGCAGGGACTTAAGCTATGACCTGAAATATCGATTGGTCCTCACCGGAGATCGACCCAGGGACCCTCAGGTCACAGTCGAGCGCTTTACTACACAACCATCCGTCCACCTGTTAGGTCTGGTAGAAGTAGTTATATTTTTAAATCAATAATGGATATTTCACTGATATAATTGAACCATGCTATGTTATTACAAAAACCATTCAAGTCAACATCACTATTTATTACCTTACACGTGCAATTATTATTACTTTATAACGAACAGTTTCTCAGGCATAGATGTCAAGTAAAGTACATTACATAGGTAAAGCTCCTACAAACCAACCATTTCCTGTATAAAACAAACTGACCAATAGTTGAATAATTAGTTCCTCATGTTAACCTCTAAATAAAATGACTAAGGTTTCCTCATCAGCAGCAGGTGGTTTTCAAATCTTCTTGTAATCCCCAAAGTAAATCATTTATCAAAAAGTATTTAATTAGACCGTTATCTTGACACGCGTTAAAATAAATAAATACATGTCAAAAGTTTTCCTTTTTAATTAGATATTTTAATAAGTTAACATCCTTTTCAATTTTAATAATAATGTTTCATACAAATATTGGTTTTATGTATAAAGATATTTTTATTTTTACTTATTTGTGCTTTTTGATAAATGCGTATTTTTATTTTTAAAAATTAATATACTTTTTTGTTAAGAAAGAGTTAAACTTTTTAAAAAATGTTTATATATGATAACCTTTGAGTCATCTCACTAATTTAAAACAGGTCCAACTTTGAGTTATCTCAATAATTTCAATCGGATCCAACATTGAGTCATCTCACTAATTTAAAACAGGTCCAAAAGTGAGTTCCAAGATTTGAGTACCAACCCAGCCTCACCAATACAAAACTTTCATAAAAAAATTAGCCTGAGCATGAGTAAAGATTTCATCTGAAATTTGTTTGACTGACTTACCTACATTTGAGATCCATTGCATTTCGCTGGATTTAAAAGAGATAATGAAGTCACCAGTGACTCCTGACAGTTGTAATCTGAGTGGATGATGATATTTGTTGCATTATCTTATAAATATTTCAACTCGAGGAAAGCAGAGTGACATAATAATGAGCATTAAGACACAAGAAGGTAGCAAATAACTTGTGGGAATGTGAACTGAATACATTAACGCTCTGATTTGTATTTTACAGTAATACATGTAGGTAGGCCTACACCCTGTGAGTCTATAAATGATTTCATTCATTTTAAGTTTAATTATTTTTTTTAATACTTTCCACATTATTATATTTTTTTTTCAAAATAAAAATTATAAAGCAACAAAAAGTATCATCGCAACTAATTGTAAGTTTCAACTTATCTTCGTATTTAAGTAAGTAACATAGACACACCTTTTTTTTTCATCAACTACCGATTAGGTGTTGATCCGATTGTTTGATATTTTGTCTGGAGTGCTATATTTTTTTTTAATTTTCAGAGATTAGGAATATAATGTCTTTTTCTCTGTGAAATTTCAAGTTCAACTAAATTGTGTTTATTATTTTATCATTTAAAAATGTCTTATTCCATAAAGTGAGAGTTTCTGATTTTTTTTCTTCTTCTTCTTCTATCCCTTAACCCGTGGATGGGTCGTAGGGGCACCGTTGTTGACTGAAAACTAGTAGGTTTCCAGTCATGGTGGTGTATCTGGGGCTGGAAATGCTTGACGGCGCCCAACCCTCTCCAAGCTTGACCACAGCCGGTTTCCTCCTTATCGGTGGCCCGCCTTGATCATGGACACGCAGCCGTTGGGTTCACATTTGATATCGTCCGCCCTGGCCGGTGACTTCAATTTGGAAGTTCATACGCCCAGTGGTGCTGAGACAGCACCACCCCCTCACGCGGTTTAGCCGGTCATCTGAGACCGTTGCCCAGGGTGAGAGATTCAAGAGATGAGCGAGGACCAGTGAGCTTGACCACCCGAGGGTGCAGCTGTCAGAGCATCAAAAGTACTACCTCTGCCCAGAGCCCTCTACACACCCAGATAAGCAAACCCGAGCTAAATAATTCACGCTACACCTTATAGTACAATCTCCGTTATGGTATTTTATAACCTGTAGTTTTATTTGCACCGTCAAACTATAAGACAAAATACATAGTCAATCATTTACAACGACTGAAAAATTATGTATCAATTACCAATGTCCTTAACCGATGTGGTCGTTGAGGGGAACGAATAGACACATCAACAGATGGACACATCAACAGATGGACACATCAACAGATAGACCATCAACAGATGGACACATCAACAGATAGACACATCAACAGATAGACACATCAACAGATAGACACATCAACAGATGGACACATCAACAGATGGACACATCAACAGATAGACACATCAACAGATGGACACATCAACAGATAGACACATCAACAGATGGACACATCAACAGATAGACACATCAACAGATAGACACATCAACAGATAGACACATCAACAGATGGACACATCAACAGATGGACACATCAACAGATAGACACATCAACAGATGGACACATCAACAGATAGACACATCAACAGATAGACACATCAACAGATGGACACATCAACAGATAGACACATCAACAGATGGACACATCAACAGATGGACATATCAACAGATGGACACATCAACAGATAGACACATCAACAGATAGACACATCAACAGATGGACACATCAACAGATAGACACATCAACAGATGGACACATCAACAGATGGATACATCAACAGATGGACACATCAACAGATAGACACATCAACAGATAGACACATCAACAGATGGACAGATCAACAGATGGACATATCAACAGATGGACACATCAACAGATAGACACATCAACAGATGGACACATCAACAGATGGACACATCAACAGATAGACACATCAACAGATAGACACATCAACAGATGGACACATCAACAGATGGACATATCAACAGATAGACACATCAACAGATGGACACATCAACAGATGGACACATCAACAGATGGACACATCAACAGATAGACACATCAACAGATGGACACATCAACAGATAGACACATCAACAGATGGACACATCAACAGATAGACACATCAACAGATAGACACATCAACAGATGGACACATCAACAGATAGACACATCAACAGATGGATACATCAACAGATGGACACATCAAGAGATAGACACATCAACAGATAGACACATCAACAGATGGACACATCAACAGATGGACACATCAACAGATGGACATATCAACAGATGGACACATCAACAGATGGACACATCAACAGATGGACACATCAACAGATGGACACATCAACAGATAGACACATCAACAGATGGACACATCAACAGATGGACATATCAATAGATAGACACATCAACAGATGGACACATCAACAGATGGACACATCAACAGATGGACACATCAACAGATGGACACATCAACAGATAGACACATCAACAGATGGACACATCAACAGATGGACACATCAACAGATGGACACATCAACAGATGGACACATCAACAGATAGACACATCAACAGATGGACACATCAAGAGATAGACACATCAACAGATGGACACATCAACAGATGGACACATCAACAGATAGACACATCAACAGATAGATACATCAACAGATAGACACATCATTAGATGGACACATCAACAGATGGACATATCAACAGATGGACACATCAACAGATGGACACATCAACAGATGGACATATCAACAGATAGACACATCAACAAATGTTGCCTTCAAATCAGGGACGATCTCACGCTGTATAATTATAATACAACTCTATTGACTGTATGTATAATATTGTAAGAACAATACAGCCACTAGACAGTTGTAGTTTGCTCAATGTGTGATATCGTTACACCATGACTTGAATATGATCTTTAGTTGTAAACAATGTGTCTACCTATACATAAATCAAAATGTCAAACTAAAAAAACATCATGTCATCATGGGTCAAAAAACCCACACACACACACAAAAAACATCATCTGTCATATGCTTCACTTTGTTGCACGTAACTGTTACTCAAAATAACATGGAAAGGAAAAAAAAGACGTTTTAGTTGGTGCAGACAAACTTTTTTTTTCCAATCGGGGGCAACTTTGGGTTCTTGGATACGACAGAAGAGTCGGACCAGTAGCAGATGGGTAGAGCATTTGTATGAATTAACAGTGATTAAATGAAACGTAATGGGGGTGGGGGGGTGGGGCAGATAAGACAAGGCCAGGTCAAACAGTCAAACGGTCCGTGCTTAGCTAAAGTATGCTCTGGTATGTGTATTAATATAGTACTAGCTGTACCCTGCAAAACCTTTGCATAGAGTTGAATCCCCTTGGGCTTGATCAGTAGGCTAGGTTATTTTTGGTTTCGGGCAGATCCGATTTTTTTCGTGATTGTATTTTAAACTGGAATACTGTTGTATTAATTCTTTACTTTCTATTTAACGTGCATTAATATAGTACACTTCTCTAGTATGTGTATTAATATAGAATACTTCTCTGGTATGTCACATGTGTATTAATATAGTACACTTTTCTGATATGTGTATTAATATAGTACACTTCTCTGGTGTGTGTATTAATATAGTACACTTCTCTAGTATGTGTATTAATATAGAATACTTCTCTGGTGTGTGTATTAATATAGTACTCTTCTCTGGTGTGTGTATTAATATAGTACACTTCTCTGGTGTGTGTATTAATATAGTACACTTCTCTGGTGTGTGTATTAATATAGTACACTTCTCTGGTATGTGTATTGCTATAGTACACTTCTATATACTATCAACTAAATAACCATGGATCTACTATTGTAAAAAATAAATATGTGCTGAACGTTAAAGGCATGACTCTATACTTGTAACAGATTGCTAACAAAGGTCAAAGTCAGATAATGTACTAATTAAATGTCTGGAGTAAGTACCTACTTCCTGTCCAGGAATAAATTAAGATAAATGAAACCGGTGTCAGGTTTATATTTAATCCTTACCTGAGGTATGCAGGTAGAACAAAATGTCAATGGCAGTTGTTTGAAACAGAATTACACATGTATAGCTAAGTAAAAAATGTATATATTCGTGTGTATATATATATATGTGTGTATGTATGTATGTAACTCTGTATGTACGTATGTAGATAGGTAGGTATTTATATTTTATATGGATGTATGTATGTATGTATGTGTGTATGTATTTATGTGGATAGGAATGTATATAGATGTATATGTGTATTTATGTATGCATGTATTGCCATGTATATATGTGTGTAGGTATGTATGTGTGTATGTATGTCAATACAAATTTCATTTCTCTATATTTCTGAACTGTTAAAAGAGTCAATAAAAATCAACACTTTAGGTAGAATTAGTATATGTTGACAACAGCCAGATACATAAGTATACATCATATAAATACATATCATGAAAATATTTTTTAAAAGAACCCCCCCTCCCGGAAGCATACCAAAACAGATAAGCAGTTTATATAACATCAAATATACCGTACCTAGTTTCATGGTCACTTACTGTTTATTACAATAAAAATATGCCGGTCAAACAGAGAGAAGAGTTCATGTCCAATGTAAGAGGTGTCCTCTCAAGGTGACGTACCTTGCTGATCAGCCGAGAATAGAACAGCTCTCAGTCAAGCAAGGGATTCATTAAATATGTTGGGGTGATCCCATATGAAATCTCTTAGATTTTATAAAACACTAATGGGACGGTTTTTATGGTGCCCTTCTTTCATCCCCCACCATAGCCAATAGTGCAACGGCCATGGAGACACCACGACATTTTGTAGAGAACGTCATTCTTATTGCTCGCCTTGGTGAGTTTGACTGCCTGTGTATAAAACCCATTACCAGTATATAGATGCTTACAAGCAAGGTTTTTCTCCATTTACAGCTGTTTTGTATTAAGCTTGTTAAAAATAATAAAGGTATTTGATCTACACAGCCAGTAACTATTGTTCTAAATGGCCATTGTTCTAAATGACCATGTTCAAAATGGCCCTTGTTCTAAATGACCATTGTTTTAAATGTCCATTGGTCTAAATAACCGTTTTTCTAAATGGCCATTGTTCTAAATGACCATTGTTTTAAATGACCATTTTTCTAAATGACCATTGTTCTAAATGACCATTGTTCTAAATGACCTTTGTTTTAAAAGACCATTGGTCTAAATGACCGTTGTTCTAAATGGCCATTGTTCTAAATGACCATTGTTCTAAATGACTATTGTTCTAAATGACCATTGTTCTAAATGGCCATTCTCTAAATGACCATTGTTTTAAATTACCATTGGTCTAAATTACCATTGTTCTAAATGATCTTTTTTCTAAATGATCATTGGTCTAAATGACCGTAGTTCTAAATGAACTTTGTTCTAAATAACCGTTGTGCTAAATGAACTTTGTTCTAACCATTGTTCTAAATAACTTTTTTTCTAAATGACCATTGGTCTAAATGACCGTTGGTCTAAATGACCGTTGGTCTAAATGACCGTTGGTCTATGTGACATTTGTCCTCATCGAGCCTCACTCCACTCCAAGTGGAATCTTATTTTAGCCTTGACATCTTTATAAAATGTATCAATGCCCTGTGTGGTCAGTTTAGTAATCAGTGTAATCAGTTTTACATGCAGTATTCAGTTACAATGATATAATAGGTGCAAACAGATTGTTGTCTGACCGTGGTGACCAAATGTGGCCATTACAGTCCCATTGCAGCTCTCATGGAGCAGGTTTTATTTTGTTTTTTTTTTTTTCAATTCACGAGCTCATGGTGTGGTTATTGAAAGTATTTTTACTGCATAGAAATACCGAAATATAAGTCCATCTCTTAAGTGCCCCCCCCCCATAATATTATCAATGTTATAAGCGGCCGACTCTGATCAATAATCAATGTTCTAAGCTCTAAGCGCCCGACCCTGTTAAATATTCAATGTTCTATGCGCCTACTCTGTTAAATGATCAATGTTATAAGCGGCCGACTCTGTTAAATGATCAATGTTATAAGCGGCCGACTCTGTTAAATGATCAATGTTATAAGCGGCCGACACTGTTAAATGATCAATGTTATAAGCGGCCGACTCTGTTAAATGATCAATGTTATAAGCGTCCGACACTGTTAAATGATCAATGCTCTTACTCATTTTTATATTGAGCCATACTGTTGAAAAAAAATAATTAAAAATCAAACAAACACAAGAATTGCGGAGTTAGATGTATTCAAAAAATTTGATTTTATTTCACTTCTACTCTCTACAATAAGATGTATCTGTATCACTGATAGAAGTATATAGGTCAAATAGGTACAAACATGACATATTTACCGACTAGTAAGTAGGCTACTACGTGATACAGCTGCTGGTATTCTAAGGCACACAATAACGGTTTTTATAAATATATGAAAATCTTTGCCTAAAGCATTATAATCAAATGTACATAAATAATTCTATCTTATATGGCACAGAAATAAAAATCGTTTTATATATTCATTTTCCCACAAAATGTCATCAATCAGAAATATGATATTACAAAATTTGTCATAGCACCAAAGCATAGTCATTTATTAGACCACAGATTAGATATTATACAGGTTGCGCAAGCCTCGTTTTGAAACAATGTTTTCATCGTCGCCATTAATGAGATTTACACTCATCAGTCCATTCATTGAATAGAAATGATTATTAATGAGTGAAGCCCTACATTGCTGGATTATTATCATTGTACAAGTTAATAAAGTTCCTAAATTACCCACGAACTCATGAATTAAATAATATTTTATCGCTTCTTTGATACTTATAAAGCAAATTGAAAGCTTTTTTAATTCATATTTCATGTCTTGAAAAAAACAAAAAAAAAAACAAAGAGGTGTAAATATGTCTGTGTGTTTTTATGAATGGAAAGCGTCATTGGAAACAAAAGCGAATAACAACAATGGCGAATGAGTTTTAGACACAAAACCGAGGACTATTTATATTGTGATGCGCTATTTGTATAATATATCATCTGTGCAACAGACTGCATATAGTTTTTTAACAAGTAATGTATAAAATGTAACTTCTCATGTTTGACAAAGTATGATTGTACATGGCACGTCAACATTGATCGTGAGACACGAGTAAACACACCATTTTGTCTAAATGTGACAATCAGTAGAATAATACATTTCATGTTTAATATAGACTACGCAATGAAGTAGCCAATGGTATTCATTATCAGTCACACTATAAAACGTAGCAAACTGGTACGCTGGTTGAGTGATTCTCAAAATTCTATTTGTCGCAACCCACTATGAAAATGTATGTTTTTTACCCAACCAACCTGTCGAGAAAACTATGAAAAAAAGGAAAGACAATAAAGGTGTCATTAGCTTTACAATGCCAAATTATTTCCCTTGTTACTTTGAAGATTATCAAACTATTAGAACGTGTCCCATACGTTAGAGAAGTAATTGCGTACACATTGATTCTCGATATAATTTTACTTATTGTCGCGACCCACTTGAAATTCCTTGGCGTCCAACCCATGGGTCACGAACGACACTTTGAGAACACACTGTGATAGGCACATTCACTCTTTCTGTTCAATGTAAATAAAGGCCGGACTTAAGTCAGGTAAGGCCTCGGGCGCAGAAGAATTTATTAAAATGAAAGGGAAAGCATCAAAAAGAGCAAAAAGAAAAAAGAAAACATAGATCTCCAAATGTATTAAATGGACATTTGTTAAATTATAATCTGTTTTACACCAGGCATGTTGTAGAAGATAAAAGCTTCATAAAGTTGGAGATGATTTATTTATGTTTTGTATTAAATAAGGTCGTAAACATTCAGTATTATTTTATTAGTTGATAGATACAGATTCCCTTTCCATACAAAAATATCCATATCTCTCCACGCCGTCTTCTATATATTGGTCTCCGGAGAGATACATGCCATGTTAAATGTTAATTCATTCCTAACATTTGTCTTTTATTAGTACATTGCAGCCATCGACAGAAATATAACAACACGCTGTATGTACATTGTAGTCCGAGACAGACAGAAATGCCAGCGTTATTTATTCCATAGTTATTTTTAGATTAACGGAGATATATTGGGAGATGCGAGAGGGGCGTTGATAACAAAGAGAAGTAACTACTGATTTTGTACACACATCATTTAACACAAGTTATCTCTCCTGACTTATACATACGGGGTTAATGTTTCCAAAAAAAAATATCAGTTTCCTTTTAATTTTTTTCTATTACAAAACATTTACACAACTGGCAAATGTCAACCACACATTTCTTTTAACCAATGTGATATTTACAGGGGGTGGGAAGGGTGGTCAAGTACTATCCATCATTCATCGGCTCAGAGTTTCTGAGATAAAAACTAACTTCCAACTCTCACTCTGCACGTTGTAAACAAACATAACTAACACAACAAATTGGGGGTAACGTCCGATGTCATCTGTGCACACAAGGGGCGTTGTCTCTGTACAGTTCTAACCTCTTGAGTAGTCATCACAGCTACCTGGAAACAGACAAAACAAAGTGAGTCAAATTAGAAGAAGAAATAAAAAGATACCATTAACATAAACAATTTGAAACAATGATAATACTAAAAATGTACCCTTTTTTTTTTTCAAAGTACATGTATTATCAGATTAGATTATTTATTATCGTCAAATACCGTAAAGTAAATTAATACATTGCTTTAAAATAATTGTTGAACCCAGGGCCGCTTTATCCTTTAGGCACAGTAGGCACTGTGCCTAGGGCCTACGGACTTTTCAAGGGCCTACGAAAGCCAGAACATACAGTGAAAACAAGTGCATGCTTGAAAAATATTTTAAAAAAATGAAATCGGGGAGGGCCTACGACTTAGAAAGTGCCTAGGGCCTACGACTTTGAAAGTGCCTAGGGCCTACGATGACCTTAAACCGGCCCTGGCTGAACCTATAACAAGAAACAAAACTCAATATCCTTACATTGTGCCATTTTCTCTTCCAATATTGAAATCTGTTGACTGAGCGACGCTAGCCTGTCTAGTGGCATGTCTGTCTCAAACATGTCGTAAGGAGTTGTTGACGTCACAGTTTCATGCGTCACAGCTTCTCTATGGTGGAAGGCACTAGCCTGGGACTCGTAGCTCGTCATCAATGACGTCAAATTCACTTGCAAAGCTCTCTGCAAAACGATGCATGCAGCCCAGTTAGAAAAAATGAAATATTCACCATTAAAAAGGACCAACAAATATTAAATTATACATTGTTTGTGGAGTTCAAGGCGTGCCTCCAACTAAAAATAACTACCATACCATTCACTCTGCCATACCATCCACCCTGTAGCCATACCATCCACCCTGTAGCCATACCATCCACCCTGTAGCCATACCATCCACCCTGTAGCCATACCACTCACCCTGTAACCATATCATTCACTCTGCCATACCATCCACCCTGTAGCCATACCATTCACTCTGCCATACCATCCACCCTGTAACCATACCATTCACTCTGCCATACCATCCACCCTGTAGCCATACCATTCACTCTGCCATACCATCCACCCTGTAACCATATCATTCACTCTGCCATACCATCCACCCTGTAGCCATACCATTCACTCTGCCATACCATCCACCCTGTAACCATACCATCCACCCTGTAGCCACACCATCCACCATGTGGCCATACCATCAACCCTGTAACAATACCATCCACCTTGTAACCATACCATCCACCCTGTAGCCAAACCATCCACCCTGTAGCCATACCATCTACCCTGTAGCCATACCATCCACCCTGTAGCCATGCCATCCACCCTGTTTGAAACATTACAGAAGGTCGCACGCTTGGATCATTTGTTATAAAAGTACAATGTGGCTCATACAGCATCCATAACTAATGGTTTCGAACAACCCAATTTCTCAAATATATCTCATTTGTAAGTCTCTATCTAGACAGAGTGTTGAAATACGCAGTTAATATTCTGTTTTAAATTGTCTGTTATCTCCAGTACTGGAGAAAGACCAACCCAATAGAAAAGAAGAAGGAGATAACCTAACAAATGACAGGTTCATTTCTTTTGACACTCAGTTTTCTCCCCTGACTTCTATTCGTACAGATCATCACCTAACATCCGATAGTGAGATAAAGATGCCAAGCTAGGATACAAACTTTGACCCGATATGTCTGTATTGAAGTTCATTAAAAAAATTTCATCATAGAAGTGATAAAGGTTCTGTCACAGTAAATAGAGATATTTTCTTTACTTGGGATAGTCTTAGTAGAAACTAAATCTCAACATTAGACATTAGAAGGTAGAACCGTGAGTAAAGAGTACAGGTAAAGTTGGCCTGTTTTCTGGATGAAATTATTTTCAGCCCACCTCTACCCCTCTCTAAATGCTACTCTTAATGTAAAAAAAAAAGAAAAAGCGAGTATTAAAGTATAAAACTTTCAATGTTATCAGTCTTATTGTTATCAGTCATTCAGTCATATTTGTCTTCCCGCCTTGATCTCACAGGACATCCCTCAAGATAAACAATATTATAAATTTGATATCAGCTTTTTATAAAGCTTTCTTTATTTGTTAGGGAGTAGAAGATTGTTGAATTGAAATTTATCAAAAGTTGATTTGAGTCTCCCACACAACTAATTGTGTGCACTGGACAATTAAAGTGATTTCTTGTCAGTTAACTAAAAAAAACATATTTTGAAAACAATTTGGAACTAACTAATGAGACAATTTATAGTAACATTAACCCAGATTTAATAGTATGTCTAACCATAAGTAATTAAGTTAATCAATCATAATAAAAAAAATATGTTGCTGATCAATAATAATTGAAAACATTGGTTTTAATTGTCCGTTTCATTTTGCATTGAAACATGATATCATGATTTATTAATAAATGTAAGCTTTTTTGTTAAACATTTACTACACTATCACTACACTGCCACAAACTACTACTTCACTACTACTACACTAACACTACACTAGCACTACACTAGCACTACACTAACACTACAATACCTTATCTTCTTCCATTTGGTCCACTCGTGCAATCATTTTGCTCAGCTCTTTCCTCAGCTCGTCGTAATGCTTCGCTGATTCCAGAAGTCGATCCACTTGAATGAATACTGTCGGAATTTCTTCCACGACTGGTTTCATTATCTGCAACGACTGATTGATGGCCTGAAGTTGCGTGACGTCAGCTTTCACCAAAGTCAATCTATCAACCTGTGATTGAATCCTTTCAAGGGCCGGCGTTTGATTGGCCAGGATGGACAACTCGTCAACATCTAATTTCAACTGTGGGATAGTGTCCACTAAAACTTTCATACCCAATAAACTGGCTGTCTGAGATCTTAGCTCTTGTAAAGACTGGATCTCTGATCTAAGATCTTGTACAGATTGTATCTGTGATCTAAAGTTTTGTACAGATTGTATCTGTGATTTTAGTTCCTGGAGCTCTTGAACTTGTTTTCTTAGTTCTTGAATTGAGCCAAACTCAGATTGTATACGTTGAAGTTCAACAATTTGATTTTTCAACTCAGATACAGATAATGTATCGATCTCTTGACTTTGTTTCAGAATCAACATTTCACTTTTGATATCATCCAGACTGCTCAGAATCTTTTTGTCGTCCTGCAGACTGGTCAACTTGACCTTAAGATCCTTCAGCTCGACGATATCTTTCTGGAACTCTTCTAGTTTCATGGCACGGGTCTTCATTTCTTGTATGTCATCCATTTCTTGTTTGACTTCGGCCACACTGTCCATTTGATACAAAATTTCCTGGAATTCTTTGGTGCATGACAGACAAACTGTAAACAGACACCAGAAATTGTATTTTCATGAGATAAAAGTAAATAGCTTACATAAATATATCATTTTATTATGTTAAAATATATTGGCTGTTATAGTTGATAAGTATAATAGAAGGTTCATTAGCTAGTCACCACAACAGATTGAATTTTATATAATAACTAATCCGTGGTTACCACTTTATAGTGTATCACATTCAATGTGAACTTTATAATGAAACATTCAATGTGTTTCGTAATGAAACAATATAGAGAAACATTCAATGTGTTTAGTAATGAAACTATATAGAGAAACATTCAATGTGTTTAGTAATGAAACAATATAACGAAACATTCTATTTTGTTTAGTAATGAACAATATAGCGGACAACATATCACAAGAAATTATTTTTAATTCATTCTGCAGGAATTCCTAATATTCATCTCTCTACATTTCTTTTACCATTTTAATTCCTCAGTCGTTACTAGTTTATAATTGAATATATCACAGTTTCTAATGATAACGTCAAATTTAATCAATGAGTTAGGGTATATTTTATATTATTAACGTACTAGCTGTACCCTGCAAAACCTTTGCATAGAGTTATATCTCCTTAGTCTTGATCGGTAGGCTGAGGTTATTTTTTGGTTTCGGGCAGATCCGATTTTTTTCATGGTTGTATTTTAAACTGGTATACTGTTGTATTAATTCTTTACTTTCGATTTAACGCACACTGGAAATGAGTATTATTATATATTATATAAATATATATATATAGAGAGAGATGTATTAACACTTACGATCACATCCTAAGCCATCTTCTGACAACTTAAATCCTTCCCGGCATGCACACTCATAGCTGCCAGGTGTGTTCACACACATCTGTTGACACTTGTGTCGCCCATCGCATTCGTTGATTTCTGGTTAAAACATTAAAAAAGTGAATATTATGGTGAGCCCCAAAACATGATCACCTTTTTATCTCAGCATTGAGGTATATAAACTATCCAGTGTGATTAAACAGTGTGTAATGAACTGACCAATCTGGCATCTGAACCCTGTGTAGCCATCTGGACACATGCAGACGTTGGGTGAGATACACTGGCCGCCATTGGCACAGCCATCTTGACAAATAGCTGAAAAAACAGAGAATGACATTGAGTGTTCCCCATACATACTGTCTCATACTAACTTCTCATGTTATAATAATGTATTTCCCATACATACATACTAACTTCTCATGTTATAATAATGTGTTCCCCGTACATACTGTCTCATACTAACTTCTCATGTTATAATAATGTGTTCCCCATACATACTGTCTCATGCTCACTTCTCGTGTTATATTAATGTGTTCCTCATACATACTGTCTCATGCTCACTTCTCATGTTATAATAATGTATTCCCCATACATACTGTCTAATGCTATTTTCTCTTGTTATAATAATATGTACACAAATTGTACGGTATTTTTCATGGAAAGCTATGTTATGGATGCCCTTAAAGATCCGGAAAAAGTTAGGGGCTGAAAGCTATTGCATAGTTATGGGGAAATATGTAAAATCAAAGCAGTCATCATTGATTAAAGTATCCATCTTGCAGACCTAAAGTTTGGATACATTTTGACTCATAGAATTCGGATTGTGCCCCCAACGTTTGACATGAGAAACCCCTTTCTAAAGTAAAACGTATTATGTCAAATTTAGGTGGCTCTATTTCATAACTTCAATTTCCCCGCACCCTTTAATTAAGTAATTTATATGCAGACTACTCTCGTTTGACGTTTACAGCCATAATGGGCTAAATACAGCCATACGGCTAATGAGCTCAACACAGCCATACAGATAATGAGCTTAACACAGCCAAATAGCTAATGAACACAACATAGCCGTACATGTAATAAGCTTAACACAGCCATACAAAATATGAATTCAGCACAGCCTTACAGCTAATTAGCTTAACACAGCCCAAAATTTTATAATCACAAAATAGCTTTAAAGCTAATGAACTCAACACAGTTATACTGCTAATGAACATAACACAGCCATACAGCTAATGAACTCAACACAGCCATAAATGTACTCACGTTTATTACAGCTGACGTCATGAGGAGAGAGTTTCTCCCAGCCTGGGCAGCAACCTGCTGTTTTCTGGGGACGTATCTGAACTTTGACCACAGTTCTAAATGCCGTTTGATATGTGATGCTGTGAAATAACAGACCATGATTTTGCATGATTACAATCAATAATAGAATACCACAATACATTATATTAATCAAAACAGTCTTACATTCAATAATAGAACATCACAATACATTATATTGATCAACACAGTCCTACATGCAATAATAGAACATCACAATACATTATATTGATCAACAAAGTCTTACATTCAATAATAGAACATCACACTATATTATATTGATCAACACAGTCTTACATTCAATAATAGAACATCACACTATATTATATTGATCAACACAGTCTTACATTCAATAATAGAACTGAGTCTAACATATAGCCTGCTGAAGTTTCTAAACGGATATATAATTAAATCGGTATCATAATAATACATAAGAATACATCATTGAAGTGAACTAGGATTAAAAAAATAATAATAAAGATAAATATTCCCATGAAATCCAAGACCTAACTGCACTGGTTGTCATTAAAACCGTTTAGTTTATGTTCCCATTAAAACAAAAATTAAAGAACCTACTATGGAATTTCAATGTCAAGAAGTTAACTAAATATCTCAACTTGTTAACCAATTAAATTGAAGTGCCTGTATGTCTTTCTTTTCTAAAAACTCCAATTTATTTATATTTTTAGTGTGTATATTACTGTCTTGCAAGCAACACTTAGTTTTTATGTTCTACAACCAATTTGAAACCACAGCCTCGTTTTATGAATAACATTATCTTAAGTTATAGTAATGTACAACATAGTAACTTAATCCGCTCTCAAATCATACTCTGGACTAGTAAATTAGAACCAAATAAAGTCAAAGTGACCTCACAGTAAATCTACTCACGCATTGAGCTCAGCGTTGTACACTCCCCTGGTATAACTCTGTCTGACTGGTACAGGTATAGCCATCTCCCTGTCTTGAGTACACACATGGCGCCTGTACACAAACAAACAATGTACATCAGTGTATAACATCTACAAACAAAGATTTTTTTTTCTTATTCATATGTTCTATCAACATTTAGTCTGGTGCAAAATATTTTTTATATTAAAATACCACAACCGTATTGCTAGATATAACAAAAGTTCGGCTTCATTGTTATTTAGTTATATGAACTAATAGATTATAACAATCTGTGGGTGTTATAAATAAACCGTCTACGTTGAAATGTCAAAACTTGCAGCTGATATATGCAAGTGCAGAAGAAAGATTTCAGACATTAAATAAATAATGTTGCGCGAATAAAGACGTGTTTACAGTAGTGATGTCTACAGAAAACCAAATTCGCTGAAGTTAAAGGACGCATATGATTTTTTTTTCCATAAAAATATTATTTTTTGTTGATGATATAAAGTTAACAAAACTAGTTAATACATGTAGACTCAAAGTTGTAATGATGACAGATTAATGAAAAGTCTTGAGAAATTTGTATGTAGTATCTTGTATTTTATGGTTTACACATTTTGATAGTTTTTTTTTTGTTTGTTTGTTGCAGAGCTAACTGGTAGATTGTAAGAATACAACCAACTTAAAATATGGTTCCACCAAACTGAAAATATGGTTCCACAGCAAAAAATTAATTCTTCAAGAATTAACAATAAAATAAAGTATTGAGTAAAAAGTAAATTGACATACCAGATATAGACAGACAGACAGGCAGACAGACATATAGACTGAGACAGACAGACAGAGATAGACATACATACAGACAGAGACAGACAGAGATAAATAGACAGCGATAGACAGGCTGACAGAGATAGACAGACATACAGACAGACATACAGAGATAGATAGACAGACAGAGATAGACCGACAGAGACGGTCAAACAAACAGACAGACATATAGATAGATAGACAGACAGACAAATAGATAGATAGATAGATAGATAGATAGATAGATAGATAGATAGATAGATAGATAGATAGATAGATAGATAGATAGATAGATAGATAGATAGATAGATAGATAGATAGATAGATAGATAGATAGATAGATAGATAGATAGATAGATAGATAGATAGATAGATAGATAGATAGATAGAAAACAATGGTCTCCATCAAATGTTTCAGCTTACATTGCTGACCTTTATTTTCATAGACTGTGATAACCTAATAAACAAAGTTGATATCACCCAAACGATTAGCTTACTCTGAGTTTGATTTCACTATCAGTGTCTTACACAAAAGGAACGGTTCCAATATGAAACGTTTTAATGTTCAAACTGAATCCATCCATCCATCCATCAATTTCTAGAACTACATGCATAAAAGGTGCAACATCTCCGCATTAATAACACTGCACTGACATGTACAATTTTGATAAACTCTCCTATATCAGGTGGTTGTGTCTATGACCTATGGGTTATAATCTCTAAACAAACGTTTCGTTTCATTGTATTGTTTCCATGGTCACGCCCAAACATAAAGAGTGACACCAGATTGGAAAAAGAACAAAATATAATTGAATAGACTGGGGTGCTAAATGAACAAAAATATCTTTGTCAAGTTAAAAATAGACATTTGTTGAGCAAACAGTGGAAGGGGTGTGGGGGTGGGTGAGTCAGATTTGTTTTGTTTTTTTTGTTTGGTTCATCTTGATGTTGGATTAACTTTATTTGCTGGAGATGCCGGTTGAGTGAGTGATAAGACTGGCAGACATTAACTGGTGGTTGGGGGAGGGGGGGTGAGTACACTGATACACTTGAATGACAGGACGGTGAGGGAAAGGGTGGGAGGGGGGTTCATCTTTACGTGCGTGTGGTCAATACATACTCTTGTTTGTTCTTTTCTTTAATGGCAGGGAGTATTTTGATGTGAAGAACATTAGGATGTGGTTGATAATCTGACAAATATCAGTGATGATAAATGTATGATGATTCAAATGTTGTGCATTATTTTATGACATCAATGATGTATGTCTACATAATATATATTTTAGGCGATAGATAGATAGATAGATAGATAGATAGATATAGATAGATAGATAGATAGATAGATAGATAGATAGATAGATAGATAGATAGATAGATAGATAGATAGATAGATAGATAGATAGATAGATAGATAGATAGATAGATAGATAGATAGATAGATAGATAGATAGATAGATAGATAGATAGATAGATAGATAGATAGATAGATAGATAGATAGATAGATAGATAGATAGATAGATAGATAGATAGATAGATAGATAGATAGATAGATAGATAGATAGATAGATAGATAGATAGATAGATAGATAGATAGATAGATACAAAACCATATAGGGGAGACCGGGGTAAGATGACGAGCGGGGCAAGATGAAAAACGTCTTAATTTTGTACTTTTCCATAAGTTGGCAGCATCAGCCGAACACTACTGGCTCCTCTATCGGCCGTTTGTTAAAAAATAGTGTAAGCACGATGAAATCGCCATTTTTGTGTTAGTTGTGAAGCTTTCATTGTTTACCGCAGCCACGATATAACTTTTATGCATGAGTAAATAAGCTCTGTTGCAGAAACAGGTAAGATATTTCGTTTTTCTTTCATATTTATGAATAACTTAATTTAAATACTACCTATTACCATGAATAAATGTCAATTAATTGTCTTTTTTTATAGCAATAAAATTAAATGTTTAAAAACAGACCGTTCTGGTCAAGATGAAGGGGGCAAGATGACGAGCTCGTTATTTTGCGTGTTTTGGAATTTATTAAACCAACTAACTATATGTATATATATTTCAGGTATGGTTAGACACTATAAGAAGAAATCCTCTAGATGCGAATGGAACAAAGAATCTATGGCCTCTGCTCTCTAAAAATGTTAAAGAAGGACATATCAATAATTTGTTGCATTAGTGCAACTGGCTTTTACCTGCCACCTTTCTGATATTTGCCAGAAAACGAATGTTACTGTAGAAAGAGCCCCACCAGAAACTGTAGGCCACTGCAGTGATAACGTCTGGAGCAATGAGGGCTCCTTTTTATCTTTTTTGTAGCACCTCTAACTTCACGTGAAACCAACATAGAATCTCCTGCCCTGTTGATTATTGACAACCACAAAGCACACATAACTTTGAAGGCTATCTTATATTGCAGAGAGAAAAACATCATCATGGTTGGGTTACCGCCTCACACATCACATCGTCTCCAGCCCCTTGATGTGTCATTTTTCGGCCCATTAAAGAAATTCTATAGCCAAGCATGTGACAACTTTATTATCACTCGTCCAGGACAACCTATCACAGACAAAAGTATTGGCGAGCTATATAGCACTGCATACTTCAAAGCAGCTACAGGTGGAAATGCCGTTAATGGGTTTAGGGAATGTGGGATCGAGCCTCATAATCCCCTTGTGTTTAGTGAACATGAATTTGCTGCTGCAAAAACTACTGACCATGCTATTGTTTGTTGATGATACTGAGAATAATAGTGCTAATCCTCAGTCCTGGTATTAGAAAACCACATTATAAACCCTCCAGAAGAACCAAAACTTAGTGCAAATGATGATTCCTATGCACCAAAAGAGCATGTGAGTGTTTTTGTTTTCAAACCATTGCCTAAAGCAAAACAATGTGAGAGAAAAGGAAAAAGCAAAAAACTGAGCTCGAGCATTCTATCAAAGAAATGTTACAACCAATGGAAAATCAAAAGAAAGAACAGAAACATTTTAAAAAACAGAGAAAAGAAGCTCGTGGAGCTAAAAGGGTAGTAAAAAAACTTGAACTAAAAGTAAGTTCCTGCAGGCTAAAGTCCACAATAGCCAGGTCAAACAGCCCAGTTGCATTAACTTCATATGGTGTAGTTATAAGCTGTCCTGCTTGTGAAGAGGAATGTTGTGACCCTCCAACAGAAGAATGGATCCAGTGCTGTACATGCCAATAGTGGTGGCATGAGGACTGCTCCAATTATGAAAATGGCATTTTTATTTGTGACTATTGTTAGCTGCACAACTTAATTCGTTAACATTATGTTACAATGCATTATGCTTAGTTTGATACTTTGTAGGATGTAAAAATACATTTATCATTTGTTAAACCATGTAATATATTAAAATTAAAATGTGTTCAACTTTATCTTAGTGTTTTCATCTTGCCCCATGGCCAAAGTCATCTTACCCCGGGTACTGGGGCAAGATGAAAATTTGGTATGGTTTGGGAAAAATAAAATTATACTGAATTAATTTTATTTGAAAAAATAAATTGTAATATATTTAACACCACAAATGGTTAATCTAAAAGTTCATGTAAAATTAATTTTACTATCCTTAAAAATAAAATCAATAAACAACATAAATTGTTAGCATAGCCATCTTTCCCCGGTCTCCCCTACATAATATATATTTCAGGCTAGTGAAGAGATATGTTGGTACAGAACATCTTATAGTTAGTTTAGGGGATTTGTTCCTTAGAAAGCGTGTACGTGTGAGCAGCACCTAGAGGTTGGCACACATTAGATCTTAACATTGCCTTCATGAATAGCAGAGGAGATAAATAAAGGGCCCCCTCCTGGAAACTAAAGGCCCCTGACTATTTTTATGTGCATTTATTTTTTTGTTCAACGTGTTTTAACTTTATTGAAACAATACAATTGAATGAACTCATTTCAACCACATAATTGAACAAGTAATTATAAATAATTGACGTTATATTTCTTTATGATTTACTGACATTCAACTCAAAGAAATCATAAATTACTTCAGAACATATTGTCAAACCATATTTCATTATATTATATTCTTGAATGTAATGAATCGAACGAAGATAGATTAGGCAGCTGAAGAATATATATTAATATATTGCAGAAAAAAACTTTAATTTTAGAAGAATATCTGTGTGTTTAACTTTGTGGATTTGTGTATCTTTTTGTATTTCACCTTATGTATTAAATACCACAAGTTAATGTAGATCTATATACAATCTTGTTTTTTATCTGAAGTATTTCTCATTATGTTGAAGAAAATTGCCAAAGGCATTCTCTGGTTCCACAAAACGTATTATTTGATTAGAAATAAAAAGCAGGAAATCTAAGTGCAAATAGTAATCAATTTGAAAAACAATATATATGTGTATATATATATATATATAAGCGATTTGGTCTCTGCGTTAAATCGAAAGTAAAGAATTAATACAAAAGTATTCCATTTTAAAATACAATCATGGAAAAATCGGATCTGCCCGAAACAAAAAAAAATTACCTAGCCTACCGATCAAGCGTAAGGGGATATAACTCTATGCAATGGTTTTGCAGTGTACACCTAGTACTAAATAGATAATAATTTCTTTCCTCATTCCCTTACTTTACCTGGTGTAGGTATGTTGGACATAAACTTAAATCAAAAGCTCAACAAACAATAATTTTAAACCCTCAACAGTCACTGAGTTCACTTTGATCTTAAACTTGCCTGTTTTGATTTGAGACTTAGATTATTGACTACAATGTGAATGTAACATGACAGCCCACGAAGTAGGAAGTGTTTGGTTACAGAGAGGAACTGTAGATCACACCAGTGGGAAAATATCGAGATCAACACAAGAACTAATGTTGTGGAAGTCTACAAGTGTATATACTTACTACCCTCTTCCTGCAGGGGGAAAACAGGTAAACCTAGGGGATGTTTACTTTAAGTGCCTGACTGAAAAGGTGGGGATAGGTAAAGGGCACTATGGTTATATTTATCTATCTATTGGTAAATGTGTCATCCATAGTTTTATCTCCCCACCCCCAACTCTTTCTCTCTTTAATTATCTCTCACACTCTCTCTATACCTCTCTTGTAAAATTCTTTCTCTCATTCACTCTCTCTCTCAATTTCTCCCACTCTCACTATTTCTCTCTCTATCTCTCTCTCTCTATCTCTCTCTCTCTCTCTCTCATGAAAAAAAACCTAATATATATAAAAAGATAGTTAGATACATAGATAGAGATAGATTAGAATAGATAGATAAATAAAGATAGATTAGATTAGATTAGATAGATAGATAGATAGATAGATAGATAGATAGATAGATAGATAGATAGATAGATAGATAGATAGATAGATAGATAGATAGATAGATAGATAGATAGATAGATAGATAGATAGATAGATAGATAGATAGATAGATAGATAGATAGATAGATAGATAGATAGATAGATAGATAGATAGATAGATAGATAGATAGATAGATAGATAGATGAGTGATTCAACTAGTTGGCCTTTCACTTGGTCAAATTCAGAAGGAATTTACATTACTCAGCACTGCTCGTGGGAAAATATGTGTGAGTATACGACACTTCAACCAGTGGCACGTTTGTTTTTGTTGTTTATTGTATATGCATTATGCAGTGCATCCTTATACCACTATTACCACACAAGATGTCCGGGTTCAATATGTGTTACTGCAGTCAGAACTATGACAAATATATAGTGTCTGACTTAGACAGGGATGGGATGCACAATGATTCTTATGTTCATCACACCCTGAACTCGACGACCTACATGCTTAAACAGTCCACACTTTGAACCAGGCCCGTAGCGTACGGGGGGCAAGGGGGCCGGGCCCCCCTGCGTTTTGTCTGGCCCCCTCTGCTTATTTGTTCTACTTAGTAAATTGTATTACCTGCCCCCCCTGCTATTGCCTGGCCCCTGTTGTAGAATGCCTGGCCCCTGATGTAGAATTTTCACGCTACGGGGCTGCTTTGAACATGATCGCTTGTTTATTTCCATTGATACATGCTCACTTTTAAGTATGACGTGTTAACGTGCACTTGGTACTAAAATTACTGCTCGAGTACATTTCTGGAGTAAGCGGACTGCGTACTTTGGTGGACGGATTGCCGAGAGGTGTAGAGCGCTTGACAGTTGACTTGTGAGTCCCGGGATCGATACTCAGTGAGAATAAAGGGAATCGGTCAAGGTGAAATTAGGCGTAGAGTCTCCCAAGTCCACCCAGCTTTAAGTGGGTAGCTGACATAATTTGTGGAAGTAACAGTGGCTGGGCGTTGTGCAAAGCATACAACCCCTTAATATGATGAGGTTATAGAAACAGATGAATTATACACTTCATCTATCACGATGAGCAATTAGGTTACTGCAAACTTGTACCTTGGGTACTTTGTACTTAATAGTTTTACTTGCAATTTTCAAAAAAAAAACTTGTGTTATTGTACTTATACTGGTACTTTTACTTGCACGGTCAGCAGTTGGAATATCTCTTGTGTTTTGTACTTTTATATAGTTTTATACTACACATGTGTTGCTATTGTGTTTTAATGTACGAATTGGTTAATTGTTTCTATGTGTATAGTTATTAATATGTATTCAGGTTGTGATTATATGTGTGTGTGAGATGTTGCTTTGTGGTGCTTTATTGTGAATGCGTGTCTGTGCATATTTTAAAGAATTTTTAACGAGTGACTTTGTGGGGGGAAAGGGGGTGGGGCAGTAAAGTAATAAACATTATTTGTTTGTTTCTTTCTTTAATAAATAAAATAAATACAATACACTAAGGAAAAATTAAAACTAATGACAAAATGTAACACAAAGATGACAAAATGTAACACAAAGATGACAAAATGTAACACAAAGAGAACAAAATGTAACACAAAGATGACAAAATGTAACACAAAGATGACAAAATATAACACAAACTTAACTAAATGTAACACAAGGATGATATTTCCTAACTTGTGAGAGTCGAACATAAATAAGTTTGATACGTAGTTTGTAGAAATATCAACCAGTTTTTTTAGCTCTGAGAAATGACTGAATATATGGATGATAGATGTTTTGTTAATTAAACTTTATCCACTTATTTGGTTTCATGCATCCATTATATAAATAATAGCGATCTGGGCTCTGCGTTAAATCGAAAGCAAAGAATTAATACAACAGTATTCCGTTTTAAAATACAACCATGAAAAAATTGGATCTGCCCGAAACCAAAAATAACCTAGCCTACCGATGAAGACTAAGGGGATATGACTATATGCTAAGGTTTTGCAGGGTACAGTTAGTAAAATTTTAAGCTTAATAAACTGTCTTAAGGGTCATTCCATGTCAACTCAACCAGTGGTGTTCACCCGACCCTCTCAGATCTTACTGAAAATTTCATAGCTTGTGATACATTCAAAGTTGAGTGATTCCTGAAAATTTCAGACCATTTGGTCAAAAACTTTCCGAGATATGATTTTTAAAAATTTTAAGGGTAGTCGCGAGTTTGCGTGACATTTACATTTTCGCAATATTTGAACGTAAATATTTCAAAAACTAAAAGAGGTATCAGGCTGAAATTTTCAGTATTTACTCATTGTTTTATCCTGAGTTGAATGATGTATTTATCTTAAGTGTAGCTTGCACACAGAGTGCCCTAAAAAATTCCAAACATTTCTATTGATGAAAACTGTCTGAAGTGCAATGTTTGGAATTTTTTAGGGCACTCTGTGTGCAAGCTACACTTAAGATAAATACATCATTCAACTCAAGATAAAACAATGAGTAAATACTGAAAATTTCAGCCTGATACCTCTTTTAGTTTTTGAAATATTCACGTTCAAATATCGCGAAAATGTAAATGTCACGCGAACTCGCGACTACCCTTAAAACTTTAAAAAATCATATCTCGGAAAGTTTTTGACAAAATGGCCTGAAATTTTCAGGAATCACTCAACTTTGAATGTACCACAAGCAATAAAAATTTGAGGAAGATCTGAGGGTGTCGGGTGAACAATTGTCAAAAAACTGGTTGAGTTGGCATGGAATGACCCTTAGGAGACATGTGTATACTCTTTCTCTGCAGCCCCGCAACAGCTATTTATAAAATCAGAATGAAAGAATATAATGCTACAATATGCCCTGATATGTGTTGCGCTTTAATTTGAATGTGTGTGGTCTTAAAAATATTTTATTTATTCGTGAACATAAACAGTTGTTGTTTTGTAATCAGGAGATAAATGTGGCCACAGAGTCTCACCAGATTATGACCCACACTCTTACATTGTGAAAGTTTATATTGTTTACATCCAGTCAAGCATGTACACAAATCACTGCCATGAGGGGTGGTCGTTCTTACATTTAAGTTTATATTTTCTAGACCGACGACTATGTCCATCAGCATATTTCTATAGTGACATGTACACAGCTACAAGTTCAGGCATAATTTCAACATGTACACACACACACATATATATATATATATAATTGGGACAGCCGCTTATTTCGGACAGCCGCTTATTTGGGACAAATCTCAAAGAAACCAAACCAAGAAGCCAATAGTAAATGTGTATTTTTAATTGAGACAGCCGCTTAATGTGTGTGTGTGTGTATTTATGTAAATATATATATATATATATATATATATATATATATATATATATATATATAAAGAGATATAGATAGACAGACAGACAGACAGACAGACAGACAGACAGACAGACAGATAGATAGATAGATAGATAGATAGATAGATAGATAGATAGATAGATAGATAGATAGATAGATAGATAGATAGATAGATAGATAGATAGATAGATAGATAGATAGATAGATAGATAGATAGATAGATAGATAGATAGATAGATAGATAGATAGATAGATAGATAGATAGATAGATAGATAGAGTCAATACTTCAAACAGTTTGAGTTTATACATTAACTCCGAGTCTCTTAACTAAACTGTCAGCCAGAATCTCTGCACTGGTACTCACAGCAGGTCATCATGACATTCAGACCACATCCCCCATGTTCTCACACGTCTAATCCTCGTGGAATTATTGCAGCGATTCACAATCATGGCGTAACTATCGTTAGCAAGGGGTGGGGGAGGTTAAACCTTTCGCCTGTCATCGCAGACAACGTGAGTAAAGCAGCTTGACAGTTTTATTAGAAACACATGGAGTCACACATCTTGTGTTTTGAGGGAAACTACTCTGTTTGTTAAGTGCATTGTCACGTGATGTATTTGACATAAACACATGGAGTCACACATCTTGTGTTTTGAGGGAAACTACTCTGTTTGTTAAGTGCATTGTCACGTGATGTATTTGACATAAACACAGGAAGGTTGAATTTTTTAAAACTTTTTTCATATTTGATAATTTATAACTAAAGACTCGCTTGTTGAGTACTTTGTATTGAAGTTTATTTCACATTTATAAATAAACAAAGAATGAATGTGTATAATAATATCATATGTGATCATTTATAAACCAAGACTTGTCAGTTAAATACTTTTGTCTTGAGTTGTCTATTTTAGAAGATGGGCCGGCCCAAGGATGGAAGGAGCCCGGTTGGAAATAATTTCATCGCATGTCTATATTCAAAATACTAAACAAGCTAAACATATTAAAGCTAGCACTACGACGACCCTTTCTGTGCGAGACCGTTTGGGAACAATCATTTCATTCAACGTAAGGCCGACCCTGATAGAACTGAAGGTTTCAAATATATAACTAATAGCGGTGTGGGTTCTGCGTTAAATCGAAAGTAAAGAATTAGCACAACAGTTTTCCCGTTTAAAACCGTCAGACGTAAACAGTAGTGATAAAAATCGTGAAAAAAATCGCATCTGTCCGAAACCAAAAATAACCTAGCCTAGTAATCAAATCTAAGAGAATATAACTCTATGCAAAGGTTTTGCAGGGTACAGCAAGTACTAAAATAATAGGTATCTCAAAACTCTTTAGCCTGTGAGTTTATATTATTAAAAAAACATGCAGTCAAGCACACACATTTTGTTCAGAATAATCGATGCTACATCAAATCAACATCATGAGATAATCTCTTCGTCTGTGTGTGTTTGATAAATATAGCATCATATATCTGAGAAAACGTTAAGTCAACAGAAAGCAGGTGAAACATGCGTTGGTCGGTTAAAGTTATTGCAAGGAATTCATTTGTTAAATTGAACCAATTTAGTTCTTTGGTGAAATGGAAACCGACTACTTGAAATGTGATTTATTATTAACACAGCATGCAATATAATTGTATATATGGCAATCCTGGTAAATAAAAATTTACAATACATATCAGTTAATTAATCAATATTTAACATATATAGGCCCGAATCTTGACATGTGTCTGTTGTAAAAATAAGGGGGAGG
This sequence comes from Bulinus truncatus, assembly GCA_021962125.1. Classification (NCBI taxonomy): domain Eukaryota; kingdom Metazoa; phylum Mollusca; class Gastropoda; family Planorbidae; genus Bulinus; species Bulinus truncatus. Next base: position 2,096,140 of record JAGDYQ010000104.1, read on the forward strand.
GGAGTCGGAGGCCATATCTTTCATTTATAATTATACATTTAAAAGATATTTAGCTTTTATTTGTGTATTTGTATTTTGTTTATATATTTTTATTTTATTTGTATATTTGTATTTTGTTTGTATATTTGTATTTTGTTTATAAATTTGTATTTTGTTTGTATATTTGTATTTGTGTGTGTGTATTTGTATTTTGTTTATATATTTTTACTTTTGTTTGTATATTTGTATTTTGTTTGTATATTTGTATTTTGTTTATATATTTGTATTTTGTTTGTATATTTGTATTTTGTTTGTGTATTTGTATTCTGTTTATATATTTGTATTTTGTTTGCATATTTGTATTTTGTTTGTATATTTGTATTTTGTTTATATATTTGTATTTTGTTTGTATATTTGTATTTTGTTTGTAAATTTGTATTTTGTTTATATATTTGTATTTTGTATGTATATTTGTATTTTGTTTGTATATTTATATTTTGTTTGTATATTTGTATTTTTGTATGTTTGTATTTTGTTTGTATATTTGTATTTTTGTTTGTATATGAATGATTTTTGATGGCTCAGCCTAAATTCTCCAATGTATTTATAGTTCTGCTACATGTGTTGTTAACCTAGAAATTCCTCTGTATATCTGTGTCTAATCTTCTATAGCCCCGTATTGTCTACTCACACACACACACACATTTGCACACACACTTATATGTACCTTACACTGCTATTGTCTAATGATATCGCTACCAAAAGGTTAGAGTTGTGGTAAATGTTAAGTCCCTCATTAATGACTCCATAATGCTGTTGTAAACTGATACATTCATGTTTTGGGTGGATCTATGGGACACATTTATTGTGACTAAAACAGCTTCCATCCCAGCTGAAGGCTGTACCGTTATGTACCCAGTTTATCTAGAGACTCTGGCAGGCAAAACGGTTTCTCCTGACGTCAGTTGCAGGTATCGTACTAGGAGGATGTTATGGGTTGAGTGGGGGTGGGGGGGCGGGGCTAAGGCCTTTATTTAAACTTTCAATTAGTTGCAAAGCTCAACGAGATTCTGACGAAACATGAGTGAAGTTTAATGAAACATGTTGAAATCATTAAAAACTTTACCTCAAGTGCCAAAAACGGAATACATTAAAAAATGTTTCTCTTACGCTCTGCAATTTTTAGTTTAAAGTACACACTAATGGATCATTAAATTATTTGAAGAATCAGAATTTTTTTTTTACATATTTGATATATTGGGTTAGTGTTAGGCAATATATGTCTAAATCTAAAGTAAAATAAAGAGGGACCATATAGACATTTAGTTAAATATTCAATTATATTTTTTGCATTAAAAACAGAAGATGAAAATCTTAACCTGCCACTTGATTCTTTAATTTTTTTCTTTTAGAACTTATTTAGAGATTAGAATACGAAATACATTTTCATTCGATATTCTATTGAATGTTTGTTAAATATACATAATTTAAAATGATTATATCAATATAATACAATGTAGCAGCTGTCAATGTTATTTTCAAACAGCTATATAAAGAAAACCAGAGAACTCTAAGCATACATAGCAAAATTACAATTGACGATGTAACAGAGATGAATATACTTACAAACTCAACTCTGGATTTACCAAGTTGCGGTGTGTCATTATATGCATGGAAGAAGTTGGTCGTTATGAGGGCGGTGTCAATAGCACTGTGGGGCCCCGGGCCAACCAGTGTGATTGGGCCATATTGACAACCAGAAAAAAGATTGGAATACAAATAATCAGAATTGGTGCTCCGTTATTGTAAGACCCCCCCCCCCCCAGAGAAAGTGCCCAGGCGAACCAATGCGAAAAGACGGAACTTGACTCGTCATCTATCATATTTGTATTTTAAAAACAATCACCCGCTAAGTCAACATGATAGTTAAAAAATTTCAACCTGTCATTTACTGGAGATGAGAAAACAATATGGGTCAGTAGGTCAGCCATGAGAACTGGAACAAAAAAAGGTTTGTTTTTCTTTTTTTTTTTCCGGTCGACTGTTAGTTAATAACGTGACAACATTGATGGATAGCAAGGAAGTGCCAGGTACAAAAATATTTTTCTCACCTTCTAGATTTATTTATTACGATAATCATTGGGGTTGGGGGGGGGGGAGAATAACGAAATTTTCAATTTAATAAAAAAAAATGAAATATCGCTAATAATGAGTAAAAAGTAAAAATATGTTTAACATCAAAGTGAAAGAGCCGGTATAAAAGTGTTCAAATGAAATTCGTCATTACCTCTAAAGGAGCAACATACTCTCTACCCCGTCTAATGTTAAAGTTCATAAACTTTAGATCAGAGAGTACGTCCGGGGGAAAATGATGGGCAATCAAAATAACACTTTGTGTCTTCAACGTAACAAATAACATTTCCATCTTTTTGTTCTCGGTTTAGCATGTGAAGTTTTCGTTGGGTGATATAATAATGGATGATATTGTTTAATATTTATGTCTTACAACAATTTAAATCATTTTCAATGTAGATAGGCGATTAATACTGAGTTCATATGGGAGGCAACTGTTGACTATTGAATTACTTCCCCTGCAAGTGACTTTTTTTTTTTTTTTAAGTTCGTTAAAAAAAAAAGCAACTGTTTCTTCACGTTTAATAAAGATTTGTTAAGTAAATGACTTGAAAAAGACGTAAAAGTTGGATACATATCGAAGAAAGGAATATTATGTTGAATCACCGCAGGGTTGAAGAGCAGGAGCGACATATGATTTAAGGAAAATGTAGACAAGAGAGACGCATGACTTGAAGTAAGTGTAGGCAGGTGTGGCACAAGGCCAGACGCCAGTTCAGTGTCAAAAGAAATAAATAAAAAAGTAAATAGAGAGAATCTGTGACGTAGATCACGAATGACGTGAAGTTGAACAAAAAAAAACCAGTTTATATGGCCTGGAAACGAACCGGAAGTATTAGTTTGTTGTAGAGTGTCTACCATCTTATCAACACGGGAAAAAAATCTGAATGCTAAAAATTAAATATTAAGACAAAAAATAAAAGAAGTTAACATTATCTGACATATAAAACTTTTAAATATAATTAGAAACTTAAACAAAGCTTATTTCTATGTCGTACAAATTTCTTTAATATTACCAGTGAATCACTGACTGGCATGCATAATATAGTTTTTTGGAAGAGACCAAATGTCTTTAAAAAAGATATTTTCGAATAATTTAACCTGTGTAGTAGACAATCAAGAACTTCAATAGAACAAATTTTTGTGTTGAAACATTTAATGTTTTCTCGGTCACAGAAAAATGAAACTTATTAAAGTTTGTTGCATTCGTGTGAGGTCGGTTAAACCTTTTAAGTTACTAGTTTATGGCCGTTAAGTTTTGAGTGGCTTTCAATAAGTCAGTTTTTTTTAAAATAATTATTATATTATTTTTGTTGACCAAAATTAATATAAAAGACCGGAGAGAGGGTCTTATTGATTTCATGCATGGCCACCACTGAGATGAAGTAAAGTGTACTGAAGTAAGAAGGTTTGTTGAAGTAAGGTGTGTCGAAGTAAGGTGTGTTGAAGTAAAGTGTACTAAAATGGGGTGTGTTATATAAGGTGTGTTGAAGTAAGGTCAATAAAAGTAAGGTGTGTTGAAGTAAGATGTGTTGAAGTAAGATGTGTTTAAGTAAAGTGCATTCAAAGTAAAATGTGTTGAAGTAAGCTTTGAGTACGGTGCACAATTGAAGTTTTTCAGCAGCTTATCTTAAAATAAATAATATCGAAATGATAATTGTAAATGAAGTGGTTTTTAAGTAAGTTATATCAAACAGAGGTGTCGTGAAGAAAGGTATTTTGAAATCAGCTGTAATGAAGCAAGATTAATGCAAGAAAATATAATTAAGTATTTGATACTAGTTGTTGTATTTAGAGTAGTTTTTTGACAGGTTTTGTAATACGCGATATGTTAAATTAAATTATGACATTTCCTAAACTCGTTGCCATCCTAATAATATTTTTTATTAGTCCAGTTATGTACTGAATACTTAAATATTGCCTTTATTCAATATGTAGGCCCATACAAAAGAAGCAATAAAGCAAACAATATTAAAATTAATTGAAGATTTCATGATATTTCTTTTGTTTATTGTTTGTTTTTGTTTGCGGTTTTTTTCGGAAGAAAATAATAATGCCAACCACATAACTCTGCACTTCTATTTTGAAGACGTGCATTATCTTCCCTTGGTCTCCCCCCTTCTTAGACACAATATGTTTACATCCCCTCTCAAAACAACCGCGTCTTTGGCCCACAGACGTAAAGAACGGGCTGATTCTTGGGCCCGTAAATACCAACACTTACTGTTGGCATCTATAGCACATAATGCTGACACTGGTAATTTTTGTTACTTGTTGGCTGGAAGAAGAATAATATTATGCGTGGTAAATTTTGTCGCTTAAGGTTACTAGGTTACAGACGACATGTCAGAAACTGGTGGCAGCTATGTTGGGTTGCTGTCTAGAAACGTTATATCATTAAATTAGGTAGGTAGGTAGGTAGGTAGGTAGGTAGGTAGGTAGGTAGGTAGGTAGGTAGGTAGGTAGATAGATAGATAGATAGATAGATAGATAGATAGATAGATAGATAGATAGATAGATAGATAGATAGATAGATAGATAGATAGATAGATAGATAGATAGATAGATAGATAGATAGATAGATAGATAGATAGATAGATAGATAGATAGATAGATAGATAGATAGATAGATAGATAGATAGATAGATAGATAGATAGATAGATAGATAGATAGATAGATAGATAGAGATGGATGGATGGATGGATAGAGATGGATGGATGGATGGATGGATGGATGGATGGATGGATGGATGGATGGATGGATGGATGGATGGATAGATAGATAGATAGATAGATAGATAGATAGATAGATAGATAGATAGATAGATAGATAGATAGATAGATAGATAGATAGATAGATAGATAGATAGATAGATAGATAGATAGATAGATAGATAGATAGATTTAAATATACAAATTGTAAATACTGGTATATACGTCCATATACAAATTGAATATTTCAAAAAATCATATTTATTAACATTTTATATAGATTGAATCATTTCAACAAATCATATTTATTAACATTTTATTTTTGTTTCTGAGCAAACCTTGACACCAGGAAGTGTTGAGTTTCTTAAAAAAAAAAAAAACTGACCAGACATTAAAAAAAAAACAACGACTTAAGTATGGTCCGTTCTGTTTGTTTTAACACTACACAGATCTGGGCAAAAACCAACGGATTGACTTTTTACAGACCTACATTTATTTACTCAGATAACAGAATTCAAGAGGAGATGTCTCTAATGATGGTGGCCTGACAGACGTAACTAGATACAGGTAATGTTAGAGGCCTCGGTAAAAAAAATAAGCTCGTGTCTATTGAGTCGTGTCGGTGGAGCAGAGTTGTGGGGGGCACGACGGGGGAATGTCAGATGCGAATCTCGTGATGATATTTTAATGCGGATGTGGCATGAAAGTAAAACAGCGGAGGCTGTAAATATGTGACGAATCAAAGTGGACTCTGACAGACTAAACAGTGAGTGAATAATAATAATAAGATGGACATGTTTGTATAGGTTGTCCCGAGTCAGTGTAACACACGTATCATACAAATAGAAAGATTACATGAGAAATATCTAAAAGATATGTCAAACGTGTTTTTTTTTCAACTTACCCATGTGTCTCCAACGATTGAGTACCTCTGGTATATAACACCGTGGTGACGAAGAAGATCAAGGCAATCGTCATCCTGTCAATATTACACTTGGTGATATATTATGAAAACAGGTATTACCAGTTCTGCGTTATTTGGTCTTCACTGTATCGTCTACACGCAAAGTGTGTGCCTGCTAATACAAGGGAGAGCACTCAAGACCGGACTTAATGTCTGGATCAACGTCTAGTTGAGAGTGAGTACACTTGAAGCTAATGACATAAAAAAAAGTAGACTATAAATAGAGCTTGTCCATGTTACAGTCATTACTTTAAATAACTTTCATCCAATAGAAGCGTGAAAGTATAGCACAGATTAAATTAATGCTAATTGAAGAATGCATGAATTCTCAGTTGCACCTCATCACACATGGTAATATAGTCATGGGAAACGCTCTTCGGTACATGACTGTGTACAAAGAGTATATGCAATAGCATAGTCTCAAATATCACAATATAAGTCAATCGTTAGATTGGTGTTTTGCTTATGAATTACCTAAAATGTAAAACGTCAATTCAGTGTGAGGCAGTGGGAGGGAAGTGTGTATGTGTGTGGAGGGGGGGGGTTATAAGAATGATTTGTTATTTTTAAATTCCCGTTAATAATAATATTTAGAGTTAATGATGTAAAATAAAAGTATTAATTTTAATATGAAAATTTTATTTTATACATTAAAATGATACAAATTTTGGTTTTAACTATTAATGAAACAAATCAAAGAATAAAAGCGGAAATGTTATCTCCATGGTTATCTCATTCAAGGGCATCCGGGCACATTGAACATGGCCGTGGTGATAGTATCATGAACTCAACAAAAAGTGTCCAAATCGCTCTCTCCAGATTTAATTAAAAGGGTAATAAATATTAAAGTAAACCTAAAAAATACAGTTTAGTCTTTTGTTACGTAGAAACATTATAATGTTTTATAAATATCTTGTCATATGTTTGCTAGAGATATTATCACTTGATTAATTTTTAAATCACAAGTCATATTTTTTTTTAAGTTTTTAAACTAATTATTACCATTTTTAAGTATTTAAACTCATTATTACTATTTGTAAGTATTTAAAGTATTTATTACCATTTTTAAGTATTTAAACTAACTATTACCATTTTTAAGTATTTAAACTAATTATTACCATTTTTAAGTATTTAAACTAATTATTACCAGTTTTAAGTTTTTAAACTAATTATTACCATTTTTAAGTATTTAAACTAATTTTTACCATTTTTAAGTATAATACAATTGAGAGGCTCTGCAATAAATAATGGTAAGTACCAAAATTATAATATTGAGATTTTACGTATTATAAGATTATGATGAAAAATCTAATTCTTGCAGAAAATCTTGTGACATTATACTTTGTAAAAATTGCACAACTTTTGCAATTAATGTTTTAATACTGCATTTTCTTTTTTAAATTTCAAACTGTTTTCTTTTATATCTCCAAATGTGACGTCACTTACCAGTATTTTCTGCCAAGCCCCTCAATGTGTACTTTTATTTTAAGCGCAAATTTTAAAACAAGTAAATTGAATGAATTCCCTAATTAAGTAATGTAGGTATGGGATAAATCATTAATTCATGTACATCAGAGTCATATTAAACACTTTAGTAACTTACTTTTTGTCCTTTTGGTAATTAATTAGGAATGAATGAAAGTGAAGTATTTCAAATTAATCCCGCCACTCTAAAACTTTCATTGACAACACTAATTAGATCTATTACTATCTAACTAAATCTGACGTCTGGTCGACCCACAATGTCTGCAACTTGTCGCAGGAGTTTTACACCAGAATCTCAAGTCGGTGCTCGCGCCAGCCTCGCTCTGTTATTTTCTTTTTCTCCTGACAGTGAGTGGTTCTTTTTAAAGATGAAGTTGTGTGTGTGTATGGAGAGAGAGAGGGAGGTCTGAGCGAGCGTGAGTGATCAGCATTTATTTGTATCTGTTTGTTTGATTACAAAAAAATCTTGAAGATAGAATCCTTTAATGAAGTGACAGTTTTTTTTTATAGGTCAGGGCTATAGTTTCAGCAGGTATTACACCTGCTCGTTTGATTATAAATTTGATTTACCTGGCCATGACATGGGTTAACGCTTTACCTCACCTGGCCATGACATGGATTTACACTCCGCCTTACCTGGTCATGACATGCGTTTATCAAACACAGGTAAATGAATTGTTGAGCTGGAGAAATAATAATTCCAGGTGAAATTAGAAGTTTAGAATTAACACGTTTCCAGTTTTAAAATGTTTTTGTTTGTTTTTTTTCTTTTTCATGTTTCTGTTAGAATTCAAAGATTTGTAGATTGTGGGAATCTTTGTATTTACTTTGTGTTTTTAGAATGTTGCCGACGTGCGGTTGTGAGAGAATACCAAGCTAGTTTAAATATTTCCTTAGACTAACGTGTGCTCGTCTCTCAATTTTAGCATTGGCTTTTTATGTTGTGAACTCTACCTTTTGATATATATATATATTAGTTCATGTTGTGAGCTCTACCTGTGTATATATATATATATATATATATATATATATATATATATATATATATATATATATATATATATATATATATAAAATTTCATTTTGTGAGCTCTATCTTTAATATCTATATACTTATAAGAGGCATTTGTTGTCTGTCTGTCTGTCTGTTCCCTTATAACTCAAGATCCAGATAACCAAATAATGTGAAATTTGTTACACATACACATAATTACATGAGAAAGGTTATAGGACAGGTTTCGTTTCATCTCGATGTTTAGTTTAATTGTAATTAATTTTTTTTTATTTTAGTATTTTACTATATTAAAGTAATCTCGACGGCGCCATAAATAAAATTCCTCTGTGACGTCATTTCCCGAATAGAACTTGCGCGCATAAGCTATTAAAAATTGATATTATGTTTCTGTGGCTCGCTAGCACAATCGGTTACTCGCTTAGCCGTGACTCAAATTTGGCCGACTATGTGTTGGTTCAAATCCCAACAGCGAAATTTTTTTTTTTTTTCAATTTTTTTTTTCAGAGTAATCTCTATACTTATAACACGCATTTGTTGTCTGTCTGTCTGTTCCCAGAGAGAGAGGGAGGGAGAGAGAGATAAAGAGACAGAGGGGAGCAGGTGGGGGAGAGAGAGGAAAGGAGGGTAGGAGGGAGGGAGGGGGGAGAGAAGGAGGGGGAGAGAGGGAGATGGGAGAGAGAAAGGGAGGGAAGGAAAGAGAAAGGAACGAAGGGAGAGAGGGGTAGGGAGGTAGATAGAGGGGAGGGAGGGAGAGAGGGTGGGAAAGAGGGAGGAGAGATAAAGAGTGAGGGGGGGCAGGGAGTGAGAGAGGGGAATGAGGGGGAGAGTGAGGTGGAGAGGGGAGGGAGGGAGAGAGGGGTTAGGGAGGGAGAGAGAGGAAGGGAACGAGAGAGGGAGAGAGAGGATGGGAGTAATGTGAGGAAGAGATAAAGAAAGAGAGGGGGGGCAGGGAGGGAGAGAGAGGGAAGGAGGATGGACAGGGGGAGAGAAGGAGGGGGAGATGGGAGAGGGGAGGGAGGGAGAAAGGGAGGGAGGGAAAGGGAGAGAGGGGGAGGGAGAAAGGGAGGGAGGGAAAGGGAGAGAGAGAGGGAGGGAGAAAACAAAAGGTAAACAGAAAACCTTATTTTAAACCCGGGCAAAGCCGGGTACTTGCAACTAGTGTATATATATATATATATATATATATATATATAGATATATATATATATATATATATATATATATACATATAATACGCATTTGTTGTCTGTCTGTTCCCTTATAACTCAAGATCCAGAAAACCAAATAACGTGAAATTTGTTACACATACACATAATTACATGGGAAAGGTTATAGGACATGTTTCGTTTCATCTCGATGGTTAGTTTAATTGTAATTAATTATTTTAGTATTTTACTATATTAAAGTAATCTCGACGGCGCCATAGATAAAATTCCTCTGTGACGTCATTTCCCTATGATACATTTTTAAAAGAGGGGTAACTCCCGGAAACTCCAATTGTAAACATGATGAAATCAATAGTCATATCTATTTACCTATCGTTTTATGTATTCGGAAGATTAAAATTAAAGGTGCGCTTTAATAAACCGAAATACGTTAATTAAAATGTTTCTGTGACATTACTAACATTATTAATACAATCTCAATGGGTAGTTTAATTGTAATTAATTATTTTAGTATTTTACTATATTAAAGTATTCACGGTATGGGATCGCCTTCACTATAAATAAAAATCCTCTGTGACGTCATTTCCCGTTTATTTAAGAAGCGTAATTTGACGTTTAATTGTACAGAGAGAGGGAGGGGGGAGAGAGATAAAGAGAGAGGGCGGCAGGGAGAAAGGGAATGAGGGGGCAGGGAGGGAGAGGGAAGAAGGGAGGAAGAGGAGGGGGAGAGAGGGAGAGAGGTGGTAGGGAGGGAGATAAAGGGAGAGGGAGGGAGAGAGAGAGATAAAGAGAGACGGGGCGGGGAGGGAGAGAGAGAAGAAGAGAGGGAGACGGGAGAGGGAGGGAGGGAGAAAGGAAAGAGGGAGAGAGGGGGTAGGGAGGGAGAGAAAGGGGGAGGGAAGGAGAGAGGGAGAGAGAGGATGGGAGAAATAGTAGGGAGTGAGAGATAAAGAGAGAGAAGGGGAAGGGAGGGAGAGAGGGGGAGGAGGAAGGGAGGAAGGTGGAGAGAGGGGGAACGGGATGAGAGAAGGAGGGAGGGAGATAGGGAGAGAGAGTGAGATGGGAGAGTTAGGGAGGGAAGGAGAGGGAGGGAGGGAGAAAGGGAGGGAGGGAAAGAGAAAGGGAGAGAGGGGGTAGGGAGAAAACAAAAGGTAAACAGAAAACCTCATTTTAAACCCGGGCAAAGCCGGGTACTTGCAACTAGTATATATATATATATATATATATATATATATATATATATATATATATATATATATATTAGTTCATGTTAATGCCGGCCTGTCTGTCAGATTTGTGAACCGAATGTGGCCCGTGAGTCCAAAAGTGTGCTCACCCATGATTTAGATCAGAAATGGTAAGGCATTATTGACTGATGAGTTCGACGAAATGAGAAATGAAGATATTAAGCAGCCAAACTTTTAGAAAGTCTAACGTAAAGATTGACAGAATGCACAATAGTTGATTGAGTCTGATATTTCATTGTGTGGGAGATTCAATGAGTAGAGGATGCACAAGTACATGAGTTCATTGATGTGTACAAATAATACATTCAAGAGGCGTCATTGGTAGAAAAGATCATGAATTGATTGATGCGTAAAAATAATACATACAATAGGCGCCTTTGATAAAAAAAAAAGTCATATAGATAGAATATGAGTTGATTGGTGTGTACAAATAATACATTCAAGAGGCGTCATTGGTTTGGGGAGTTATATGCAAGAAAGAAAGAACTAGGGGGGACGGACGGTCGTGCGGTAAAACGCTCGGCTGTCGGCCTGAGGGTCCCTGGTTCGATCTTAGGTGAGAAAGACAACGAAAGTTAATGAGAAAGGATAATGAGAACGATGCTATAGATACTGAGGCCGTGACGTTTTCAGGGACAGCCAAAATAGGTTACTGCCTAACTGTCCCCAATAACATATGGGCCCCCAAGCCCCCCTATTTAGTACAAAGTCGTGTCAAAGCTAACAATAAAATAAATCTTTAACTTCACTAATTATTACGCATGTGTGAAGATAAACTGATTATAAAACGTTCATACAAATAATGAGATGCGAGGCCATTTTAGTTGATAAGTCCCCTAATTAATGACGACGTCACTGTCTAGGGCCCCCAAAAATGTAAGAAAGGCCCTGGATACAGATATATTGTATTGAATTATCCATTTGAAATGTATTATGTTGGTATATGTTCAATATTCTCTTTATATCTTGTTTGTATCTTATCTTGTTTGTATCTTATCTTGTTTGTATCTTATCTTGTTTGTATCTCATTATCTAATTTATATCGATTTTCTTATTTACTGTATATTTTATTTTTGCTGGTATCTTGTTTCTCTCCCCTAACTTATGTTTAGGGAGTCTCTACTTACTATTTTACTCATATCCCAGTTTACATCTATCATATCCCGGTTTACATCTATCATATCCCGGTTTACATCTATCATATCCCGGTTTACATCTATCATATCCCAGTTTACATCTATCATATCCCAGTTTACATCTGTCATATATATATATATATATATATATATATATATATATATATAACATATATAGTATCCCATCTAGATAGGATCTTATTTATATTCCCTAGTCACAGGTCTGATAAGACCACAGCATCAGCTTCCTGGCATTAATCTGTTGATGGCTGACCGTGTCCTAGTTGAGTACTTCAGACTCTACTCACTAATCTGATCGTGTTACAAGTAAATGTCGAGAGGTCGAGGAGAAGTAATTCAATTGATTTCTGATGGAGGTCACTACAAACTTATTTCTTAATATCTAATTTCCTTTCTCCCCAACTCTCTCTCTCTCTCTCTCTCTCTCTCTCTCTCTCTCTCTCTCTCTCTCTCTCTCTCTCTCTCTCTCTCTCTCTCTCTCTCTCTCTCTCTCTCTCTCTCTCTCTTTCTCTCCATTTATTTTCGTTCATACTTTTCTGCTTATCTGTCATTTTTTTTTTATATATTTCTGTTTATAAATCGTTCCTACTTCCCTCTGTTTATTTATTTATTTAGTATGTCGATGTGATTTGAACTATTATTAAACACGAAAAAGAAGCAAGAAACAAAGTGTGTTAATTATAATAAATTATAAAAGCGTATATTAGAAAATATTCTTATATAAATAAAAATGTATATTTATATAATTGACTTAATTAATTAATCGATTCATGTTTTTTTTGTACAATAAATGTTTTTATTAGTAATAGAATACGGGCCAGTTTAACCACTAGTTGAACTTCATTGGCAGTGGGTCAGTACCAGAGCCTGTTTAACCACTAGGTGAACTTCATTGCCAGTGGGTCAGTACCAGGCCCAGTTTAACCACTAGGTGAACTTCATTGCCAGTGGGTTAGTACCAGGGCCCAGTTTAACCACTAGGTGAACTTCATTGCCAGTGGGTCAGTACCAGGCCCAGTTTAACCACTAGGTGAACTTCATTGCCAGTGGGTTAGTACCAGGGCCCAGTTTAACCACTAGGTGAACTTCATTGCCAGTGGGTCAGTACCAGGCCCAGTTTAACCACTAGGTGAACTTCATTGCCAGTGGGTCAGTACCAGGCCCAGTTTAACCACTAGTTGAACTTCATTGCTAGTGGGTTAGTTACATGGCCGGTTTAACCACTAGGCGAACTGCTAAATTATTCTGTCGTGCCGACAATTCTGGAAGGTCCACTCACCCTGTCGCTCTAACAGACACGCATTATGAGGGGGTGGGGGAGGTGGAAGGCGTTAGCTGCAAGTTATTTATAGAATTTATAGATTTATTTTGTTGATATTGAAAAATAAAAAAAAAACACTTCTTAGCCACCTCAATACTCAAGATATGTTAACAAGATGTAAAACAAATTCATTCTATAGGCGAGTTAAACCTTATCTTGATAGTAGCCTTGTGGTAGGCATATCTTGATAGTTGCCTTGTGGTAGGCGTATCTTGATAGTAGCCTTGTGGTAGGCGTATCTTGATAGTAGCCTTGTGGTAGGCATATCTTGATAGTAGCCTTGTGGTAGGCATATCTTGATAGTAGCCTTGTGGTAGGCATATCTTGATAGTAGCCTTGTGGTAGGCATATCTTGATAGTAGCCTTGTGGTAGGCATATCTTGATAGTAGCCTTGTGGTAGGCGTATCTTGATAGTAGCCTTGTGGTAGGCATATCTTGATAGTAGCCTTGTGGTAGGCATATCTTGATAGTAGCCTTGTGGTAGGCATATCTTGATAGTAACCTTATAGTAAACATATATTGATAGTAGAGTTGTGGGCCACAAGTAAGGTCGATCGTATAACTTGCCAAGGTGTTCGGAATAAAATTATTGCATTGTAGAGGGGGCCCCATATTTCAAAGTTAGTCTACTTAAAGGGGCTTAAGATTTGAAATCGATATCATTGTATAAATTTTACAGAATGCGCATCGTCAATTTCAATTCATTTTTTTTTTCAAAAGCCGCCATGTTTGTCTTATTGTGCTACTGGGCATCAATATTTAGTTGTTACGATAGATATAGGTGTTAAGATAGATATGGGTGTTACGTTAGATATAGGTGTTAAGATAGATATAGGTGTTAAGATAGATATGGGGTGTTAAGAATAGATATAGGTGTTAAGATAGATATAGGTGTTAAGATAGATATGGGTGTTACGATAGGTATGGGTGTTACGATAAATATGTCTGTTATAAGAGTTATTATGTAAACAGGGGCACATCCGTTAATTTATTGGGAGGGGCAGTAAAACATATATTACGTTGTCAAGTAGGATGCATGAGTAACTATTTCAGACGTATGGTCCAATTTCTGTTCAGAAAATTTAATATATATTTCATTAGCATAATGGAACTTCACACTTAAATGAACTTGTCTTATTCTTCAATCAATGAAATTAATTCATGGTGTCTAAGATATAAATATTAAATATAGAGCATTTTATATTCAATTTTATGTTTCCGTACAGTACTATAGTAATTAGATTAACTCCCTTAGAACTATTTTTAGCCATTACAATTTTAAAACAAGAATAGATGAAATTTTGAAATTTCCTAATGTGTGCATCAGTCTGTGTATTCTGTCAAATATTTATGTCCGGCAGAGCGTTCATTCAGCAATCTAAAACTGGTAAAATATTTATTAAGATGTGAAATGTAACAACCGTTTAATTTTGGATCTGGCAAAACAGTTCATGTTGATAACCCTAGTCAACACATTTCTAAAATTTAATTTTATTAACGTTTTAAGTACCGTTTTTTAATATATAAGCTATATTAATAAAGGAGCGCCCTATATCTCAGCAACCATAAGTCCTAGACCCATGATGTATATATCATATTGTACGTCTTGGCCTGCCAAGTGTACATCAAAAGTTTATTTCGCGATCTGACCTCTGAGGGCCGAAAAAGGGCGCGTTTTAAGTACCGTTTATGCTTATATTTTAAATATAAATAATAAAAGCTAATCAAAGGGGTGTAATCATTATTTATTTTTGTAACAATTATTCAACATAATTACTTCCCTCTCTATTTAGCAAAATCTATGGCTGTAACCCGGGAAAAAAATACGGATTTCGTCCGGCGTAACCGTAGCCACTGCGTACACGAAAATGCTCCAAAATGTCCTTTGTCCGAAACGGAAAAGACTTAAATTGCTTGTATTATTTATTGGAATGATACATTAGACTTTCGACTATCCGACTGAACGCTGCGCAATGACATTCTGACATTCCCGATACTGACCAAAGCCGGATAGGCCGTAGATCTTTAATATTTGACGGTTGGATATGGATTCCAGTTTTTGTTAAAACTAGTTATAAATGGAATGAGACGCGTTGATTTTGATAAATTAATCAAATTAGATTTCAATGAATGATACATTAATCAAATTAGATTTCGATGAAATTTTGAAATAAAAAAGCTTGTATTTTTTAGGGGAGGGGTGACTAAAATCGACATAATTTTAATAGTGGGGGGTGGGGGGGGGGCTAGGTAACCCTTGTTGACATGAGAGGAAGTGGTGATGGCTAAAAAGTGCTAAAATTTGTTGACACAACAAATTATATAGCCCTAGCTGTGATGTGTAATTAATGGTCTAGTCCAAGCTGTGATGTATAAGTAATGGTGTAGCCCTAGCTGTGGTGTGTAAGTAATGGTCTAGCCCTAGCTGTGATGTGTAATTAAGGGTCTAGTCCTAGCTGTGATGTGTAAGTAATGGTCTAGCACTAGCTGTGATGTGTAAGTAATGGTCTAGCCCTAGCTGTGATGTGTAAGTAATGGTCTAGCACTAGCTGTGATGTGTAAGTTATTGTCTAGCTCTAGCTGTGATGTGTAAGTAATGGTCTAGCCCTAGCTGTGATGTGTAAGTAATGGTCTAGCCCTAGCTGTGATGTGTAATTAAGGGTCTAGCCCTAGCTGTGATGTGTAATTAAGGGTCTAGCCCTAGCTGTGATGTGTAAGTAATGGTCTAGCCCTAGCTGTGGTGTGTAAGTAATGGTCTAGCCCTAGCTGTGATGTTTAAGTAATGGTCTAGCCCTAGCTGTAATGTGTAAGTATTGGACGAGCCCTAGCTTGCTGTGTAGGCAATGTGCTAAGCTAGGCGCTGGTAATTTATAAACATTTAAAGGGGAATTACTTCTTTACGATTACACGATGGTTTCGGTAAACAAAATATCATATGTCAACACTGTTTACATTTTTTTAACTTATGAAATGTTGACAGTAACGGGTTAGCAAGCAGGGGGTTTAACTCCGTAACACTCACTGTGGGATTACATGTAACTCGTCGAATTCTGGCAATGCTTATTTCTTTTGACGTAATCTGGCTTCCTGACACGGTGAAACACCGGGGATTCTAATTAAACTATCAAAGGGGGTATCCACCTCACACTCAACTCTAGAATACAGTGCAACACATGCTCTATTATCGTGGGAATCGGTACCAGTTCAGTTCCGGCCATGTCTGTTTAATGACATTACCATGCTGCAGATTGTGTGCATTGCGCAGGTTTCATCTGCACATCTGGGCATGAGTCTACTGCATTGTGACATATTAGGAGGCTGAAACGAAACTGGAGATCAGCAAAGATACCAACTTATTGGATTTATTTTTTTTTTCTATTTAAACTAATTTTGTAAAATTATAAAAACTAATTTTAATTTAAATATCAGCATACATTTGTCTACATTTGATTGTTGTTTTTTTTAATTAAACTATCATGTGTAAAGACTGCATTTGTCACATTTTAATATTCCAATGTCTATATGTGTGTACATTGCAATAGAAGTGGAAGGAGTAGTCGAATGGCGACGGACACGTGGCATAGACACACAGCACGTATGAATAGACAGACACACACTATGAATGATTAGACACACATCACGTAAGAATAGACATATAACATGTATGAAACCGACACACAGCACATATGAAATAGATAATTTGGATATTGTTATACAGGCCCGTAGCGTGCGGGGGGCGGGGCCCCTACGTTTTGTCTGGCCCCCTCTGCTTGTTTGCTATACTTAGTAACATTTATTTTCCCCCCCCCCCGCTAGTCTGGCCCCTGCTGTAGAATGCCTGGTCCCTGGTGTAGCATGCCTGGCCCCAGCTGTAGAATGCCTGGCCCCTGCTGTAGAATGCCTGGCCCCTGCTGTAGAATGCCTGGCCCTGCTGTAGAATGCCTGGCCCCTGCTGTAGAATGCCTAACCCCTGCTGTAGAATGTTCATGCTACGGGGCTGCTGTTATATACTGTGTACCCGTCACAGAGTGTACAATGTTTGAATATAAATAACAGAGAAAGAATTACAGATAACATAGCATAACTTTATTTATCTGGATCTGTCATTATTAGAGATGTAATTGTGACCGATTGTGAGTAAACAAATCAAATGATTGTCAATGTCTTCCTAGCATGTTACATGAAGTATTATAATAATGGAGGACGTTTAGAACATCCTCAACATTAGAACACCATTTAGAATGCTTTGGACATCTTTAGCATTAGAAAATCGTTTGTAATGTTTTGTGGACATCTTTAGCATTAGAATATCGTTTGTAATGTTTTGTGGACATCTTTAGCATTAGAATATCGTTTGTAATGCTTTGTGGACATCTTTAGCATTAGAAAATCGTTTGTAATGCTTTGTGGACATCTTTAGCATTAGAATATCATTTGTAATGCTTTGTGGACATCTTTAGCATTAGAAAATCGTTTGTAATGCTTTGTGGACATCTTTAGCATTAGAATATCGTTTGTAATGCTTTGTGGACATCTTTAGCATTAGAATATCATTTGTTATGTTTTGTGGACATCTTTAGCATTAGAATATCGTCTGTAATGCTTTGTGGACATCTTTAGCATTAGAAAATCGTTTGTAATGCTTTGTGGACATCTTTAGCATTAGAAAATCGTTTGTAATGCTTTGTGGACATCTTTAGCATTAGAATATCATTTGTAATGCTTTGTGGACATCTTTAGCATTAGAAAATCGTTTGTAATGCTTTGTGGACATCTTTAGCATTAGAAAATCGTTTGTAATGCTTTGTGGACATCTTTAGCATTAGAATATCATTTGTTATGTTTTGTGGACATCTTTAGCATTAGAATATCGTCTGTAATGCTTTGTGCACATCTTTAGCATTAGAAAATCGTTTGTAATGCTTTGTGGACATTTTTAGCATTAGAATATCGTTTGTAATGCTTTGTGGACATCTTTAGCATAAGAATATCGTTTGTAATGTTTTGAACATTTTTGCGATAGCTAATAATTAGATGAATAGACAAACAAAACTGAGAGATGCATATAACCTACAGATAAAAAGATAACATTGAAATAAATTACCACCAACAGAGACTATTTACTGAGGAGTACACCACAGATCGATAGGAGAGAAAACAAACTGACGGAATATTATAGTACTGGCAGATGAGAACATTAATTCATTACTTTTAATTGAGAAATTGATAAATTACCTTATAAAAAAAATCTACCAGTATACATGTATACCTCTACAAAAAAATTCACTTTTCGTAGTTTAATTGAACAAAGTCTTTGATCTCTAAGTGTACTATATAAACAAGCAATCTAAGCCTGTTCCATTCTGGACACAGGACGTGTTAGCGCATTTTCGTATTATGTATCAGTACGTATGCTGGAACAACATACTTTCTAACTTGTTCAGCTGTTCCCTCTTGTTCACCAAACTCGAAAACGATGATTGGTTGAATGACTGTGTCGTCGTAATCGAATACGTTGACATATTCTTCAATTTCTTCTTCAGGCCTTCCTTCCTCGTCAGCTCGTTCGTCTTGCTCTCCTTCTTCTACTCCTTCATTGTTTTGTACTCTTCTTTCTTGCTCTAATTCGTTGCAAATTTCGTTGAAATCGAGATCTGACTCGTTGTACTTTTTGTAGTTTCTCTCGATTACTTCACGATTTTTGACGGTTTTGAATTGGCGATGTGTTGATGAAAGTGGATGTATTAGTTTAGATTAGGAGTTGTAGATTTAATTGTAAAGTGAATATGTGACTGAAATAGGACTCATAATTGAAAAATTCTAAATTGTAGTCATTTAATCGTCCGAAAACTCCGTCAATTGTTGTTTTATATAAAGTACGGGAAGTAAGTCATGTTGAATAACTGTTACAAAAATAAATAATGATTACGCCCCTTTGATTAGCTTTTATTATTTATATTTAAAATATAAGCAAAACGGTACATAATAAACTCTTATATTTTGGCCCTGAGA
This sequence comes from Bulinus truncatus, assembly GCA_021962125.1. Classification (NCBI taxonomy): domain Eukaryota; kingdom Metazoa; phylum Mollusca; class Gastropoda; family Planorbidae; genus Bulinus; species Bulinus truncatus. The sequence goes on from JAGDYQ010000104.1 coordinate 2,115,332, forward strand.
GGTCAAATCGCAAAATGGACTTTTGATGTACACTTGGCAGGCCAAGACCTACACAATGATATATACATCATGGGTCTAGGACTTATGGTTGCTGAGATATAGGGCGGTCCATTATTAATATAGCTTATATTGTAAAAAACGGTACTTTATAAGGCCCCTTTTACGGCCCTGAGAGGTCAGATCGCGAAATGGAAAAAAGTCATTTCTTGGCAGGCCAAGACCTACAAAATGATATATACATCATGGGTCTAGGACTTATGGTTGTTGAGATCTAGGGTGATGACGGACGGACGGACGGACAGACAGACAGACAGACAAAACGGGGACAATAGAGCATTTTTTTCGAAAATGCTCTAAAAATGCACGTAAGTAACCATCTGTGTAAAACAGAAAATATCAAAGACTCTGAAATAGAGTGAGCAACTTCTTAAGACCTCATTTCAAACCTTTTTTTTTTTTTGCTGTTTACAAGTTAAAAAGTAAAAATATTTTTTTTGTTAATCTCACGAGAGAATGAGAAAGTACGTGAAAGATAAAAGTTGAAAGGTGAAGACTCGTGTGAAGATCTGGTGCTTAACGTGAACGAATTCAATGAGGCTTTCTCGAGAGTCTAATAGAACTAGAAGTTCAAAGGGAATCAAATGTTTTACTGAGTACTAAAAAGAACTATGGAACTAATAGAATGGATAGAATAAAGATAACAGATATAACAATTTTATAGTATTTCTAAGACATTGGCCGTTTAACAAACATAGGCCGTAACATATATATATATATATATATATATATATATATATGTATAGCTGTAATGTCTGGCTTTGCCCGAGAAATCAAGCTGCCATTTGACACCCCATCCATATCCATATCTTTTCATATATACCAGTGATGCTAAAATACTGGCCCGCGGGCCAAATTTGGCCCTTTATGATAATTTTTTGGCCCCCACAAGTTTAAAAAATTAACATCTCATTATATACATACATATATAAATATTATATTTTTGGCCCGCCAAATGTTTTTGGCAGACAATAATGGCCCACAGAAAAAAAGGTTTAGCATCACTGATATATACAATCAACAGGCTGTCTGCCCGGACGTGAAATAACAGAAAAATTGAGCAAAAATTGTAAATAAAATAGAATTAAGAAAACGCAGTGGCTACGGTACCATCAAGCGGGACTCAGTATTTTTTTTCCCGGTACCAGCTATAGATATTGCTCCACACCCTAACCCTATCCCTAACCCTATCCCTAACCCAGGCATGGCCGACATACGGCCCGCGGGCCACATCCGGCCCACGAAACGAATTTATGCGGCCCGCGAGTAATTTTTTAATATTTACGTTTGCCTGACACTTACTTAGTATTAATCAAGTAAATTCAAGATATTTCTGGTTTTTCATATGAATTAAACTTTTCGTGCTTATTTGTTATCTATAATCACAAAACGTACAAACTCTATAATCTATGTATTTGAAGTGGAACAGTACGCCAGTTCATTCAATGCTTGTTAGTAACAACTTGGTCGCTTGGAAGTTAATTTGCAATATTAATTCGTTTATTGGATGTTTATTATCATCGCATTAAATAAGCAATTGCTTTCTTAATTTAAAAATGGAATTAATTTTGTTACTTGCTGCTAATATCACTTCGGCCGCCATTTTTTTTCAATTTGAAAAGTGTTTTTTAAAGTACCATATTGACTGGAAAAAATTGGTGAGTGTTACAACAGACATGACAGGAAAAAATATTGGAGTAATTACACGCATTGAAGATAAAATTTTCGAAATCGATCCCAATGATAAAATTATACCAATACACTGCATTATTCATCAACATGTCCTATGTAAAAATGTTTTAACAATCGATCATGTTACCAAAATAGTTGCAAAATTAGAAAATTTCATAAGAGCCAAAGGATTAAATCATAGGCAATTCATTAATTTCCTTGAAGAACTTAATACCACATATTCCGATGTAATATACTACAATAAAATCCGTTGGTTAGGCAATTCATTAATTTCCTTGAAGAACTTAATACCACATATTCCGATGTAATATACTACAATAAAATCCGTTGGTTGAGCTTGGGAAAGGTATTAAAGCGTGTGTGGGAGCTTCAAAAGGAAATACGAATTTTTTTAGTGCTCAAAGAAAATGAGGAGTTTCCTGAATTAACGGATCCAAATTGGCTTTGTGATTTGGCTTTCTCTCTAGACATCCTCACATATTTAAACGAATTCAACACAAGTTTACAAGGAAAAAAATTATTTGCTTATGATTTATTGCAGAAATTAAAATCCTTTAAAATGAAACTTCAACTTTTTCCCACAAATCATTTCCCATCCTTAAAGACCATTTCCGCAATAATTTTAAAAGAAAAAGCTCAAATGTATACTGAAAATTTTCTGGCATTACGACTTGATTTTGAAAACAGATTCGAATGTTTTAACAGAATAGATAAAATATTGTCGATTATTAGAAATCCATTTACTGCAAATATAGAAGAAGCTTTTCCAGACATTCAATTAGAATTAATTGAATTACAGTGTGATCAATTATTGAATGATAAATATCGAGAAGGGGAAGATAATGTGTGTAATTTTTATAAGCAATTGGATAGTAAAAAAAAATGTAAATCTAAAAAATCTTGCCAAAAAATATTGAGTAATATTTAGTTCAACTTATATTTGTGAACAGAGATTTACTTTAATGAATCACAATAAAAGTCCTACAAGGTCGAGATTAAATGATTTACATTTGGAGGCTGTATTAAGATTAGCCACCACAGAAATTGAGCCTGACATTAAAAAGATTATAAACGAGGTAAACCGCCTCAATATTTCTCATTAATTATTATAATATATTTGTTATTATTAAAATGTTTATTTTGTATTATTCTGTATAGATATTTGCTGTAAGTTACCTATGATTTATAATTATTCATATATATATATATATATATATATATATATATATATATATATATATATACTTCTATGTATTAGTTATATCATTTATAGTCTCATGATAAAAATGTGTTCATTTTTTGTTTAAAATTTTTGTATTTTTTATTATAATGTTAATTTTATAATTATTATATATTGCATATAGGTATTTGTTACATTATTTAAATTTTCATAATAAAATTTTGCTCATTTTTTGTTTAAAATTTTGGTATTTTTTACGCCTGGCCCGCGAAAATTTTTTTTTCAATCCGTCCCGTGACAAAAAACTGTTGACCATGCCTGCCCTAACCCTATCCCTAACCCTATCCCTAACCCTAATCCTAACCCTAATCCTAACCCTAATCCTAACCCTATTCCTGACCCTATCCCTAACCCTATTCCTAACCCTATCTCTAACCCTAATCCTAACCTATCCCTAACCCTATTCCTAACCCTATCCCTAACCCTAATCCTAATCCTATTCCTAACCCTAAAAAAAAATACGGGCACCAGCCATATTCCTAACCCTAATATAATGGTGCTTGATGGTGCCGTAGCCACTTCGTTAAGAAAATAATACATTATAGTTCACAATAGTACACACATTCGGTTCAATAGCACATGGATTTAATATTTATTCCTGTCCATGGACGCCATCATTACCTTGTGTTTACTTGGACTTAAAACTATAAATATAAAGTTGAAAAAAAAAATTGTGTAAGAGAGCCGTGAAACTTTTTTTTATCTAACATTTTACTCAGACCGAGGCTAGATTCCATTCAACAGAATTATAACACGGTAGTGCTCTGGTTTATGTACAAAAACGACACCACAGCATCTGATTTAAAAAAATTGCAAAGAAGTATTTTTAATAGCTGAATGACATATGAAATGTTGTTTGTAGAACTCATGAAATGATAACGTAATTGTAGAACTAATGAAATGATACCTTAATTGTAGAACTAATGAAACGATAACTTAATTGTAGAACTAATGAAATGATACGTTAATTGTAGAACTGATGAAATGATAACTTAATTGTAGAACTCATGAAACGATAACTTAATTGTAGAACTAATGAAATGATAACTTAATTGTAGAACTGATGAAATGATGACTTAAGTGTAGAACTCATGAAACGATAACTTAATTGTAGAACTGATGAAATGATAACTTAAATGTAGAACTAATGAAATGATAACTGAATGATATGAGAGTAAAAAAAAATATATAACTGAGGAGCAGAGCCGCCGCTAGCTATTGAGGCGCCCTGTGGGGGGGCTATCTGTGTAGATTTATAACCACTGAAGGGCCACAATAGGGTCTTGAATTTGATTGAAGGGCCGGACCAAGAGCAGATCAATGGAGTGTTTAAAATACTTTATATGAACTAACTTGAATAAAATATAAACGTTACTGGCAGGGCTGGCCTAAGGCTGGCCCAATTTAACGGATGTTTGCGAGGCCCCTCTTCTAATTTTTTTTTTACAATAACAAATATTATTATTAATGACAAATGTAAACTGTGGGGGCCCCTGCCATGCGCCGAGCCCAGTTAGGATGAATCGGTCAAATCGGCCTAAGGCCGGCGCTGGTTATCGATGTAAATTAACGGAGGGGGTGTATTGCGGGTTGAATCAAGCCGCTTAAACGGACACTACTTGACCCGCGGGCTATAGGTCGCCCATGTCCGGTCTAGAGACTGAAAACTGTTTTCAAGATCATTATTTCGGCGCCCTCCCCCCCCCCCTTCCAGGAAATGATTTTAATGTCACCATGATAGACTATAACTGAATTTTTTAAGCAGACTACGCATAAATACTTTGAAAGACAAGCAATCAGATTTACGTTTAGTAGAAAAAAAATAGATAGAAGATAGGTTAAAAGAAACATCGGATGTTTGCAAATCAAACATGATTTTAACTTCCGAAGATGCATCATCCACATATGTATCTAGTTTAAACATGTAGGTAATAAGCGTGAGTCAAACACTGCTCACTTGGCTATAATTTGTTGTTTTTTTTTTTTTAAGTTAAATGTTTTCAGCATTTAATTAGTACCATGTGTAATGAGATGCTTTTGAGTATTAAAAAAATGTGTACAGTTTATGTCTGGACGAGTAGCTGTAACAGCATATCAAAGAGATGTGGGCCATCCTTCTTCTTGGAGTATTGAGGTCATTTACAGCACTTCGCCCCCCCCCCGCGGACTGTTAGAGGTGGTTTTGAATTTTCAGAATCAATGACCGTAACATGGAAGGTAACTCTGGGTAGTGAACATCTGCAGTTGCAGCTGTGACCCAGTTATTATCTTCTCCTTTTTAAAAAAAAAAATTGTGAGTTGTTTTGAAACCCAAACCGTCTGTAGGACTCACCCAGTAGTAGGGATCCAATAGAACAGATGATGTACGACGGTAGACATGGGTTTAAAGTTGCAGCTGTTCTTGGTTCATTAGAAAAACTGTATATATTTTTTTCAATACTCCTTTTTTTTATTATAATTAATTGAAAACTTGTCTATTTAATGCTCTCAATAAGTATTTCTTTATTACAATGTTAATATGTCAATTTCATGTCTGCATCTATTAAATTATTTCTTTTTTTAAGTTAATTTGCTAATTAGCTAGAAATTGTTTACAGAGCTTAAAAGATTTTAAATGTTGCATCCAGCTTTTATTAGACAGCTACAACACGTGGTTGGAAATTATTATAACAAGAAGATATATCTTAATAGCTATATGGACATTTCGTTATATATATATATATATATATATATATATATATATATATATATATATATAGATAGATAGATAGATAGATAGATAGATAGATAGATAGATAGATAGATAGATAGATAGATAGATAGATAGATAGATAGATAGATAGATAGATAGATAGATAGATAGACAGACAGATAGATAGATAGATAGATAGATAGATAGATAGATAGATAGATAGATAGATAGATAGATAGATAGATAGATAGATAGAAAGATAGATAGATAGATAGATAGATAGATAGATAGATAGATAGATAGATAGATAGATAGATAGATAGATAGATAGATAGATAGATAGATAGATAGATAGATAGATAGATAGATAGATAGATAGATAGATAGATAGATAGATAGATAGATAGATAGATAGATAGATAGATAGATAGATAGATAGATAGATAGATAGATAGATAGATAGATAGATAGATAGATAGATAGATAGATAGATAGATAGATAGATAGATAGATAGATAGATAGATAGATAGATAGATAGATAGATAGATAGATAGATAGATAGATAGATAGATATACATTCTTCTTTTTCCTTTGACTCAAAGTATTATGAATCTCATAGTTTTGTTACGATTAAAAAATGTCAAGTTTAAAAAAATAAATGGCTGCACCAGGCAATAAAATCTACGAAGCTGGCTTTGTTTAGTTTGTAAACAATGTTTAACGATTTCCTGAATGAGGCCAACAGCTGAATGTTGACTTTATCTTCATTTCTCATAATTGTTTAAAGGCAGTGGCTACGGTTCGGTCCGACCGAACCAGTATTTGTTTTACTTAGGGTACCAGCCATAGATAATATTGCTCCACACCCTAACCCTAACCCTATCTCTAACCCTATCTCTAACCCTATCCCTAACCCTATCCCTAATCCTATCTCTAACCCTATCCCTAACCCTAATCCTGAAAAAAAAAATTCTGAAAAAAAAAATTATGTTGTTATATAGTTCAGTGCAGCGAGTCGGCCGCTATGCAATGATAAGTAAGGCTGGTACCCGAAAAAAAAAAAATACGCGTTCGGTCGGACCGAACCGTAGCCACTGCGTTCAATGCACCAGTGAGCTTTACTTTATTTTGTCTATTTTCTGTTAACTGTAACAACAAATTGTTCTTTCTGTTTCCTCTTTATCAAAATACACTTTAAATTCATCCACAGATGTATTGCTCTGTTTAATATGCACCAGAGAAACTTTATGTTACATGATTTACATTGGAATCTACGCTATTGTAAGCTGAATCAATTGTTTATATTTTAAAGATATACTAACTGCATCACAGATCACACTGGTGTATGTTTCGATGCTTTGAATTATGACCATGAAAGACGCTTTTGCTAAAAAAAAAATGCCAAATAAAAAATGTAAAAAAGTCACATGATATAAATCATTGAACTAAAGCCTACATGCTATAATTCAATCGGTATAAATTAAAATGATATTTCCATAAACAAAAGTAGACTTAACTGTATGAAGATTAGATGTTATTATTATTCTAAAGTAAATATAGAATGAACTATTACTTAGTATTAGTAATAACAATATCATATTATGTACTAGAGGATGAGGTAAAACATTTCAGCAGGTCGCCTCGGGCAAGCGGTCATTAGTTTGTCCATCTATTAAATAAGGACACATAGAATATATTTTTACATTTTTATTTTCGACCTGTCCAGGGGAAAATATGTAGATTTTTGTAAGATTATAAGTCGATTATATATGAAAATATGTAGATATTTGTAAGATTATCAGTCTATTATATATTTAAACTTGTGGGAAAAGCCTGCTAAGCTGGCTGAACGAAATCCGACAGAAGGGATAACAAAGAAATATACGAAATACTGCAATAGAAAAGAACATGTGGCCTTTATTGCCATGAACAGAATACGATATGAACAGAAATAACAAAGAAATGTATGGAATACAACGCATACACCGCTCGATATGAAAACTATCTGAGAGAGACACACGGGTTAAACGATTATGTATTTAAGGGATTTTAGTATTTAAAGTAATTTAGAGAAATTAATCAAACGGTTAGATTCATGGGCAGAGGCGTAAGAGTCGAACATCTTTCTACACTCAGCACATCATGAAACATTCATTACGTCCCCCGTAGTGTCGACCTGCATACATCCCAGGTGTTTTTTGTGAAATAGACATTTTTTTAATTTTAAAAAAAATCTTCACGAAAGTTACTGTGTGGAGTCAAAATGTCTAAATCTCACTCTTACAATTTCATATGAATCTGTTGTAATCATTCATTCTTACAATCAGAGATCCTGGACTTACAAGCTAATTGTGGGGCCTCCTAATTGTGTGCTCCTAGGCTAGTATTTGGGGTGGGGTTAATTCGGGGGGAGGGGAGGATTCATCAAAAGTTTAACAAAGAAGTGGGCGGTATAAAATGTACTTAAATCTGTTGACTTAATGAATGGATGGCCCTATTAGTAACACCATGTTTTTTATTAAGCTATTTCTGTTTATTGTTTTATTGATCCTTTGGGGATTGGGGAAAGGGGGGAGGGGAGTTCTAATCATAATTAACGAGTTCAAGTGTACGCATGTATGAAGTACACGTAAGAAATAAAAAAGTCAAAGGAGGTAATTGACCGTAATAAATAGAGTAGCGCCACTCGTGTTGCATTTGAGTTGGTGACACAGTTACGCAACGGTCATGTCAAGTAGAGCTTTATTTAGTGCATCCGGCACGCGCTTGTTTGGACCAAACCCATCCTGGTGTTTATTTAAGGACGCTGATCACGTGACGCCGCATTAGGTGCTAGGAACAAATCTCCGCGAGCGAATTAACCAGAGAAATGAAATAATCGGCTGTAGAAGCGTGACTCTGTCCGTAGTGCAGTGCAGTATAGTTGTATCTTGTGGCTAATGGCTTTAGAGCTGTCTGTATAGTTGTCTCTTGTGGCTAATGACTTTAGAGCTGTCTGTATTGTTGTATCTTGTGATGTCTGCAGTAATGACTTTAGAGCTGTCTGTATAGTTGTCTCTTGTGGCTAATGACTTTAGAGCTGTATGTATAGTTGTCTCTTGTGGCTAACGACTTTAGAGCTGTCTGTATAGTTGTATCTTGTGATGTCTGCAGTAATGACTTTAGAGCTGTCTGTATAGTTGTATCTTGCGGCGTCTGCAGTAATGACTTTAGAGCTGTCTGTATAGTTGTATCTTGCGGCGTCTGCAGTAATGACTTTAGAGCTGTCTGTATAGATATCTCTAGCGATTCTACACTAATGCCTGTACTGATGTCTGTAGTGTTGCATATAGAGATGTCCATTCCCAGACGTCCGTTAAATATAATCAATGTCACGTTGACCCGCCCGACATAATATCAGGTCGTGATGGAAACTTTCATTATTAGCCTTTTTAATGGTGTATTCAATCTCAATAAATGTAACGTATCAATCGGTACAACAATTGCAGAAATGATTCTCTTACATCAATCGTATAACACGTTTCAATAGTTATTTTTAGAAAGAATGAACCGGATGATACTATAGCAGCACTTCTCTTTAACATTCTGTTTCCTTTCCTTAATTATTCATAAGCTCCGCCCTGCTTTATTTTTGAGTTGTAATTTTGAACAAATAAAGAGTTCCAAAAATAAAAGTATGAATTATAATTTATATTTGTATATTTATTAAATGGCTGTGCTTGTAGTTTCTGTTTGTCAAGTTTTTTTTTTGTTTTTGTTTTAACTTTTGCATTCAAGCTCTTTTATTTTGAAGGGAATAATAAATGTCATCACCCCCCCTCCCCAAACCAGTGGCGTAGCGAGCTTAACTCGCGCCCGGAGCACAATACCTTTTTAGCGCCCTTTCCCCCCCCCCATTCGAAAACCATTATAATATTATATGTTTTGCGGACTATTTGGCGCCCTTTTGTGAGTAGCGACCGGGGCATGATGCCCCCCCTGCCCACCACTCGCTACGCCACTGCCCCCCAATTCCACCTACCCCTAACCCTCCCCCATCCAGTACTTCAATGATCGTTGTAATAGGCACACGCTGACATAAGATACTAAGTTCAAATCAAAGTGTTGTTGATTAACGAGTATCAGGAGTAATTGTGGCGAAATGGTGCGCTGAGTACTAAAACAAATCGGAAAGACAAGCGATCAATAGAAGTAGATCAATAGAGGGAGATCAATAGAAGGTTATCTCCAAATAAACAAATTTTTTCAACAAAAATACTTTATTACCTAAAACATCGATTTATTTTCTCAATTGTGGCCCAAGTCTACACTAGCCATGGAGAAACTACGGCCCGCGAGCCACATCGGGCCTGCCGGACCGTTTATTCCCGCCCACGGCCCGCACCTGGTTTTAGAGTAAAGTACAGTACTAGTCTTTTATGTTATTGTGTTAACATTTAACTTATACTGGCTCATGTCAACTCTCCATCCGTCTTATCTCGGTCCGGCCCGCCGGTCAAGTTTACGAGCCAACTGTGGCCCGCGATTTAAAAAGTGTGCCCACCCCTGGTATACACAAATTAATTAACCATGAGCATCTTAGATCGTACTTTTCAATGAACTTGCTAAAAATATATTCCCTCATCAGCATCTCATTGATCATTCATCTTCGCGGGACTGTCACGTGATCAAAATATGTTCGTACGACGTCGTTCCTGCACGTGCGAAGTCGCATCAAAAGTGGGGACTAATTAGCAGCCGACCGCAATGTTTACATCCAGCTCTTTAATTCTTCTCATATCTCTTTGTTCAGCGGTTCTAAATTCTTCACTATGAATTAAAAACAAATTGTATGCCTAACAGTCAGTTTAAATTTTAATTAAAAGTAGAATAAAAAAGAGCTTTACTTATTTCATAAAATTATCATTTTATACTGACAAATAATATTTAAATAATGAAATGGATTATTAAAGCACATGGGTAGTCGTCTACGAAAACATGAGACTCCCTAACTCCTTGTATGTAAAGTGCATGTCGGATATGTTACACTGGGGTTAATTCTAATAGGTCGCACTATGTCTTGTTGACCCTATGACCTTTTATCGTTGGCGCAATGTTATTTTAATTTGTTTTTAGTTCCACAGTTTCTCTATTATTATGGCAGTGAAAAGTTCCGCTACATGGCAGGACAATTGATCCTCTCAGAAATGTTGACAATTGATAACAGTGAGAACACTTCAGGTCGTTGGTCGCTTCTAATTAATCCCGAGTCTTGAATTTCTCAAGATGATACAAGTGGAACCATTATTTTGTATAGTCCTAATATATCTTTAGTGACAGCTGACATAGTCTACGGCATGGCGTTCTGGCAACATGACTTATACCCCTTTGAACAAAATAAAAGCAATATTAATTTGGTGACCCACTGATATGTTTCATTTAAATAAAATTCTGGCAATGTTCTTGGAGATTCTTCGAGTGGGAGGTGGAGTAGTGTCAATAGAAGACAAGAAATATATATGTTCTATATGTTGTTATGAACTTATCACTGCAGTCTTATTTAACACTGCGCCTCTATGAAACCTGCATTATGTATTTCTGAACTCTGTATGGTCACAGCGATGATTCATTTCTTTGCTAATTCACATATATAATCTGGTGGAGCTTTCGTCTAAGTAGCATGAGTATCTGGTCTAGCTAGTCTCATTATATCTTTAGTATCTGGTCTAGCTAGTCTCATTATATCTTTAGTATCTTGTTTAGCTAGTCTCATTGTATATTTAGTATCTTGTCTTACTACTCACATTGTATGTTGACGTCTGATCCAGATAGTCACATTGTATGCTGAGTGTCTGGTCTAGATAGTCTCATTGTATATTGAGTATTAATCTAGCTAATCTCATTGTATATTTGCTGTTTGATCTACGTAATTTCATTGTATATTGGCTGTTTGATCTAAGTAATATCATCGTATATTGGCTGTTTGGTGAAAGTAATCTCATCGTATATTGGCTGTTTGGTGAAAGTAATCTCATTGTATCGGGATTTTTTTTTACATTTTGCCTTGTCTGCATTAAACTTTATCAAAGATTTTTTTATAATTCAAAATAAAAAAACACTCCATTGTTTTAACTTATTTTTATTTCTTATATGGTCATTGAAACACCATATATCAATGTGTAGGTCAAATGAATGAATAATGCACATATTTTCTGGTTTTTAAGCTTGAGCCAATATAGTGGATAGTTTCGTATGAATAATTCACCAATTTGCTGGTTTTTAAGCTTGAGCCAATATAGTGGATAGCTTCGTATGAATAATTCACCAATTTTCTGCTTTTGAAGCTTCAGACGATATAGTGGATAGTTTCTTAATATATTGAGCCAGTTTTAATTGTACACTATTGGTCCGATAATTCTTTTTTTTTTCTTGTCGATGTCAGCCAGTGGTGGGGTTTTAATTTGAAAACTTGTCAGAGACATTTAAACCTTAGGTCCTCGGCGCTTTCCATTATCTGAAATTAAAATGACTTCCTATGGGAAAGGGAGGGAGGGGGGTTGGTTTTCAGGAGATGCCAAAGGGGTCAACGGCGAGCAGGCCCAAGTAAGAAATACAGAAACTCGAAAGTATTGATTGAACTTTGACCCTGTAGTCATGCAGCCATTAACATTATTTAATGAATGAAGTAACACATAAGAGGACATATTTGCTGAACCATTAATGAATGAAGTAACACATAAGAGGACATATTTGCTGAACCATTAATGAATGAAGTAACACATAAGAGGACATATTTGCTGAACCATTAATGAATGAAGTAACACATAAGAGGACATATTTGCTGAACCATTAAAAAAAAACAACCACAAAATGGTAAAAAAAACAAATAACGTTATCCATTCGGATTTTTTTGTCAACGGCCTGTACATATTTTACATGGGAGATAACTGTCTATTTAATTTGATCATTTTTAAATTTCTTTAGTTATATGTTATCTCCCTTAAAATGTAAAGCTGTATAAATATGTACGTCATTATAAGCTTTTGTTTTTCTTCACTTTCCGTCAGTTTGTCTGTATATCTTTCAACTCAATTTTGGAATTTTCTGAGTCAACCCCTCCTTCCCAATGTTGTTGACGTAATAAATGAACGAGATCTTTCCGTGGTACCTTCGGACAACATATAAAAACATAAGATATTGGCGCGCACAAAGACAAATTAATTAAAATTTTGATTAACTGTCCCTGTTTTAAACCCTGGATAATATATTTTTAAGAACCCCCATGCATTCATTACACAACAGTTTTGCGGGTGGTTTGATCCGTAGGCAGGGACGTTCCTAGGGTGAGAGGAGGGAGTCCAAATTCGAAAGTCCCTGGGCTCCAGCTTGAGGGGGGCCCCCAATTTTTTTTACATTAAATATTAAGTACATTATCTCATGTCATGGTGTCGACTGTCAACATGCAGGGCCCCAGTGGTGTATTGGGAGGGGAACGCGGTGGAACGACGTCCCTCTTACCTTTTTTCAGAACCGGAACGCGTTCCGGTACTTTTTCATGTCCCGACTACTCCCACTTTTTTTTGCTCCCAATATGTGTTCCCTTACTTCTTCTTTTACCAATACATCACTGAGGGGCCCCCAAAGAGGCCAAGCCCCCGGGCCCCAAAATCCCTAGGTTCGGCACTGTCCGTAGGTCTAGTATAATTTAGTAGGTCAATCAGATCATCTTCCCATTCTCTAAACCAAGATGACGAAATGTTTAGTATGTTTTGTCAAGTTTCACATTGAGAGTTATGAATTATGAATTCTGGCTAGAATTTTGTTCAGATCTTTGATCATTGTGGGTCGTTATTGGCCGTGAAATGAAACATTGTAGTCCGTAACTTGATACAATGACATAATTTATAGCGAAATGCCGTATAAAGAGAGGCCATATAGCGAGGGCTGGGTGGGCAGGCCCGTAGCCAGGTCAAAGTAAGCCGGGGGGGGACCAATACCCAGCAAGGGGGTATTTTCTCATTTTAGTTACTTTTTCTTTATTTTTTCCTCTTTTTCTTCTTTTTAAGCGGGGGGGGGGGCACTCCACACCTAGCGACCCCCCCCCCCCCTTGGCTACGGGGCTGTGGGTGGGTAGGTTTGAAAAAGCCTTGAATAACACACAATTTATTATGAGAATAGTTTTTCAATATTTTTTCGCCCTGCTGAGAAACAGTCTGACCACCAATGCAAACCCTCTTTAGAAGCATCATGAAAATAAAATAAGAGGGGCACCACAAAGCTTGCTAAGTTTTTGATTTCAGTTTTCAAATCTGGCAACTTAATTGCGACACTGCCATATGCCGTCTGTTAATGTAAGCAATGCTGCCAATCTTAATAATCCAGATCTAAATATTTCTGGAGAAATCTAGATTTAATAAAATGCTATCAGATAAAAAATCTGGATAATTTGTTTGTCACTGTAAATATGTTTGATAATTTGCTATATATTTTCTATAATATAGGTATTTTTCTTATATTTTCTTGATATTCAGAGTTTTCAAGTAGTTGGCAGCCCTTACTGTATGCCCGTACTTGGCTGTTGCAGTTTGATCACATGATTAATACATCCAAGTTGTGTCTCTTTCACAAATGTAAACAGATAATTTTTTATGTGTGTAGTTTGTTGTGTATCAAAATTTTTATCTCACAGATATTGCCTAAAGTGGTAAAATAACAAACAGGAATTAGTCGAGTCTGTACAACGACAACGCATTTTCTGCTACAAAATAAATTTTAAAATTAAAAATAAACTAATAAATTGTAAATAGTTTTCACGGTTGTTTCAATATGATGATGGCTAAGGCGGCGTTAGGCTTAGCAAAGACATGCATTTTTTTTAAAGAGTAGAGAGATGGCAATTACGTTATTTTCTTTGATGAATGATTAATGTGACTCGAAATTTGTTTTGTTGTTTTTCCTATATCTAACAGTCTAAGGTAAAGAATAACCATTAATGACATTAAGTCCATAAGTAAGACAGTAACCATATGTCTGTCTCATCTCATGGTGACACTGAAAACGGGTGTTGTGTAATGGGTCATGACATTAAATTAACCAAAAAAAAATGTATTAGCCTAGGCTATGCTGATTATACACCTCTTTTAGAAATATTTTTTGTATTAATTTTCAGCAGAATTTCTGCATTACTTCAGCTTAGGTTTTAGGCCATTCAGGGGAGAAGGGAACCACAGAAAATTTAAAAAATGTTTTTTTATGAATAGTTAATTAAAATATTGGTAACAAAATAAAAAAGCCAATAATATTAGCAGTTATTCAAGCTATCTTCTATTTCAGTCTCTTTATTCATTTTGTTGTCATCCAGCCTTTCATTCACAATATCATGTCATTCAGAACAGCTTGTTGAGCAGTCCTCTGCACTTTAGGTCTTTAGTAAGTCTTAAAATTGTGAAGTCAAAGTTTAATTTTAATATAAAATGTCACTGAAAAAAAATAATTGTAAAAAATTGTTCAAACTAATTATTATATTATTATCGTATAATCAATACTAATGATAATTACTTCTTTCTTATTCAGGATACAGGAAAAATAACCAAAGAAAATGAGTGATGTAAAGGAAAATTCACTTTCTAAGCAAAATTCAGAAAGTGAAAATACAGAGGTGGCTTCTGATTTACTGGTAAATTTTACTTAAGACAATTTTTAGTTTTTTTTATCATTATTTATAAAACTAAATGATTTTTAAGAGAACTTATTTTAAGCCTGAATTTCAAGTCTTAAAAATTCCTGTTATCACATAGTCATGAAATAAAGTTATTAATGAACAAAGTTCTTCTAACCAACTTTAATAAAAAAATGTATGTTTTTTCTTTTTCTCTGGGTTACTCATGTATTAAGCCAGGGGTGGGCAAACTACGGCCCACGGGTCGCATGTATGTATATGTTCATATGTTAAAATGTAATGTGCATGTGTAATATATATGCGGCCCGCCAATGACAATCAAGTTTTCAATGTGGCCCTTCGTCGGAAATGTTTGCCCATCCCTGTATTAAGCTGATATATTCTCAAACATCAGAAATATCCATTCCATAATAACTTAGTTATTACTGGCTTTCCCCTTTCTAAGCCCCTCCCCCTTTTTTATATTTATAAAATTTGTTTGTGTGAAGACAATTTATTTTTTAGTGTTTGATCTGTAAGATTTATAAAACCATTCATTTAATATTAATAGAGACCACAGAAACTACTGGAGACAGCATTTCATTGTTTGGACTCTGGTCTTTATACAGATGTAACTTTTATAGTTGGAGATAAAAGATTTCCTGCTCATCGTCTGGTTATGGCTTCTATTTCTGATTATTTTGAATCTCTCTTTAAGGTCAGTAAATAAAAAATTACCTTTTTTTTTAGCCTCAATAAGATTGTCGTTTAGAAATGAGCTTATAGCCGATAATGGGAAGTTCTAAACAATTTTTTTTTAATTGTTTATTTATAACTTGTGCATGCCCCATCTTTTTTTATACATAGATTGATGAGAAAGTAAACGGTGAAGTTAATCTGTCATCAGTATCACCTGAAGATTTTCTTTTCCTATTAAACTTTGCCTACACTGGACAAGGGGATATTACTAAAGACAATGTGCAGGATATTCTCATAGCAGCTGATTATTTCCGCATTGAATTTGTGAAAAGTGAATGTGTTCGTTTTATTGAATCTCAATTGGAAGTGGACAATGCCTGCAATGTACTTTTATTTGCAAGAGCCTTTACTTTAGTTGACTTAGAAGATCGAATATTTAAATTTTTACGAGAAAACCTTGACTGTATTTCTCAAACCCAGGGATTCTCAACCCTGGATTGTGATATGTTGTGTCAACTTTTTCAAGATGATCATTTAGTTTTGTGGAACAATAAGGTTCTTCTTAAGTCTATAGGAAGAGAAAAACTTGTCTTCAATGCAGTTTTACGGTACATTTCATCACAAGATAATTTAGAAGATGAAGTAGTAGAAACATTAGTAAAAGCTGTTCGTCTTGTAGAGCTGCCACAATCTGTTATAGATGAATGTCTAAGAAACTTTGAAGATCTTATAGACAACAAAGTTATAAATGGAGTTGTTAAACTTAGAGAAAAAGCTGTAAAATTTTTAAACAAAAGAGCTCGTGATGTTTCTCTTCCAAAAGACTCATTAATAGATGTTCAAGACATTCCAAATGCTTGGTTTAGACCCAGGCAACTTCCTAATTATATTATATCTAATGGTCGCAGACGTTATGCAGCTGGTGGAGAATTCGGGAGATGCACAAGCCTTCCCATTTTTTCTATAATTGACCCGAATCATGAAATCCATAGAATCGATATATGGTCAAGACAATGGGATGGCCATTTTGTCATTGGAGGTCTTAAATTGTCTTACAGAAATTCTGGTACATATAAGGAATGTACTCGTGGGGACTGCCACAGTATTGGCGAACATTACTTTGTGGAATTGGAACCTGACGAGTTTATTGTGAAGGTAAACATTGGAAGTGGAACTCTTATAGACAGGCTTGGCTTTGAGACTAATTCAGGTAGAATATGTGGTCCTTTTGGAGGTGTAGGTGGTGGGAAGCATATAGAGAAAGCCCCAGATGGATCGTTTTCCTATCTGTATGACATAAACTGTGATAGTGTGACAACTCAAGGATCTGATGCCGTTCACAACCTTTTACTTCGCTGGATTACATTTCAATAAGAGGGAATCTCCCTGGTTCTAATTTATTTATATGTTTGTTTTGAATTCTTGTTCAGCCATCAGAGCATTACAGAAATATACTCTGCTCATTTGATTTGAAAATTTGAACACTTGTGTATTCATAATGACAACACACTATTTTAAAATGCTTGAGTCCTCATTTGATTAAACTCTTATGGAGTCTGAAGCTAATTACTATTTTGATAATATTTATATAAAGAGGGAAAATGCAGATGACATCTCAAGTTTAGCATGAGCTTATAAAAAGTACTGAGATCTGAATTTTTTTTTCTTTTAGTCTTGTGCACTAAAACTTACCAACAAAAGTAAGTGAAAATTAAATACTTTTAGACTAAAGTATAAATAAAAAGTATGAGCACCAGATTGTATCTCTCATATTAATAATTCATTTCTGATATTAATTAATCCCATTTTATGCTCACGGTTTTTTACTCAATATAATTTCTACAAATATTTGTATGATCTACGCTAAGGATATATTTTTTTTTTCTTTTTAGTACATTATAATAAGTCTGTTTCTTCTTTTAATATTTTTTATAGTTTATAATTTTCTTTTTTTGAATAGCAACAACTTTTGTTAAAAGTATGTGTTAATGATCATCTGACCTAATAAATACTAAGGTGGACCAGTAGTTCAAATTTGCCTTATTTTTATCACATATTCACCAAATTATTAGAGTTGTTGGAGTTATGCTGTAAAGTACAAGCTAATAAAATCTTAATTTTGGTAATGTGAATGATTTTAAGGAAAATATCACAGTGGAGTTTTTACTTTTTTTTTTGTTTGGATTCCCTGTAAATTGCTTTTTTTTCATTTAGCTTATTTACATTACTCATATCTATTTATCAGAGATGGTTCAAAAGCTGACCATGCAAGTAAAAGTACCCAAGGTGCAAGTACGAGTGCATGAATAAAATTTTTTTCATTGCAACTTAGACCAAGTCCTTGATAAAATAAGTTCCCCATCTCTGCTATTTATTAATAAAGTTTAAGTAAGACAACAGAATGAGTCATTAATGATAAATTATATTTTATTGCACTACTATATTCTTACTGTAAATTATTCTAGTAAATATTATTGTATTAATTATATAAATATTTATAACAGTCCATATGTTGCATACTTCAGTGTGATATTTTAAACTATGTCTCAAACTGTGTATTAAAATTTTTATTGTTATGCTAACTTGTATACATCATTGTGATAAACATTTACGTGTATATAAAATATCAGTGGAAATATTCAATGTAGTCTGACAACAATTGCTATTTCTCAAAATTGAGTCAAATAAATTATATGTCATATCATATGTATTTTTTTAAATCATCTTTTGTTTCATTACTCAAAGTTTATTTCTTGTTCTGCTTTTAACTTTACTTGTTTCCTACAATATATTTTTTGAAACTTGAAATACTTAAATGAATATTATAATTGGACATCAACGAGCTTACGTTAACTACAGTGCTCAAAAGTCTACACACCAGAAGAAAAATATGGGCAGTCATTTTATTGTGGTTTGTTAATTTTATGCATCTTACTAAACCAACTTATGTACTAAAAGCATTTTACTTGTATCACTAAAGTTATGCTCCTATTGAATTATTTTTAGTTGATGTTTAACACTTTCTTCAACTAGATATTGCAGGGGTGACCAAATGTGGGTCTTCAATGAGTTTTGTGCGGCTTTCCAATGAGCCAGTATTTTCTATTGTTTAATTACTTTTATTTTATTCACTAAAATTTCATAAATCGGCTGTGGTGCGTCTCTTTAAATTATTTTTAAATTTTATAATCGCTAATGGCGTCTAGTGCTGGAAGTAAAGGCCTTTAATACAGATGCTTATGTAACTTGTTAGATTTACTAAATGTAAATACCACAGTAAAACATCCACCCATCTTTTTCTTCCTTCCTTATGATAGTTGTCATGAAGACATTGAACATTCCAATTATATCCAGTGTTGGGCATAGTAAGTGGCAGAATCATTTGCTTCAATGTGCACAAAATTTCTTAAAGAAATAATCAAGTTTGCAACATTCTTCAAAAAGGAAATAAAACACGCATTATTTAATGGCAGCAAATCTAATTTGCTATTCAAACACTTAGATCAATGGGATTATAGGAAACTAAGGATGTTTTAGACATTTGTCTTTAATACTTATTGATAGATAGATGATAGGCAAATAGGCAGGTAGAGAAGATGCCAAAAATATATTATTTAACTGTTAATGATCAAATATTCATTTATGAATGAATTTGCACATGAAGCAAACTTTAAGAACCACTGTATTAAGCATATGGGAAAGAAACATCACCTTAGTAATGGATTTGCACATGAGTCAATGTACATAGACTATATAAATATTTCAACATTTTTATAGCAATAAATTGTAACAGATTCAATTCCATGAGCAGACATTTAATTTTATCATTGAGTTGTATAAATTATAATCAAAGTTCCCTATGCCCTTGAAGGCCGTTGAACGGGTGAAGTGAAGAATCCATCTGTTTCTGTAACCAAGGAATATTAAGGCATTATGTGGGCAAGTACAACTCTCAGTCATCTTCACTTCCCCATCTAGAGTCAGACACCTATATAAAGTAAGGGTGGACTGGGCTTTTAAGCAACTGTCACCTGGCCATGGAAAATTTCCCTTGGTTCTGACCGAGGGTTGAACCTGAGTTACAGGCCAACTGTTGACTACAGGGCTTAACACCGCCTCATTAAAATGAGGATTTATTTTGTTTTATAATAGCCGCAGTAAACACATAGGGGACATAGATTAAAGTCTTACAACTGAAACACTTTAATTTGCATGTTATTTTAAATTGTCAACTTATCAAAAAGTAATTATATTCTTGATTATGTCAGTGATATTTTTTTTTAAAAAAAAGAGAAAGTCTAATTTCACAAGATCTTTGAAAATAAGATTTTTCTAGTCAATTTTGATCAATAATATGCTCCTCGCACACCTCAAAATTTTTTGTTTGCAAATACTTTATATTCTGAATCAGTACATTTGTTCACAAAATAATAATTAAGTTGCTTTTTTGCCTCCTTTTCACACCCTAGTTTAACTCAGATCATTCGTCTTGAATGATTTTTTTTAAATAGTTTAATAAGAAATTGTCAGCAAAACTCACAAATAAATAGGCTTTAATTGTATTGGATTGATCAAGTGATAAGTCTATGTTGCTTTTTTTTAGAAAAGTCAAAAAAAATAAATTATTATGCTTTTTTTTTTTCCGAAGGATGGCATTAACAATGAAAGGGAGGTAATAATAGATGATATCAAGGCTGAAGATTTTGAGATAATTCTAAAATATGCTTCTACTGGTGTTATGGAGTTGACAAGTCAAAATGCAGCCAGCCTTCTTCTTGCTGCTGATTATCTGAAGATTGAATTTATTAGGATAAACTGTATTAAACACATGTCATCATATCTTACCATACAAAATGTCTGTAGTGTAATTAATTTCTCAAGCAGACATAAAATTCAAAATTTGCTTATTTCAGCTACTAAATTTTTGAAGAAAAATGTTGATGCTGTTTCTAGAAATGCAGCATTCTCTTCACTGGAGCCATATTTTTTAGTTGAACTGTTTAAGGATGATAATTTACTTCTGTTTCACCAAAACATCTTTCTGAAACCCATTGCAGCTGAAAAGCTTATCCTAGAGGCTGTATTGAGGTACATATCAATGAGAGAGCCAGAAGTCAAAAAGGAAGATGTGGATTTGTTGTTGAGTACTGTGAGATGGCCAATGTTAAATCAGACGGCTGTTGAACGATGCTTACAAGACTTTCCTTTGTTTAAGTACAGAGATACTGTTGACAGCTTAGTTAGACCGGCCACAGATTCAGGTGGAGAAGAAACATTTTCAAATCCAGAGATAAAAGAGCTGAAACAAAGAAATCTGTCAATGTGTTTATACAGCACAAAGGTGAGGTATGCTGAGACCAAACATTTATTTCCAGTCTGTAACAAAGTTGACTATAACAATGAAATCAAAAAAGTTGATATTTGGATAAGAACATGGGATGGCCGACCTGTGATTGCTAAGATACAGTTATCTTTTAGAAATATCAAACAAGAAGAGCCATTAGACGACTATTCAAAAGGTCAGAATACAGAAATTCATGAATCTTTTAAACTGAAAAAGGGTGAATTTATTACAAAGGTTGTTGTAAAAAGTGGCAAAATCATCGACAGTTTATATTTTGAAACAAATTTAAATCGCACATTTGGTCCATTTGGAGGACCTGGTGGGACAGAATATGAAGAGAAAGGAAAAGATGGGAAATGTTCTTACTTGTATGACATTTGTTGTAATAGTGCAATGACTCAGGGATCTACAGCTCTCTACGACCTCATTTTACGTTGGGTGACACTTGATTAAAAGTTTAAATGATATTACAATCATATTTTGATACATTATATTTATTTATTCTAATTTTACCAACAAAATTTTATATTTACTAATTTATATTTATGAGTGTCCCAGTTCCTTAGGTAAATCTTAAGTGTGTAAATTAAATAATAGGTTGAGAAATGTGATAAGCTGTGCCTTAGTATTTATGGTCTTAATAATGGGTGAACTATAGATTCTTTATATCTATGGGGTGAACTATGAACTTCATCTAAATAAGTGATTCTCAAAGTGAGAGTTGTCACCCACTGCTGGGTCTTGCAGAGAAATTGTGGGTGGGTTGCAGAGAAATTAAGATCTGTGCACACAATTAAAGGCTTTTATTTACTTTCCCCCTATTTCAAAGTGGGTCGTAAACGTTTGAGAATCACTGTTCTATATCACTGGTTTCTTAAGTTCACCATTTACTAATGTTTTAAAGTGTAAAAAATTTAACCAAATGTATTCTAGAGTATTTTTAGTATTTGTGGTTTGAAATAATTGTAATGAATTATACACACCTGTGAATCTCAACAGTCTACACAGACCAGGCATTTATCCTGACTTTTAAAGCTGTAATGGTTCTTTACATTAACAGCATAGTGCATTTAGGCAAATTATTTTGCTTTCTAAATAAAATACTATTCATACAATTATCTGTTCTTTTTGTTTTTATTTGCTTTTAAGTATCAATATCAGATCAGCCAATAGGCTTTAGCTTTCTTATCATTAATTTTGTTAAAGATAAATCTGGAGCACATTTACTTTGAGACTAAGTAATAAACCGAACTAATCATACTAAAATTAGGTAAGTTATATCAGACTTAATGAGGCAAGACAGTGGATATGTTTTGGAGGATTATGTGTTACATGATGGATCCAACTTTCTATATGTGAATTTAAAAATTTCTTTACAAAAGAAAGCCATGAATAATTTAAAATAAATATTACTTTTTTAATATTTATTAAAGAGTAATTATTAACTGGCATGAAAAAACCTGATAACTGAATAATAGATCTCGGATTCGAGCTGAATGTTCTAGGCTGGAATTTTTCTAGAAATGGCTTTCAATAAATGCAAAAGGTTAATGAATGAAAATAATTGCAATGACCTTTCTACTTGATCCCCTAATGTGCAGTAACTATTGGAAATTGTTATAATTTCAATGTGGACTTATTGCGCAGTTAAATTTTGTTCCTGAGCGTGTTCTTTTAAAACTGTGAGTACATGTATAGGTAAATACAAAGATAAAAAAAGGTTAACATTTCTGGCAGACAAAAACAAACATTTTGTTTAACAAAATAGTTTTATTACTTCCTATTTAACAGATGCAAACTTAGTTTTATAAGTTTTAACAGATATTTAGAAACTTAATAAATGCAATTCATCCGTCAGCAAAGTAGTAAATGTATAAAAATACAAAAGTGCAATCAAATTAATTTAATACACATTAACTGGGTAAGAAAAATTTTTAAACATCAAACAATTAAACCATTTTCACATTTACCTTACATTAGATTTTAACTTATTTTGGCATTGTGTGCCAATCGAACCAAATGATCTAAAAAAAACCTGTTTCATTATTTTTAAACTGCTAATATCTTATTAAAGATCACATGCACAGTGTTATAGAAACACTATCAATCAACACACAGATCATCAGTCAATAACTTAGTAGAAAATATTTAACACTAGTTAATTCTGAAATTAATCAAAAGAATACTTTTGGAAACTGGCCTGGAAATGTAAATTTGCCTTTGATTTGTTCAACCTTCTGACAAGAATCTTTGCTGTAAAATTATGAAGATAAAACACAAGGTTAGTATTCTAAATTCTTACATGAAATATTCAAAATCTGAGTAAATAAAGGTATCCAATATCTGTAAGCTTATATCAAATAAAATATAACAGTGCTATGGCAAAAAACAAAACATAGCTAGTTGTACAGATGCTCCTGATACTGTATACAGTTTTAAATTGTTAAAGCTATTTACATTATAAAATATTTTTCACTTTATAAAGGCTGTCCAATTACTTAAAAATCTTGACTAATATGTTAGATTCTAAAGTACTCATTCAACTTATTCATAGACCAATGTGTTGTATAGGCTACGCTTAACATGATCAAGTAAATGTATGCATACTTAAAAAATGTTTAGTTTTTACTGTAAATCATTACCATAAACTATTTATAATTAGCATTACATGTATTATGTTTATTTAAGGCCAATATAGTATGTCTTAATTTAGCCAAAACATTTTGTCAATAAAAAGTTGGCATCCATAGTGGAAAAACTTATAAAGCATAATTTATTAGTAAATGGAGATCTTAATTATGTGATGTTTTGGCTTTTAGCCTTTCTGATTGAATACAATTAAATTATAGAATCGTTTTGAGTGAATGGTAAAAAAACAATATGGCACATTACAATTTTAGTTCAATAATAGAATTCATCTGGTTACTAGGACATGCACAGTAGGGTGATAACTATTTTCATTATTTTTCGTAACGAAACTGAAACCCCTCACATTCGAGGAACAATTATATGTAGATGACAGTAGCAACATTAATTTTTTTTTAAATTGAAAAAAGTTCCCCCTATTTTTAATTTTTCGTTCACATATCGCGCAGTTTGAACTCGCCCCAGCTTGGGGTGAGTTCACAATATATAACTATTTCATTATTGTTATAACTTCTTTTATTTTCTGTTTCAGGTGCAAATATATAATATATATTCTGGAATATTTTAGAACATTGTGGAATATTTTTGAATATTTTGGATAAACTATCTCGTTTTCAGTGCAAGATTGCAAGTCTTACTGTCAGGATAGTGAAAGTAGATAGACATGGATAGATAGAAAGACATATTGTTAGACAGATAGACAGATAGGCTAAACAATCTCACACGGATGCCTACAAACCGTCAAATTCTTGGAAACTTTACTTTTCTGTTCAATAGCCAGAAACGGCGACTGGATCGAATCAAAATTATGATTACGGATATAGAATTGCTTTGGAGGGAAATTCTAGACTTTCCACTATTATCCAGCGCACTCATCAGAAAGAAACTCAATTGCCTGATTGATTTATATGACAAAAACAAAAGAATCCGTCTGATAAATTTACTACAACACTTTCTCAGTTATTTGATGTCACCAACGTTAATGGAGAATGGAAAAGCACGGAGGATAAAGAACTCTACCAGAGGCAAGTTAAGAGTGGAGGAAAGATTGGTTATTCAATGGTCAAACAAGCCCCTTTGGAATCAATCCACCCAAGAAAACGAATCCGACTATCAAAAACCCAATCACAAGCCAGCTCTTCTCAATCGCAACCTATACAAGCACATACAACTGTCTCAGAATCTTCGGATTCTGAAACCTCTGCTTCTTCACCCGACTTGCCAACCTATTCTTCCACGTCATCTTCTCCTGAATGCAAACCGAAATACCAAAGAGCAAGCACTACAACAGCGGGTTTGCTAGTACTGCAAAACAACATTTCTACACATAAAGCATATGATGTTCTTGCAACCATTGCTGAACAGGGTCACGATGTGCCAGTTCCAAGTCAGGCGGGTTTCTGGAAACGAGTAATCTCTGTAGGACGTAAAATGAAAACCAAAATTGTTCAAAAACTTCAAAGCAAAGAACTCTATTGTCTCCAGTTTGATGGTAAAAGAGTTCAAGGGAAGAGTATCAAGTAGTTCTGCTGAAAAATATGACAACCGAAATCAAACTTGGTATTATTAAATGTGAGAGTGGTTCTGCCGCGGCCATTCACAAGGAACTACATCAGCTACTTGATGAATATGATGCTTGGAAAAATATTGGCATGATAATATGCGACACGACCACAGTAAATACTGGTCGTTTGCATGGGATTGTAAAGCTCATACAGGATGATGTCTTGAGCAAGGGCTTTCAGAAGCCACAATATATTGGGTGTCAGCACCATGTACTCGACCTCCTTTTGAAACATGTCATGAATTTTTTTATCCAAGATCCAACGAGCAAACCAAAACTCAACTATTCCTTCATTGACCAATTAACACAAAACTATGTCACTCTTCAGGCTGATTACCGCCTCGTTGCGACAGATGATGTTAGCACAGACGAGAACCCTGGATGGCGAGATGATTTCAAGTTCTTATATGAATTATGTCAGGCATATCGTCATTACAAAACAACTTCACGTTGGCCTCGCATCAACTGGAAGAAACTACCAAATTTACACCAGGCAAGATGGAACTCACGTGCGATATATACTGTTATATCATTTTTTCTGATACCAGAGTGGCGCAACATCCTCACTCCTGCCTGCAACTTCATCTGCTACGAATGGGCAAATGCTTGGTTCCATTCTCAACACTATAATGAAGCGTCCTTCAATGAACTGTTTACCTCACTCATCAGGATAAAATGCAAGAAGGCAATTAAGTGTTTAAAGACCCATTGGTCAGTCGAAAAGTCATTAATTGACATTCCCAGATCTAACCAAATTGCTGAACGTGCTGTGAAACTGATGGAGGAACTTCATGCAAAATCGAGAAAATTTCAATTTTTGAATCTGAAGTTCATAGGAAAAAATATGTTTTAAACATTTCTTGTACATTCTGTACATATTACTAACTGATCTGTATCTTATTTGTTAATAAAAGTTGATTAGTTATTATTATTACTCTTTTGAGTTAAGCTAAAAAAAATAATGTCCTTTTTTTTGAAAAAAGAAATATTTTTCCGCTTTTTTCTTCCGAAAAAGGGGGAGGAGGGGGAACTTTTTTTAAAAAAATCAAAAATGCGATTGATATTCTTAAATTACACATAAAAGTTCCTCGATTGCAAGTGGTTTCATAAAAATATTTTTTTTGTTATCACCCTAATGCACAGGTATTTATTTTTTAATGCAGTGTTGACCGTCAGTAATACTAATTATTCACATACATGGACACACAAAGGCATGCTTACTAATAAATTAATGAGGTACATATCTTACCTGCATGTCTCTGGTTTAACCTCTGACACTTTCTTCTTTAAGGAAATAGTTTCTATAATAAAATAAACCAATTGGTTACTGAAAGGATGATGCACATTTTACTTGGGTTTTCTTTGCCTCATTGGCTTGGATAATTTGAGAACTATCTTTTATTTATTGCTTTTGATTTTTATTAACCAGCTTTGGCATATTCAGTCCAGAAACTCTCACTGTTTTACTGTTACTAACATAATAAAAATATTTGATTTCTGGTTAAGATTGGAATGGTTGAAATTTTCATTTTATATCTATTAATCTCCCTTATTCCAGATAATGCAAAGTTATTACTCTAGCCAACCTCTTACTTTCAAAAGAAAACATGTTGGCTGATGCATGCAGTAATAAAAAGAAATTTTCTTTAGTTCAAAATTAATTATTAGGTTACCTGTTAAAAGCTCCACATTGCGTACACCACCAAAGAAATCAGTCAGTAGTGTGTCTGTTACATTTCTTTTGAACAGGTCTGTCCGGCTACTGACAGTACTAATACACTTGTCTTTGGGGCAAACTTTTAGCTGGAAAATATACATTTTGAATATGTTATTTTCATATTATTTTACTCTCCCCTGATATAAGATCTTACCAGTATGGAAAAACATTATTACTTATTTGGCAGCAAAGAAAAAAGTAACTTTTTGAAAGGAGTCTGAAAGTAATGAATAGCAAGAAAATATGTAAATAGTTGCTTTAAGAAAAATAAAAAGACAAAAAAAAAAAACAACTACTTACAAATCTTGACATTGTTTGTTTACTACCAGGCTTAATAGTTTCCAAAAACTCAAGAGCGTAATAAGTGTATCGATCTATAACATATACACCTAAAGCTGGGTCAACATGATGCTGAAATTAAGATAAAACATTTTAGTAACATAGTAGCAGTCTAAACCAGGTCAAATCTGTCCACTGAATAAAATAACAAAAAAGACGATAAAAAAAAAAAACTTACTGAAAGTGAATCCTCTCCAACACGACTACTTGCGACAGCCAAAATGTTGGGAGAGTAAAACTTCTGAAACATTGATTCTGCCTGACAAGTATCAATCATGAAGAATATTTCATGATACCTGGTAGAAGAGAAACAAAAAAATGAACTGAAGTTTTATTTATTAAATAAGGTGGAGGTGTTTCTTTTTATACAATTCAGACAATTTCAATACTTAGTGTGCACACCATCATACATATTTATTATTTCTTAATAAAAAAAGATAAAAAATACATTTACATTTAAAAACCTTAAAAACATTAATATGAATTTTCTTGGATTTAAACCTTTGTTTCTGCCACATCTGTTCAAATGCATCTGCTAGCTCAATATTTGAGATTTCTTCAGCATCTTGAAACTTGAGGAAGCCATCTCCTCCGTGACCTTTTAGAGTGAAACAATTGTTAAAAAAATATCAGCACTCAAATATTTTACAAACAATTGAAAGTCTCAAATTAACAAATTATTGGTGAAAATAATCTAGATCACAGGGAATCTGTTTACTTGGTTATGACCTCAAATTTAGTTAATAATCTTATTAAATGGATAACATGAAGACAATCCTCCAAACAGAATATACAATATACAGAGGGATCATTCTCATTTGCATCACCACTTTTGGCTGCTGCCATATTTAGAGCATTTTCGAAAAAAAATGCTCTATTGTGCCCGTTTTGTCTGTCTGTCTGTCCGTCCATCATCACCCTAGATCTCAACAACCATAAGTCCTAGACCCATGATGTATATATCATTTTGTAGGTCTTGGCCTGCCAAGAAATGACTTTTTTCCATTTCGCGATCTGACCTCTCAGGGCCGTAAAAGAGGCCTTAGTACCGTTTTTTACTATATAAGCTATATTAATAAAGGAGCGCTATATCTCAGCAACTATAAGTCCCAGACCCATGATGCATATATCATTTTGTAGGTCTTGGCCTGCCATGTGTACATCAAAAGTTCATTTCGCGATAGGACCTCTGAGGGCCGGGCTTCAGGGCTCCTAAGGGGCTTATATATACACCTTGTACGTTCAATAACCCGTTCATTTGGTGCGAAATACTGCAGCACGTAGTTTCACCAAGATTTATTAAGAAACTCATCAAATGAAATAGTAAGCTTGTGTTCTGAGTTTAATTGAAAGTATCAGAGCTATGCAACAATTGACAGAGTTTTCGGACGATTAAATGACTATAATTTAGAATGTTTTCAATTATGAGTCCTATTTCAGTAACCACAAACCACTTGTAGTTAGATTTAAGAGACAATAATTTTTTTTCAAATATAAAGAAACGTCTTTACAATTTTTTTTTTACAAATATATGCATTACACAATTGAATTAATAAACATTTCCAAAATTTACAAATATTTACTGAAAGCTAACAAATGTACTGATACATAACACGAAAATGCGCTAACACGTCCTGTGTCCAGAATGGAACAGGCTTAATTGCTTGTTTTTATTTGTGAACTGAATAATAATTTATGTTTTACTTAACTGGCTAATTGTTTATCAAGCATCTCCTACCTAATAAATCTAATTTGTAAAGACACTGAAAAGAATGTTTTTTAGATTTCCCCAGAATGGGCCGAAATTTTTATTTGCAATCTGTCATTCCGTTTTTTTTTTTAATATTTTTACTTAAATTGACAAAGTTGTTTCAGAATTTGTTGTTTCTTTATTACTAACTATGTCGGAAGTTCTTCCCTTTAATATGACCTATTTTATATAAATATTTATGAACTACATTTTTAGTATTTCAACTCAAATATAACTAAAGACATTTTTTTTTTACAAACCTAACTTAATATACAGCCTTGTGAATTTTAAAATATATTAAGGCTTTTTTGAAAACCAAATTGATAACTTTTCATTAATATATATTGCTTTAAAAAAAACCTGAAGCTTTTTAATTGTCGTAATGGGAAAAGAAAGCCAATAACACGAAAAATAAAGGCTTTTTTAGCCAATGGGAGACGACCTTCTTTGGCACTGCTAATTTTGTATAATATGTATTCTTTGCCCTCCTCTCCAGTTGTAAGAAAAATGTAAAATGTAATGTAAAAAAAAAAATCTAGCAGCACATAATAGGTATCCAGTGAAATATCTTATCACTCTAAGGCCAGTGAATTCTATGTTTTTCTTCTTATTTTTTTTGTCAAGAACTGTTCGGCCATGAACAGCTATTATAAATTTAAATAGTTTCCAGGATATATATGAACAAATAGCCAGGTTTCTGTAGAACCGAAGTGGAAAAATAAAATCAAGACTTTATTTTGAATTGTGTAAGAAAATTTAAATAAGTTACAAGAACTTACCAGTCATGTAGACTAAAATGTTACTACGCTCATCGGACAACAGACGTTTTGATCTCGGCGTGCTGGGAGGAAGTCTTCCAGTCAAAACGCGGATAAAATTTTCAACTGTAACCTGATTTAAAAAAATAAAATATTACAGACCCAGTAATTGTTATGAACTCAGATTTCTGTGAGAGAGTAAGTTCTGAAAAGCTCTGAAAAAAGTAAACTAAGAATGGCTCTGCTCTAGGACCTGTTTCACTTTGCTGCAAGATATGATAGAAACAACAGTGCTGTTAAATATCCCTGGAGGATGAGATGTTTATCAGATCCTTTCATCCCCACTATAATCGAGAAAAACAATGGTGGCACCACGCAAAACATAGAGGAACTTTCCCAATGATCTGAACAATCCTTTGGCTCTAAAAGCGGATTGAAGAGGTAGACAGTCATGCGCTTTACAACACAAGTTCACAGTACTAATGTTATAAACCATTGATCTTTTCTAAACTATTGTTAATTGTCACCAACTGATATTTTGACTAACTTAAATCTGCATCAGATTATCAAAGCATTATTCATTTTAAAGCTTAAATATAAGTCCACAAGCATTTATGGTGATAAAAATGTTAACTATGTATTTAATCCATGCTGCTATTTTTTTCCCTATATTGTTGGAACATAAGACGTTTAACTGATGCCAATCTGGCTATTTATCAGTGCACCCACTTTTGGCTAAATAATCCATCTACTAAGCTCCAAAGACCATGTTAAATTTAAAAAAAAAAAAAAACTTCAAATGTGCCGGGTACTTAGTTAATAAAAACAAAGAATACCTCATATCCCCTATAGTCTACTTCAACGTCATCTCCATAAACATTAATGTGTTGATTGGCATTGTTAAATACAGTAGCTGTTTAAAAAAAAATCAATTGATGACAATGGTTTTAACATGAAAAGTTTTTGATATATCAATAACTAACACTTCATTACAGAAAAAACTCAAACTGAAGTATTTTTAAAATATCTCTAATACCTGGTCGTGGATTTCTAGGATTGCATGCCATGTCATCAGCTATCATTAGAATGATTTGACTGTAATGAAGAAAAATATAATTACTGTCTCAATCTAACCATTGCCAGAAAAATGCTTCAGTTAATAGTGATTTTTTTTTTAAAAAGTATATGAGTATAAAATAATTGATTTATACTCAATCCAAGTAGCTGTCAATATTCTCACACTTACGCTAATATATAGCTATGTGTAACACAATATTTTTTAAATAAAAATAAAAGACTATTAGATTAAGTTAAA
Organism: Bulinus truncatus; assembly: GCA_021962125.1. NCBI lineage: Eukaryota > Metazoa > Mollusca > Gastropoda > Planorbidae > Bulinus > Bulinus truncatus. The sequence continues at coordinate 2,146,783 of JAGDYQ010000104.1, forward strand.
AAATATCGACAATTTTCGCAAAAGGTATTAAAGTTTTATAAATACTTTAAATGCTTAAAGTAACATTATGTTTTACATAGTTCAATGATTTAATTTAAATTTAGCACAGTTATAATGAAATAAAAAGCTATCATCATAGTTTTCTGTACACAATATAATGATTTATCAAAATGATGCTTCATAAATGTTATATTCCAAATATTTCACAATGATATACAATAAACAACAAATTAAATAAAAAGACCATTTTTATTTTACCTATCAGGAATTCCTAAACGTTTTACACTGCGATATATAGAAAGTACATTAGCTATGTGTCTGTAGTTGAACCAAAATCTAGAGGTATCTACCAGCACAGCCCAATTGTTAGTATGACCACTTTTAAAAAATTCTTCTACTTTTTCCTAAAAAAAAAAAATATTTTTCTAAAGTTATACACAAACATTTGTGATAATAATCACATTCTAAATTAAATGGATTGGTTTACCAGCATCATAGAACTATGTATACTCTATCTATATTAAAATAAAAATATATACATATTTTTAAATTGATAATGTCATTGAGGTATGAAAATAAGGTTTTCTAAATGGGTCACTTGAGGGCATGCTTGACCGATCCTGTATGGTAAAGGGAGAGAATCAGTATGTATCTAGAAACTGGGTGAGTTGTATTCTGTGTATGTAGATGGACTGGAACAACAAGATGAACTATTGTGGCAAAACCTTTCTATAATGAGGTTTTATATTTGTATATTTATCCAACAATGGACTTATGTTATTATTAAATACTGAGTTGAATTATTAAGTGGCAAGTTGCATCAAAGCATACCCCTGCCCTGAGCAACAAGTATAAGTTTACTTATTTTTTATAAGAAAAAAAACAATTCTAAGGTTAAATGAAAACAACATTTTATTATTGAAGAAACAAATAAAAAAACAAGAGAAAGAAATGCACTAATCAAATATTTTGTGGTTGTAAATTAAATGTTTACTTCCTAATAAATAAAAATTAGATCCCAATTTTAGCCTTTTTTTTTTTTTGCTTCTCTATAACTTAAAAGAGTCTTATATAAAGATAAAAGCTTACATTTAAGCCCTAGTTACACTGAAAGTTTGAATTTGTTATGTACTTAAAAAAAAAGTTACAGTAAAAATGTCAACAGGTGTGTGTAGAGAGCAAACTTTTTGAATTGCTTGCTAAAAATGAAAGAATGGCAAAATATCTTGGTTCTATAATGAATGACTATTTGAACAATTGATGTAGATTTTTTTTCCCTTTTAGAAACACCAAGAACGGCTTTATGGTAACAAGGGCAAAATACCATTAAGGATAATACAAGTTCATACTAAGCATTATAATCTTTAATATTAATACAAATAATAAAATCAGCACCAAACATTACCAGCGACTTAACAGCGGAAAATGGTATGAGTTAAGATTAGCTAATAAATATCCTTGGCTAGACCTGTCCAATGCTCCCTCTAATGTGTGGTATGAAGTGAGCAAAAAAAATTTTGTCTCTGAGCGACATTTTTTTTAGGGCAAAATTTGTGAGCGATTTAAGCTATGTTGCATGTCGGAGTTAGCGATCGTAGTGTAGTAAGAGCGATGCTCTGAATTCGTGTGAGCGATCGCTCACGCGCTCAGCTTAAGAGGGAACACTGGACCTGACTCAGTGATAAGAAAAGGGATTTTAATCATGGGGATATTTAAATAATACATTGTCATTACACAGATACGATTAACATTTTAATAGATGTGTTTTCAATTGTTTGAAATGAGAACTTAAACACAAATCATGTTATTATTTTCAATTTACAATTCAATAGGCTGTAGAGTCTATAGCCTAGTCTAGAGAACAGATTTTAATATCTAATCTGTGGTCTGAAGTCTAGAGGGCTACCGTCTTGTCACGTATGTATTTCAATTTTAAATTTAATCCCATACTAATTTTCGTGTCTATGTTTCAATATTGTTTGTACTTTCTACTTTTGTCTAACTTGTACTTTTAGCATTTAAATATTCCTTGCCTTATTATCCTTCTTACATTCAACTAATTTGCCTTTCTTTTTTCGCACTGGCTTCTCGTACATCAAAGACGTACGATGTATGTTTTTTTACCTCGTACGTCAAGCAAAACTTTGAGGAACTCGTATGATTGTTGAAACGATCGCCGATTTTTATCGCCATTATTGTGTGATCAACTGATCATAAACTGCATTTTCCACGAAAAGAAAATAACTTTACATCATAAGAGTTCCTCAAAGTTTTGCTTGACGTACAAGGTAAAAAAAATACATCGTATGTCTTTGACGTACGAGGAGCCAGTGCGTTCTTTTTTTATTTGGACGCAATGAGCGGCAATGGTCAATGCCATGAATAATTTGAGAGCTATTGTTTTAAATTTCTCATTAGTCTAAGCATTGAAAGTGGGACTATGTCTGCAACAGTTCAAAACAAATGTAATTTGGTAAGCTTATTTTTTTAAGCAAAATAATGTTAAAATAATCCGTAACGGGCGTAACGTAACTCAACACTGACAACAGGGCGAGTTATCATAGCCCGAGTCCTTGTGTCATATATACTATAGATATATATATCATTAACAATAAATAGCACCAACAAATTACTAGAATTAATAATTTACTTTACCTGATTAGAATTTAGTCCTAGGACATTGGTGAGAAAAAGCAAAAAAACAACATATTTATGAACAGCTATCATGTTTGACAATACACTGTTTACCATTTTCATGGAGGCTACCATATTGAAAAATGTTATATTAAAAAAAATATATATTACTACGCGTTCAAGTTTCAATAATTATACATCTTTTCTTTTTTTAGAAAGATAATCAGCCTAAATAGACATTATACAAATATTTTTCAAAAAATGATGTCTTATTCAGGTATTTTAAAATGATTTTATAGCTACTCTAAATGCTTGGATTGACTGCAATTTCTTATGTCGTAAGAATATAGCTGTACTTCAGCATGCTTTTGTTGTCATTAGAAACCAAAGCAAGTGAAAATAATTACATCCTCGCGCGAGGGCCTTCGCTGTTTTACGAGTGAGTTGCATGTTCGGCCTTCAAAATCAGTACTCAACCCAAGAAGTTTATCCGCTGTAAAAGCGGCAAGATGTCCACTGAGGATGCTAAGGCTTACCTTTCAAGCCGCGAGGTGCCTAGGCTCTTTGAGGTAATATTATTTTTTTTTATTTAAACTAATGTTATAAAAGACATTTTACTTGATTTTATAGTTCAATTTTTACTTTATTATTTTTTCATTGATAACCAATGACGTAATTATTGCATTTATTGATAAAAGATAAACAAGCCGAGCAAGCATACAATTTAATCGATTCTTTCAGCTTAATTAGTATCTGTTTTTTTTTCTTTTTTTACCATTGCCAATCATATTGCTACTTGCTAGCACAGGGCCACAGCTTATCATCCTTATGTGAATCTATTTTAAGTATTTAAGTAGTTATCCAATATATCGACTGGACGTTTTTTTTTTTTTGTTTGTTTAAATTTCAGCGTTTTTAAATGATATAACGTATTGATACTGTGTGTTTTTTATATTTATTTCAGTAGGATATTTTTTTTTATTTTTTGTATAATTTAAATAAGTCTTATTATAAGTAATATAAGGGTTTGTTATGTTTTAACAATTTTTTTTTTACAATTTATTAATATAATGAAAGTCAGAAGATATAGCCTATATCTTTTATATGGAAATATTTAATTGATATTTATCAACTATAAAAAATAAATAAAGGAAAAAAATATTATAGGCTGAAAATTTACTGCTTCATAAAAAAAATTCTAATATCATAATATTATTTAATATGATCTAGTAATATAACGGTTTAAATATTAATATTATTACTTTAAGTTTTGCAAGCTGTTTAAGTCTAGTCTAATTGGTATAGCAGTTGCCAGTATTCTGATATTGAGGGTGCTGTTTTCACTTAGTAATTTGGTTCTGTTTGAGTTGTGTGTATGTTTATGTTTAATTTAGAATTATTCACAATTACAATTGCAACTAATGGTCCATGGGCCACTAATGAAATTCCGCTGGTCCGTAGAAGAATTGAATTATTATTTACTTCTCCACTTAAAAACTATTATTTCATTTATTCTTTAATGCGTGCATGAAACTATAAAAAAGCAAATACCTTTACATGCTTAAGTAAAATCAATTTAATTTTTTTTTTTGAAGGTACACACTTAATCACATATGCATATTTGGTACACAAGAATAAAAAGGTTGAATATAGTAAACCTGTGGAATAAACTAGTGTATTTATTTCTAAGTGGGAATAAAGTCACTAAAATCTTTAGTGGTCAGTGAAACTCAAAGGTTGCCAACTGCTTTAGACTGTTTATTAGTCAAATGAAGGCCCTTGTCTATTAGATTATCTTTAATTTGCTGCTTGAAATTCTTAGTTTTAATTTCAAATTTGTCTGTTAGCCTGCTTTACTGAATAATTTGGCAGATGGCATCTTTGCTGGGTTCAGATGTTTGTCAATTCCATAGGCATAGTGCTGCAGCAGTCGCCAGATGATGTCTATGTCAATGCTATCAATGGCTTAACAAGAATTGACAAAATGTAGGTATAAGGTGGATTGGCTCTTCAAAGATTGTTCAATAATGATTCTTTATATAGAAATCTGTTCAATGCAAGACCTGAGCTTTTGGAAGCCAGCTTGCTCTGGTCTGAGCTGCTTATCAAAGGCATACTTCAACTCTTAAAAAATGATTGTTTTTGTCTTTATTAAATAATAGTTAATCATAAAGTTATTGGAGTTTATTCTTATATCTTATTAGTGTCTGATGACTGGTCTGATGTTTCATCGTCCGAAAGACCATATTCAATATCTCATTGACTGTTTAGAAAAAGTAAAAACTAAGAGTCAAGCTGAGTTAACATGGAACTTGTTTGTGGAAGTTCGTAGTACTAAAACTCCATTACCACCCATTGATAATGGCAAAAGACCACCAACACGGGAATCTCAGTCACCAAAAGGTAATTGATACCCTTGTACTGATATCAATTTATTGTTGAAGTTCATATCTTCTCGTATGTACTAATTTTATGCTATTTTATAAATTTTACGGGTGATTACATTTCAGAGACTGCTGTAATTAGACAGAAAACAAGTCCACTGCCACCAATAGGATCAAATGGCTTGCCAAATGTCCCTATAATATTTATCATGGGTACATATGATTCACTTTCAAAAGAATTTATATAGATGTATGTGCATAAAAACTTGTGAATCCCTTTCAGAGAAATTTATTAGGAATGTTAATTTATGTCTATTATTTGATGCAGGTGGACCTGGAAGTGGTAAGTCAGTATATGCTGAAACTCTTGTCTCACAACATCCAGGCTGGGTGAACATTAATTTAGGGCTGAAGCTTATTACAGAAATAAATAACAGAGATGCTGATGAAAAATGGAGCACAGTGAAAAATTTAATTGTCAATGGAGAATTGGCACCAGAGGTAATGGTTTTGGTCATGGTTTTAATATATTTATATTTTAAAAAGAAGGCGCACTGAATTTTTTATTGATTTTTTTTTTTTGGTAAAAGAAATGTTTTTATGCACCATATTTGTTTTTCTATATTTAAAAAAATATTCTATTATTTAAATTTATCATAAACCATGGCATTACAAAAATTAGCAGGGCACATTGTCATAGCCTAGTAATCCTAGAACCTATGAGTTCCATGGGCCTACAAAAGTCTATAAATGAAAATTTAAAGAGAAATATACCTTGATACATGTATAATAAAAACAAAATTTTAAACATGATTTTCAATAGTTTCATTTTTTTTTTTTTTTTACAATCCTATAGATGTATAATATTTTTAATAAAAATCTTTGAGATTAAATGATATATTGAGATTATATTGACTTTTTTATAGTTGCAATATCAGATGAAGTAATTATAAGTATGTATTCAGAGGTGAATAACTTGTACGTTAAATTGAAATGGCCTAAAACACATTTTTATGCAAAATTGCTTAATATATTCATAAAATAACACTGCACATATCTGCTTAAAAAGAGATTTACAAGAGGTTAAACCGGGAATCGAGCGACTTTCCATGGACAAGAGGTTAAACCGGGAATCGCGCAACTTTCCATGGTCAAGAGGTTAAACCGGGAATTGCGCAACTTTCCATGGACAAGAGGTTAAACCGGGAATCGCGCAACTTTCCATGGACAAGAGGTTAAACTGGGAATTGCGCAACTTTCCATGGACAAGAGGTTAAACCGGGAATTGCGCAACTTTCCATGTACAAGAGGTTAAACCGGGAATTGAGCGGCTGTGAGCGGCAGTGGCTTTGCAAATCAAAACAATCTTAAATATAAATAATCCATAGTCCGTAGCGAGAAAAAGGTTGGGGGACCACCGTGTTAGGGTATCTAAGAAAAGAGATTTGGATCCCTGCCTGGGACATCTTATTGGATCCCTGCTTTCGAGACAAAATCGTTTTTCTTGTGTTAATAAGAATTCTCTTGAATCGTACCGAGTTATTTTTTTTTGGAAATAAAAAGTTATCTATCTAGTCATTGAAAAAAAAATGTTCTGATAATTTTTTTTAAAGAATTTTTACTGTAATAATGTTAAGAAATATCAGTGAAGGAATCTCACGAGGTGGACTGGTATAACTTATACTTAACGTATCGCAGATCACTGTCAAACAATGAAAATGTATTATTATTTACCTGTGAACAGGTGATGACCAGAGCCGCTGTAAATAGAGATGTCGTGTACATCGCTGACATGGTGATAGGGTCACTGCGGGTCAGATTCCTGGATTTCACCAGTTCTTGCCAGTCCACTCCTTTTTGTTTTGTTTTGTTTTGTTAATCTTTAATGCAAGAACAAAAATTAGGTCAGCTGTCACGAGCTTTATTTAGATCAGGTTAAAACTCTCATTCCACCCCACCCCCTCACCCCTTCCCGTCGTCCGCGTGGGTCGCATTGACCTGTCACGATGACCGGATTGTTCACCTAGCTGAAGATAGTAAAAAAAAAAGTATTGTAGAACCCAGACATTACAGGTATCTGACACCCAGACATTACAGGTGTCTGACACCCAGACATTACAGGTATCTGACACCCAGACATTACAGATATCTGACACCCAGACATTACAGATATCTGACGTCCAAATATTACAGGTATCTGACACCCATACGTTACAGGTATCTGACACCCAGACATAACAGAGTCCAATATATAAGACATAATGCAAAGGCTGACACCACTAGCAGAATACATATCCTCCATCTTAGTTTACCTAACACTAAGTTTTCTGTGTGCTATACTCTCATCTAGCTCTATGTCCTCTGTGTGCTACCCTGTCATCTAACCCTGTGTCCTCTGTGTGCTACCCTGTCATCTAACACTATGTCCTCTGTGTGCTACCCTTTGTCATTTAACATTATGTCATCTGTGTGCTACCTGTCATCTTACACTATGTCCTCTGTGTGCTACCCCTGTCATCTAACACTATGTCCTCTGTGTGCTACCCCCTGTCATCTAACACTATGTCCTGTGTGCTACCCCCTGTCATCTAACACTATGTCCTCTGTGTGCTACCCCTGTCATCTAACACTATGTCCCCTGTGTGCAACCCCCTGTCATCTAACACTATGTCCTCTGTGTGCTACCCCCTGTCATCTAACACTATGTCCTCTGTGTACCCCCTGTCATCTAACACTATGTCCTCTGTGTGCTACCCCCTGTCATCTAACACTATGTCCCCTGTGTGCTACCCCCGTCATCTAACACTATGTCCTCTGTGTTCTCCCTACAGACGGGTACACCATGGACGACATCGTCCTGTTTTGGCTCAACAACCGCGACGCCGTGTCAGGGTGGAGGACGTGTCTCTGCCGCAGTTCTCCATCACCAACTACCACACCATCAACAAGGTGGAGGACCTTCTTACAGGTATGTACTAACAGGGACCTATCACAGGCACGTAACGACGGGGACCTATCACAGGCATGTAACGACAGGGACCTATCACAGGCATGTAACGACAGGGACCTATCACAGGCATGTAACGAAAGGGACCTATCACAGACATGTAACGACAGGAACCTATCACAGGCATGTAACGACAGGAACCTATCACAGGCATGTAACGACAGTGACCTATCATAGGCATGAAACGACAGGGACCTATCACAGGCACGTAACGACAGGGACCTATCATAGGCATGTAACGACAGGGACCTATCACAGGCATGTAACGACAGGGACCTACCATAGGCATGTAACGACAGGGACCTATCACACATACACAAACATATGTCCATACATATATATATATATATATATATGTTTATTTATTTATCATGTTCTTTGTTTATTTGTTTATATTGTTTTCTTTTCCAGGCAAGTATCAGAGATTGTCTTTGATATTTCAACTACAAAGGAACATTGGATACTTCATCTTCCAGACGTACCTGCCATCCATACTTATAGTCATGTTGTCGTGGGTGTCTTTCTGGATCAACCACGAGGCCACGTCGGCGAGGGTAGCTCTAGGTGAGTCCATGTTAAATGTTATATTGTAGTGGATGAGTCACCGCAACTACAAAATCAAAATGTATAACAAAATGTATAACATCGGGGTTCATTTCATCAGGGTTCATTTCACCAGGGGTCAATTCATCAGGGTTCATTTCACCAGGGCTCATTTCATCAGGGTTTATTTCATCATGGTTCATTTCATCAGGGTTTATTTCATCAGGGTTCATTTCATCATGGCTCATTTCACCAGGGGTCATTTCATCAGGGTTTATTTCATCAGGGTTCATTTCACCAGGGGTCATTTCATCAGGGTTTATTTCATCATGGTTAATTTCATCAGGGTTTATTTCATCAGGGTTTATTTCATCAGGGTTTATTTCATCAGGGTTCATTTCATCAGGGTTTATTTCACCAGGGAGCATTTCATCAGGGTTTATTTCATCATGGTTTATTTCATCAGGGTTTATTACATCAGGGTTTATTTAATCAGGGTTCATTTCACCAGGGGTAATTTCATCAGCGTTTATTTCACCAGGGCTCATTTCATCAGGGTTTATTTCATCAGTGGTCATTCGCCCGCCTCCCCTTGTCCAGGATCAAATAAGTTGATCGCTGTATAGGTCAAATCGACGGCTCAACATCTGCTGCTGTTGTTGTTGTTTTCAGGCATCACCACAGTGCTGACCATGACCACCATCAGCAACGGCGTCCGGTCCTCCCTCCCCCCGCATCTCGTATGTCAAGGCCATCGACATCTACCTGGTCATGTGCTTCGTCTTCGTGTTCGCCGCCCTGCTGGAGTACGCCGCCGTCAACTACACCTACTGGGGCGCCAGGGCCAAGAGGAAGGCCAAGAGGTTGAGGAGAGGGCCACCAGCGTCCGGAAGAGGGTGGACGAGGAGGTGACCCGATGGTGAGTGCCGGACACGTACTGTCCTGTGGTCATCGTGCATGGTCGTGTTGCTTTTTTTCATTGTATCAACATCTTTATTATAGTCTCAGTCTTTCGTTCTCTGTCTGTCTATCTCTATCTGTCTATCTCTATCTGTCTATCTCTAAATGTCTATCTCTATCTGTCTACCTCTAAATGTCAATCTCTATCTGTCTATCTCTATCTGTCTATCTCTATCTGTCTATCTCTACCTGCCTATCTCTATCTTTCTATCCCTGTCGACAGATATCTATATACTGTATTTTTGTCCCCTGTTCGTGTTTCCATTTATCTGTTATCTTTCTAACCATTTATTTATCTATCTATTAATCCATTAACCGTTTATCAATATATTATTCTATTTATGTATAATTAGATCTATCTAGAATCTATCTATGTATCTGTCCATCCGTCTTCCTATCTATCAATCTATCAACACACCCATCTATCTACTTGTTTATCTAAAAATCTATCTATCTATTTATTTATCTATCTACCTCATTTCTATTTTCTTTATTTCTATCTCTTTATCCGTCTTAGCAATGTATTCCTCTATCTTTCAATTTCTCTGTTTATCCATGTACCATTTTTCTATCTCATCTCTCTCTCTCTCTCTCTCTCTCTCTCTCTTTCTATTTATCGTTTTATCTATCATTGATGTACTCTATCTCCATAACTAGTCAATAGACCTGTTTACCCCCATAGACAAAACATTATCTACATATGTATTAGCACACATTGTTCGTCAACAAAATACTTTTAGTTTGGAGAGTTTCATGCCAATTCACACCTCGTTGTATAAACTAAGACTGCATTACCCTATCTACTTATGTTCAACTCACATGTTACACATAATCCGTTGCTCATCACTCGTGTTATTATCTCCCCCAGCAATGGGGTGATAACTCACAAACTAATCAGTTATCTCCCTTTCCCCCTCATCCTCAAGTTATTTACAGAACAAGTCGCTCATTTTGGGTAGTTTAAAAAAAAAAACTGTCTATAATTTTTTGTTCCATATAATCAAACCGGCTAAAGCTGTTTTCTTATGTGATGATTGAATTGTAAAAATAATATGTACAGAGTTCTGCAGACGATATTGATGACGTAATCAAAGGGATGCAACCTTGTATCCAATCTATACAAACAAACAAAATTGTTGGATTCGGAAAGCCAAAATCAATAGTAAACACACACACACACACACACACACACACAAACACACACACAAACACATACACACACACTTATGCGCATAAGTAATTTATAAAAAAAATGTTGCCGACCCAGCTCAAAGCAAGCCCGCGATCCACCCATGGGTGGGACATGCTTGTGTGTCTGTGGTGAGGGGGGCATATAAAATGGGAGTCCGAATCACTTGCTGCCCTTGGATGTGCCCTTAATTAACGGCATCATCATTTTGGCACGTGAATCGCTATATCCTTATTATTGAATTTTTTACACCAAATCCCGTTAGGTTGACTTCAGCTGGGCTTTTTAGGATGTTTCAGTTGAATTTGACTTGACGTGTGATCACCGGTGTCTTAAAATAGTGGTGTGTGCTTGTCATACGAGTAATACATATGTCTTAAATAAACACGGGGTAACTAGTTTAAGTGGACACCAATCTCCAGAGTGGACGCAGGACCCCCCCCTTAGTGTGTCCAGATCGTTGTTTTTATCGATCGATTAGACCCCACTGCTGGACGTCGTTCATTAAATTAGTAAATGGATCAGCAGCGCCAGGGGTGTAGAGCGCCCCACTGGAAGAAAGCGGGGGTGGGGGGTCTCTTTTAAACTGTGAGAAACCTGAGAATATTTGATGACGTGCCAATGATACTGTTGGTCATTTTATTATAATGAATTTTTTTTTTTTGAAGATGAATATTATTAGTGAGGAGACAAATAAATGGAAAGTACGTTGACACAGATAGACAGACTAAATAACAGACAGAAAAACGCACACACAGATAGACTGACTAAATAACAGACAGAACAACACACACACAGATAGACTGACTAAATAACAGACAGAACAACACACACAGATAGACAGACTAAATAATAGACAGAACAACACACACAGATAGACAGACTAAATAATAGACAGAACAACACACACAGATAGACAGACTAAATAATAGACAGAACAACACACACACACACACAGATATAGGCAGATAGACTGATTAAATAAAAGACAGAACAACACACACACACACACAAAGAGATATAGGCAGATAGACTGATTAAATAAAGACAGAACAACACACACACACACACAGAGATATAGGCAGATAGATCGATAGACCATTGCACACACATAGGTTGAGAATTAAGTATGTAGGTAGACAGTTGGGATAGGTATAGCAAGATATATGTACACGTGCATTTCAATGTAGATAGATTGACATAAGGACGTGACAGGGAGACAGAATGACATAAGGACGTGACAGGGAGACAGAATGACATAAGGATGTGACAGTGAGACAGAATGACATAAGGACGTGACAGGGAGACAGAATGACATAAGGACGTGACAGGGAGACAGATTGACATAAGGACGTGACAGGGAGACAGAATGACATAAGGACGTGACAGGGAGACAGAATGACATAAGGACGTGACAGGGAGACAGAATGACATAAGGACGTGACAGGGAGACAGAATGACATAAGGATGTGACAGGGAGACAGAATGACATAAGGATGTGACAGGGAGACAGATCGATTTGTAGACATATAGTGGTCGATGATTGCACAATGATACACAGAAAGATAATAAATCAGAGAGATAGATGTTAATATTTGTTACGATTGTATATAGAGATTGGTAAATGTATCACAAGCTTGTATTTATTAAGCTAGATTTTAAAAAAAAGTTATGACAGAGCGTTTTGTAGGAAGCTACTACTGACAGATTCGCAGAAATATATGACAGATAGATTTATAGAAAGCTACTACTGACATATTCGCAGAAATATATGACAGATAGATTTATAGAAAGCTACTACTGACAGATTCGCAGAAATATATGACAGATAGATTTATAGAAAGCTTCTACTGACAGATTCGCAGAAATATATGACAGAGAGTTTTGTAGGAAGTTACTACTGACAGATTCGCAGAAATATATGACAGATAGATTTATAGAAAGCTACTACTGACAGATTCGCAGAAATATATGACAGATAGATTTATAGAAAGCTACTACTGACAGATTCGCAGAATTTTATGACAGATAGATTTATAGAAAGCTACTACTGACAGATTCGCAGAAAGATATGACAGACAGATTTCCAGAAAGATATGACAGACAGATTTCCAGAAAGATATGACAGACAGATTTCCAGAAAGATATGACAGACAGATTTCCAGAAAGATATGACAGACAGATTTCCAGAAAGATATGACAGACAGATTTCCAGAAAGATATGACAGACAGATTTCCAGAAAGATATGACAGACAGATGTCCAGAAAGATGCGAGATACAATAAAAAGACTTCCATACACTGAGATGTATACAACTACTCCTGCGTTTATTTCTCTCTGTATCTCCCCCGCTCCCTCCAATCATACAACTGTTGTTGATATCCTATGTCACTGGATGTTGAAAGAGCACCGGTTGACCTCCCTGTTTGTAAACAAAACAAACCAACCACTCAAGGACGTTCTCGGCTTGTCACGTTCACGCTTCACTTCCTCATCAGGTTTCCTCATCATCTACACACTTTTATTGTTCATGTTCTACAGGCACGAAATTAACTCAGTTGGCAGCCACTGGAAGAAGATGCTGTGATTGGTCAATGATTGGGTCAAATATTTTGCTCTATAAATTATCAAGTCTTTAATCTTAGCTCTGCAAATGACTTTATTTTTTTTTTAAATGGTCTACAGCAGATGGCTTTATATAAAAACGCTGTCAGTCTTTACACAAGAACTAGAATCATTTCACTATGAGTTCTTAAAAGACGTTTTATTAATTGTAAAAAAAAAAAATTATCTTGCCCAACAACCGCATAATGTAAATTATATCTAGGTACAGTGTGTAGTGTTCACCCTGCAGACTCTGCTACATGGCCTATATATATATATATATATAACAGTTTATACAGCTTGATACCTTTAAACAATCCAAGTAACGAGTAATCCGCACGTATATAATTGTGTTGTAAGACAGTAAGATGTAAAAAAAAAAATATATAAAATATACCTGTTCTGAATATTGGGTTAAACTTTAAAAAAAAATAGTGTATTCATACGCCGTGTGACCCGGATGTTTTTATTTGTTGTGTTGTGTAGGCAGTCGATGACATAATGCTTGGGGTGACGTTATTATTGTGTCTATGGAATGCTGGGATAGTTCAGGGACAAATTCCGTCTCACACGTTCAGCAGTAACCTGGTATGCGATTTCAACAGCAGGGTGGCACGGGGGTGCGCCACGCCCCAGATGGGGAGTACTCATCGCTCAACGAGTGTCTGCTCTCCTGTTCAGAGGGCTGTACGGGCGTCAGCTACGTCGGCAGCACCTGCTACCGCCACACGCCCTGCACACCTGCGGACCCCGCCTGCGCCCCTGTGGCGAACCTGTCAGTCGCCGTGTTTGAGAAGCTCAACCCTTGCCTGAACGGCGGACAATGGGACCAGGTGACCGACACTTGCAACTGTACCGGGGGCTACGTGACCTCCAACTGCGAGAGATACGCCCAAACCAGCGAGGAGCTGGCCCTCTCGGGATACGCCTTCGCCGAGCACGACGTCACCCTGCAGGTCAGACCCGGGGCCGCCCCTGTGCGCACAAAAAGCGAGATCGTGAGCGCCAGTCACCAAAACACGCTCCTGTTCTCCAGCGACGGGAACCTTCGTCCGAGATGCCGGACCTGGTCTCATTACCAGGACGGGTTCTTCCAGGACGTCAACAACTTCTGGATCGGTCTGGAGAACATGAAGTTGCTGAGCGACAACGGGACGCGCCATTTATACCTGGAGACTCGGGTCGGGGTCTTCGCTACGCCTACAGGTACGAAAACTTTTCAATGGAGTCCGCCAGCAAGGTGTACAGTTTCCAGTTCATCACTGCGGTCAAGGTCAACCCCACCAACTCCACCAAAATCTACGGCGACTGCCTGGAGCCCGTCAAAGGTGTAGGGTTCTCCAATACAGACTACGACAACGACTTGGACCCGGGTCATTCATGCGCCACTCAGGGTGGAGCCGCCTGGTGGTGGGGGACCTGCAGCGCCCTGTGCAACCCGCTCGGCTCGTGGAAAGAGAAAAGATGGACGGGTTCAACATGACGGATGGGCAGAGCTACGTCATCGTTATGTACTTTTCAAATGTCTGAAGTCACTAAGTGTGTCGAAAATTCGTGTTGGTCATCGTTGGCAAATACACTTGTGCATAGAAATGGACTTGATTGCATCTAGCTTTTATTTATCAAGATAAATTAGCAGTCTTTATTTACAGGAATTAAATATACAACATGCCAATGTTTCAAGTTATATTAGATTATTTAATCCTAAATATGTTTTTGAATGCCACTAAACTGAATAAAAATAAAGTATCTGTTTACTAATGGACCAAGTATATAAGCATGTTTTCCAGTCTGTTGATAAAGTATTTTGTTTTTGTTATTCGAGCTTGTTTGTTTGTATGTTTTGTTGTGTACAGGATCTTGTTGGGCCTCTAATTTATCTCCTTCGTTAATACTTCACAATATGTCCGCATTCTTTAAGATCAACATCCCAACTGCCTCTTGAACACCACGCACCAAATGACATTTGGGAAAACACTCACATAGACACACAGCGCTGCGCAATTCACAAACTAATACACAACAGCGAACACTTCAAATATCCAATCAGTAATAGGAACAATGTTTTCATAAATCAAAATAATAAAAGTTTAATCCATCAAATCTATAAAATGAATGAATGAAAATAACAATAAAGTCCAGGCAAATAGTATAGTCACCAACGGCCCAACGGTTACACTCGTGAACTAGCACCTGTCCCATACGGTAAACTATTTACTGTCGGTTTACTCCCTTCTCCACGTTCACCTACAACCACCTTCCCTCCTAACCCCCCTGATCTCCTCAACCAAATACAGCCAAGCTCCACTGGTCACACCGGTCACTCCGGTCACTCTCCATTCACGACTTTGATCTTCCACCCTTTTCACGATCAAACCCACGCCATACCATTCAAACACGCTAACTGACCCAACACAGTTCTCACGCCGACATATAATATTCTGACAGCAGATATTCTGACAGCAGATATTCTGACAGCAGACCTCAGACCCACCGACAGAAATTTCGGGCCCCTGGGCAAGGCTGTCACGCTCCCCCGTGCTGATAGTAATATTTTCAAAAGTTGATTGGCCAGCTCTGTCTGGGCCCCTGAAACTCGCCGGGCCCCTGGGCATTTGCCACTCCCCCTTTACCCCCCTCTCGGCGGGCCTGATTCTGCTGCGCAACTCACAAACTAATAATTTCTATTACGTGACATTGAGTCCGAAAAAAGACTTGATAGGTGTAGATGTATTTAACTAATAACGTGAGCGGTGTTCCCGTTAATCTGTGCACGCGTGCGCACAGACACCCAACAATAGAGCACACAACAAACTCTGCGATCGGCGGATGAGCTCATATAAATTTAGGTTCAGCGTAAACATTTCATTAGCTCTCAAAAACGATTTTTTGCTGGCGCACACAGTCTTCATAAAATATAAAGAAACATTGGTCTTTGTGTGAGTGGCGGAGGGTGGGAGACGGGAGGAGGGGGAGGAGGCGAGAAGAGAGCAGAGGAAGGAGGGTTGTGATAGATTGGGGAACAAATAGGCTGCACCATAGAATGCAATGTGTTATGATTTTTTCCGGACAAGCCCCAAACGAAAGATTGCATCAGCACCCACGCCCCTTCTTTTCTGGACAAGCGCCCGATGGGTCAAATATTTCCTCTTCGACTAAGGCTCGCCTTGTTTATCAGTGTTACACAGGAACATGTAGGTCTGTAGCTAGTCACACTCAAAAAAACTGAAGCAGCTATTTCACTTTCATAACTGATCAACGATGTCACATGTTAATTAATATCATGGGAAGAAATGTGGCTTTTGACCATCTCAATGAGAAATGTGGCTTTTGACCATCTCAATGAGAAATGTGGCTTTTGACCATCTCAATGAGAAATGTGGCTTTTGATCATCTCAATGAGAAATGTGGCTTTTGACCATCTCAATGAGAAATGTGGCTTTTGACCATCTCAATGAGAAATGTGGCTTTTGACCATCTCAATGAGAAATGTGGCTTTTGACCATCTCAATGAGAAATGTGGCTTTTGACCATCTCAATGAAAAATGTGGCTTTTGACCATCTCAATGAGAAATGTGGTTTTTGACCATCTCAATGACGGATGGTCGTGCGGTAGGGCGCTCGATGGTCGACCTATGGGAATCTCAGTTTCCATCTCCGGTGAGAACCAAAGGGAATTTTTCAGGACATGGTAAAAGTTTTCTCCGTGTATACCGTGGTGCCTCCATGGCCACTGCACACTATCGGTTTTGATGAGGATGAAAGAAGAGCGCTACAAAAACAGAAGCATAATTGTTTATAGGACAGGACTAAAGAGTTACATATTCCCTTCCTTACATTGACTTCACAGATTCCATAAATGAAAGACATTATACATCTGCTCCACTTATTTTATTTAGTGTGCATGTGTTCAATTTCGACACAATGTTCAAGCCTTTTTTGCTAGTAGGTCTAATGGACTTGTCTGACCTCAACTGACCGTTCATTCTCAATTGACATGTGGACAGTCGCAGGTAAACACAACTCTGTCGACAATTAGAATTATTTCCCTTGGGACAAATACGTGTGCCAAAAAAGGGAAACATAAACACAATCTAAGCAGTGGCGTAAATGGGGAGGGCGGTTCACCCCGGGCGGCATTTATTTTGCCATCAGCAGAGGGCCCCCATTTCAACACTTAAGTATTAGCACGAGAATGGGCGGCGTTTTTTTAGAATACTGCCCGAGTGCCACTACGACTTGTTACGTCATTGTACAGCAGCAAATAACTTTGTACCACAACTGAGCAACTTTTGTATATTTTATACAAATAACTAAACCAATCAATAACGCCACTGCTGTGCTTCTCTGAATATCGACACTTACCAGTGCAATCAAGTGTCATAAGATCAAATATTGCGGCCATATAAATACCATTCATTTAGTTATGACTACTAGGTCGAAAAGTGTTGTTCATTTAACCGGCATAGAAGTTGACACAACTCCTGTTTATTGAGCTAGGTACTTCCCTAATTGAGCCTACAGGCCAATGGTATGTTTACAAACACAGCCGTCTGGCAGTCAGTTGGTACAATTTTTTCATGACCTATTTCTTTGAATGTATACTGTCCAGTGGACTTGCCACTGTTTATTGAGCTAGGTACTTCCCTAATTGAGCCTACTGGCCAATGGTATGTTTACAAACACAGCCGTCTTCAATAAGACATTTGGGGTTAGTACAACTGGACCGGATGTGCTGCTATTCAAGTGCTTTAAGACGTTTTGGCCAAAAATAAGACAGACAGAATTTAGTATATGCCACGATGTTCGACAGGAGCAAAATCTCAAGCCATTAAAAGAATAAGTTATCACATTTTGATCAAATATCCTCCAAATGAAAGAAAGCTCAAGATATTGCCACGTGAAGATTACAAAGAACTTTTGACTCTGAATCTTATCTTCCTGGGAGGATTTTCCCTCTTGGGGTGCGTTTTCTTGTTGCAGGAGCTTATCACCATGCAAGGTGGATGTCTAAAATAATCTACATCATGAAGATTTATCTCTTCTGTCATCAATTCAAGCTGACTAATCATGAAGACAGATCAGTTGGAGAATTTGGTATCTTTGCATCCTTGGTTTACATTAAAGCTTGGTTTCAGTGTCACATTCTAGCAGACGCACCTCTGAATGATCTGGACTTCATCAAGCTTCTTATTGATTATAAAAATGTTTCTCCCTTCATTTCTCAGACTGCATTGAAAACGATTGGCCGACATCTCTGGTACCTTAGTGCAGAACTCATTCCTCTGGTTCTCTTTTCTCAACGTGTCTCAGTGGATGAGAAAAACAGCCTTGCTGCTTGCTTGAGGCAATTCATGGAGAAATCTTCTGATGATCAGAAAGAATAAAGTTGCATCCGCAGCACAAATGGTCTTTCAGCACTTCTTAATGTGACATTAAAGGATTTTGTGATCTCGTCATCGCTGCTCTTCTTTAATGCTCTTCTGCTTCCAACACATTTTCTAGTGACTAATGCTTTCACTGGCAACAAACTCCATCCTTTCAGAAGGCAACAGCAGTGGTCTCTTCCTTGAAAGTTGTCAATGACTGTGCAGGGCGGGGAATTGCACTGGCGTCATCATTCAACTCATCTCTCACCAGATCAGAGGAGGAAAGGCAGTACTTGCTCCAAATTATTAGCGCAAAGTGCTCAGATGCATAAAAAATCAACTGTGCTGAATGGATCGCAACTTGAAGACCTTCAGGACTCAGTAAGCACAGACTAAAAAACTTTTAAAGTGTATTTTTGAATGGCGTACATAGAACTACTCTGCAATACAGTTTAATGTGTCATGTAACTAGTATTATTTTACTTTTAATTCCTACTGTGCAATATAATTGTTCGTCGTATCTAAAAAACAAAGATTTTAAACCTTGCAAAAACTTTACTTAATGCAACTGCCGAATACCAATAAAACACGAGATAACAAGTGCACTGAGGCAGTATTTATAGGTGCCCAAATGGTGTGAAATTTGGTGTATACATGTTTGAATCCCAGTGAACCAGAAAACTAAAATGCTCATGATAAAATACAATGTATCAACTTTATTTTTTTTCCATTATAAAGTGAGCCACCCTAATATATATATATATACATGAGTTAGAGAGAGAGATGTGATGACAACTGCCCTTAGTGACTTAGAACTTGTAAAGGAAAAATATTTATATATAGACCTACAAAATGGACCAGTTTTCGCGTTAAGCTGTTTGAGACTACAGCCGCTGACCACATTAAATAACAGCTGACCGTTTGGATTGGGGGGTCTCTGTTTCTTGTTGCGTTGGATCTTTCCCTTGCCCACAGATAAAGATAGAGAACAGCTGACAGGCAGATATATTAGATAGACAGATAGATTGATAGATGGATAGATAGATAGATTAGATAGATAGATAGATAGATAGATTAGATAGATAGATAGATAGATAGATTAGATAGACAGATAGATAGATAGATAGATAGATAGATAGATAGATTAGATAGATAGATAGATAGATAGATAGATAGATAGATAGATAGATAGATAGATAGATAGATAGATAGATAGATAGATAGATAGATAGATAGATTAGATAGATAGATAGATAGATAGATAGATTAGATAGACAGATAGATAGATAGATAGATAGATAGATAGATAGATAGATAGATAGATAGATAGATAGATAGATAGATAGATAGATAGATAGATAGATAGATAGATAGATAGATAGATAGATAGATAGATAGATAGATAGATAGATAGATAGATAGATAGATAGATTGTTTAATAAATTATACAAGTCATATAAATCTTTACAAATATTCATAAAAAATTTTCATTTCCACATAAAATGGCTGTCTTTTAACCCCAGCCCCGTAGCGTGAAATTTCAACAGGAGGGCCAGACCAATAGCAGGGGGGCAGGTAAAAAATTTTACTAAGTAGAGCGAATAAGCAGAGGGAGCTAGACAAAATGCAGGAGGGGGCCCGGCCCCCTGGCCCCCGCACACTACGGGCCTATTTTAACCACTAGTCTGTGACTTATCGAAGAGTCATCCCTCCCTCCCAACCCACCGTATTTTCTATTTTGTGTGTCGCCGATATAATTAAAGAAATTTTAAAAAAGCTCAATTTCAATCGACCAATGAAATTGTTTGTTTTCCTTCACTGCCGCAACGTCATTTGATTCATGCAGACGTGACGAATCCAGACCGATTCAAAATCGGAACGAGTCGAGTCAGTCTGTTGATTCACCAGTTCCCGGGACACAACTAACGGCGCTCCTGTTTAATTGGAACTTTCGCTTTCTATGACTGCCTGCACTGGTTGACATTCGACAGACAAAGAGTCCAGCAGCGGCTTTTGTAAAGCGAGGGGTAAATAAACATCTTCTGTTCAATTTGTCAGCTTGACTCTCTTGTCACGAAATTAGCCCCTGAAATAATGAAGGAAAAAATTAGATTTGAGCAGTGTCTGCAATTAATGATAAAGTTGACTTGAACTCATATAAAAAGTAAATAAATGATAATAATAATAAAAATAAGTTGTTTATTTCGAGGTAATGGATTAGAAAATTTTAATTAAAACGTAAAAGTCTTCAAATTTATTGTTGTTAAGATTTTTTTCTACGTTTTTATTTTTTTAATTAATGTTTAATTGTGATATGATCAATGGATCAGTCATTTTAAATGAATTTGCGTGCATTAATTTTGCCTGTCTCTGCGTGGGAGGAAGACAACCTTTATAAGCACAGGCTTCGCTTCAGTTGAGTGCACACTGCAATATGGCAGTCAAGCAGATTGAGCACATCGCGTGCGCTTTATTACTTACGCTGCTTGTGATGATGGCGGTGAAAAGCGCGCGCTGTAACATAACACAGGCGTCATTTACCCGCGAGAAATTCTGTAACTTGAACAACAGGCTCAAGGTGAACTGCGCACGCTTGGAGCCGGGAGTCTTCAACACTCTGGGCGGTTGCGCATTGAGATGCAACGGTGGCGCGGGATGTGTGGGCGTGAGCAGGGCGCCGGGTGGAAAGTGTTTTCTACACTACAGGTGCGCCCTGAACCAAACTTCGCCCAACTGTACCAATTCCCCAAACACGACCGATTTTTATAGATCGTACGTGGAATGTATGAACGGGGGAGTCTGGAACTCGGTAAAAAAAACCTGCCAGTGCTCCGATGGATGGGTTGGAGCCATCTGCGAAAGGTATGCGACATCTTGTGCGGAGCTTCTAGCCTACGGATACAGCTATTATAAAGAACATGACGTCACAATGCAGCTGACCAGCAAGCTGGCGCCTTTCAAAGGCAAGTGCAACCTATGGGGTCCGAGCAAGTACAACACCTACATTCTGAAGACGATCGGACGACTGAAGGCCAACTGCCGCACCTGGGAGGATTACGTCAGGGGCTTCTGGGAGAATTCTTTCGACTTTTGGATAGGGCTGGACAATATGAAGGCTTTTAACGATGCGGGCTATACTAATCTGCGATTGGACACTTGCTTCGTCAAGAACGCCACCTACAATGTACGGGATTTCACCTACAAAAACTTCAGCATGACCGGCGCCGACCGCAACTACACCTTCACTTTCACCAACGCCACCAAAATGTTTCCGACGCACACTCATGGGGACTGTTTGACTCCAGTAAATGGGGCGCAGTTCTCCAACTGGGACCGAGACAACGATCTTGACGGCGCCCAAAACTGTGCCAACCTGAACGAGGCCGGGTGGTGGTATAAAGGGTGCAACGCCACCTGCAACCCAATGGGCTCAGAGAGACAATGAAGATGGATGGGTTCGACTTCCGGATGGGACGTATTACGAGGTCATCATGTATTACACGCAGTAATCATGTGATATGTCCAAAATAACATTTATTTGCTATTAGATGTGTTGTACCATCCTGAATTGCCATATAGACTTTTTGAATGAAACAGATGACTCTGTCGTGTTCTTTACAGTTTCCTAGCAGTGTTCTAATGAACTAATAATACGCCTGGTTAGCTGACCTTGAACTTTCCCCCTCCCTCTTAGTGGACTTAAATGAAGGCCTCAATGCTAACATTTTGTTTTATTTATCGAGAAACGCAATCATTTGATTTTTTAGTGATTCATAGTATCTATGTGGTCATTCATTTTTATTTATGCAGTAATTTAGTTTCTTATGCAGTGATTGGTTTTCTATGCAGTGATTTAGTTTCTTATGCAGTGATTTAGTTGTTAATGTAGTAATTTAGTTGTTAATGTAGTAATTTAGTTTGTTATGCAGTGATTTAGTTGTTAATGTAGTAATTTAGTTTCTTATGCAGTGATTTAGTTGTTAATGTAGTAATTTAGTTTCTTATGCAGTAATTGAGTTTTCTATGCAGTAATTTAGTTTCTTATGCAGTGATATAGTTGTTAATGTAGTAATTTAGTTTCTTATGCAGTTATTTAGTTTTCTATGCAATAATTTAGTTTTTATGCAGTAATTTAGTTTCGAATGCAGTAATTTAGTTTCTAATGCAGTAATTTAGTTTTTATGCAGTAATTTAGTATTTTCTGCAGTAATTTAGTTTCTAATGCAGTAATTTAGTTCCTTATATATTTTTTATGCAATGACTCATTTATTTATGCATTATTATTTTTTCCTCACCAAAACCAATTTTTCGTCGTAGCGATGCCTAACATTTGCATCAGACCGAGGCTAGATTCCATTCAACAGAATTATAAACACTGCAGTGCTCTGGTTTATGTACAAAAACGACACCACAGCATCTGATTTAAAAGGGCCCAAAAAGAAGTATTTTTAGAGCTGACTATTGCGCACAGAAAATGTTGTTGTAGAACTCATGAAATGATAACGTAATTGTAGAACTAATGAAATGATACCTTAATTGTAGATCTAATGAAACGATAACTTAACGGTAAACTAATGAAATGATAATGCTAATTGTAGAACTGATGAAATGATAACTTAATTGTAGAACTCATGAAACGATAACTTAATTGTGTAGAACTAATGAAATGATAACTTAATTGTAGAACTGATGAAATGATGACTTAAGTGTAGAACTCATGAAACGATAACCTTAATTGTAGAACTGATGAAATGATAACTTAAATGTAGAAACTAAGATTGAAATGATAACTGAATGATATGAGAGTAAAAAATATATAACTGAGAGCAGAGCCGCCGCCAGCTATTGAGGCGCCCTGGGGGGGCTATCTGTGTAGATTTATAACCACTGAAGGGCCACAATAGTAGTCTTGAATTTGACGAAGGGCCGGACCAAGAGCAGATCAATGGAGTGTTTAAAATACTTTTATATGAACTAACTTGAATAAAATAGAAACGTTACTGGCAGGCTGGCCCAAGGCTGGCCCACTTAACGGATGTTTGCGAGGCCCCACTTCTAATTTTTTTTACAATAACAAATATTATTATTAATGACAAATGTAAACTGTGGGGCCCCTGCCATGCGCCGAGCCCAGTTAGGATGAATCGGTCAAATCGGCCCAAGGGGCTCGGCGCTGGTTATCGATGTAACCCAACGGAGGGGGTGTATTGCGGGCTGAACCAAGTCGGCTTAAACGGACACTACTTTGACCCCGCGGGCTATAGGCTTGCCCATGTCCGGTCTAGAGACTGAAAACTGCTTTCAAGATCATTATTTCGGCGCCCCTCTCCCCCCCCCCTTCCAGGAAAATGATTTTAATGTCACCATGATAGACTATAACCGAATTTTTTGGCAGACTACGCATAAATACTTTGAAAGACAAGCAATCAGATTTTTGTTTGTAGAAAAAAAATAGATAGAAGATAGGTTAAAAGAAACATCGGATGTTTTTGCAAATCAAACACATTTTCTAACTTCCGGAAGATGCATCATCCACATATGTATCTAGTTTTAAACATGTAGGTACAAGCGTGAGTCAAACACTGCCTCACTTGGCCATAATTTGCTGTTTTTTTTTTTAAGTTAAATGTTTTCAGCATTTAATTAGTACCATGCGTAATGAGATGCTTTGAGTATTAAAAAATGTGTACAGTTTATGTCTGGACGAGTAGCTGTACAGCATATCAAAGAGATGCGGGCCATCCTTCTTCTTAAATATTGAGGTCATTTACAGCACTTCGCCCCCCGCGGACTGTTAGAGGCGGTTTTGAATTTTCAGAATCACGACCGTAACATGGAAGGTAACTATGGTAGTGAACATCTGCAGCTGCAGCTGTGACCCAGTTATTATCTTCTCCTTTTAAAAAAAAAATTGTGAGTTGTTTTGAAACCCAAACCGTCTGTAGGACTCACTCCAGTAGTAGGGATCCAATAGAACAGATGATGTACGACGGTAGACATGGGTTTAAAGTTGCAGCTGTTCTTGGTTCATTAGAGAAAACTGTATATATTTTTTTCAATACTTTTTTTTATTATAATTAATTGAAAACTTGTCTATTTAATGCTCTCAATAAGTATTTTTATTACAATGTTAATATGTCAATTTCATGTCTGCATCTATTAAATTATTTCTTTTTTTAAGTTAATTTACAAATTACTAGAAATTGTTTACAGAGCTTATTTTAAATGTTGCATCCAGCTTTATTAGACAGCTACAACACGTGGTTGGAAATTATTATAACAAGAAGATATATCTTAATAGCTATATGGACATTTCGTTATATATATATATATATATATATATATATATATATATATATATATATAGATAGATAGATAGATAGATAGATAGATAGATAGATAGATAGATAGATAGATAGATAGATAGATAGATAGATAGATAGATAGATAGATAGATAGATAGATAGATAGACAGACAGATAGATAGATAGATAGATAGATAGATAGATAGATAGATAGATAGATAGATAGATAGATAGATAGATAGATAGATAGATAGAAAGATAGATAGATAGATATTAGATAGATAGATAGATAGATAGATAGATAGATAGATAGATAGATAGATAGATAGATAGATAGATAGATAGATAGATAGATAGATAGATAGATAGATAGATAGATAGATAGATAGATAGATAGATAGATAGATAGATAGATAGATAGATAGATAGATAGATAGATAGATAGATAGATAGATAGATAGATAGATAGATAGATAGATAGATAGATAGATAGATAGATAGATAGATAGATAGATAGATAGATAGATAGATAGATAGATAGATAGATAGATAGATAGATAGATAGATATACATTCTTCTTTTTCCTTTGACTCAAAGTATTATGAATCTCATAGTTTTGTTACGATTAAAAAATGTCAAGTTTAAAATAAAAATGGCTGCACCAGGCAATAAAATCTACGAAGTTACTTTGTTTAGTTTGTAAACAATGTTTAACGATTTCCTGAATGAGGCCAACAGCTGAATGTTGACTTTATCTTCATTTCTCATAATTGTTTAAAGGCAGTGGCTACGGTTCGTCCGACCGAACCAGTATTTGTTTTGGTTTAGTACCAGCCATAGATAATATTGCTCCACACCAACTCTAACCCTATCTCTAACCCCCATTCCTAACCCTCTATCCCTAACCCTATCCCTAATCCTAGCCCTTAACCCTATCCCTAACCCTAATCCCTGAAAAAAAAAATTCTGAAAAAATTATGTTGTTATATAGTTCAGTGCAGCGAGTCGGCCGCCAGTGCAATGATAAGTAAGGCTGGTACCCGAAAAAAAAAAATACGCGTTCGGTCGGACCGAACCGTAGCCACTGCGTTCAATGCACCAGTGAGCTTTACTTTATTTTGTCTATTTTCTGTTAACTGTAACAACAAATTGTTCTTCTGTTTCCTCTTTATCAAAATACACTTTAAATTCATCCACAGATGTATTGGGTTGCCTGTTTAATATGCACCAGAGAAACTTTATGTTACATGATTTACATTGGAATCTACGCTATTGCAGCCGAATCAATTGTTTATATTTTAAAGATATACTAACTGCATCACAGACTACACTGGTGTATGTTTCGATGCTTTGAATTATGACCATGAAAGACGCTTTTTGCTAAAAAAAAAATGCCAAATAAAAATGTAAAAAAGTCACATGATATAAATCATTGAACTAAAGCCTACATGCTATAATTCAATCGGTATAAATTAAAATGATATTTCCATAAACAAAAGTAGACTTAACTGTATGAAGATTAGATGTTATTATTATTCTTAAAGTAAATATAGAATGAACTATTACTTAGTATTAGTAATAACAATATCATATTATGTACTAGAGGATGAGGTAAAACATTTCAGCAGGTCGCCCTGGGCAAGCGGTCATTAGTTTGTCCATCTATTAAATAAGGAATATAGTAGATATTTGTACATTTTTATTTTCTCGACCTGTCCAGGGGAAAATATGTAGATTTTTGTAAGATTATAAGTCGATTATATATGAAAATATGTAGATATTTGTAAGATTATCAGTCTATTATAGATATTTAAACTTGCGTGGAAAAGCCTGCTGAAGCTGGCTGAACGAAATCCGACAGAAGGGATTACAAAGAAATATACGAACATGTATTGCAATAGAAAAGAACATTTGGCCTTTATTGCCATGAACAGAATACGATATGAACGGAAATAACAAAGAAATATATGAAATACAACGCATACACCGCACGATATGAAAACTATCTGAGAGAGACACACGGGTTAAACGATTATGTATTTAAGGGATTTTAGTATTTAAAGTAATTTAGAGAAATTAATCAAACGGTTAGATTCATGGGCAGAGGCGTAAGAGTCGAACATCTTTCTACACTCAGCACATCATGAAACATTCATTACGTCCCCCGTAGTGTCGACCTGCATACATCCCAGGTGTTTCTTGTGAAATAGACATTTTTTTAATTTTAAAAAAATCTTCACGAAAGTTACTGTGTGGAATGAAAATGTCTAAATCTCACTCTTGGCAAGTTCACATGAATTTGTTGCAATCATTCATTCTTACAATCAGAGATCCTGGACTTGCAAGCTAATTGCGGGGCCCCCTAATTGGTGTGTTCCTAGGCTAGTCTTTTGGGATGAGGTTAATTCGGGGGGGGGAGGGGATTCATCAAAAGTTTAACAAAGGAGTGGGTGGTGTAAAATGTACTTAAATCTGTTGACTTAATGAATGGATGGCCCTATTAGTAACGCCATGTTTTTTATTAAGCTATTTCTGTTTATTGTTTTATTGATCCTTTGGGGAATTGGGGAAAGGGGGGGTTCTAATCATAATTAACGAGTTCAAGTGTACGCATGTATGAAGTACACGTAGAAAAAAAGTCAAAAGGAGGTAATTGACCGTAATAAATAGAGTACCGCCACTCGTGTTGCATTTGAGTTGGTGACACAGTTACGCAACGGTCATGTCAAGTAGACCTTTATTTAGTGCATCCGGCACGCGCTTGTTTGGACCAAACCCATCCTGGTGTTTAGTTAAAGGACACTGATCACGTGACGCCACATTAGGTGCTAGGGAACAAATCTCCGTGAGCGAATTAACCAGAGAAATGAAATAATCGGCTGTGGAAGCGTGACCTCTGTCCGTAGTGCAGTATAGTTGTCTCTTGCGGCGTCTGCAGTAATGACTTTAGTGCTGTCTGTATAGTTATCTGTAGCGATTCTACACCAATGCCTGTACTGATGTCTGTAGTGTTGCATATAGGGATGTCCATTCCCAGACGCCCGTTGAATATAATCAATGTCACGTTGACCCTCCCGACATAATATCAGGTCGTGATGGAAACTTTCAATTATTAGCCTTTTAAATTGTCTATTCAATCTCAATAAATGTAACGTATTAATCGGTACAACAATTGCAGAAATGATTCTCTTACATCAATCATATAACACTTTTCAATAGTTATTTTTAGAAACAATGAACCGGATGATACTATAATAGCACTTCTCATTAGCATTCTGTTTCCTTTCCTTAATTATTCATAAGCTCCACCCTGCTTTATTTTTGAGTTGTAATTTTGAATAAATAAAAGAGTTTTAAAAATAAAAGAGTTCCAAAAATAAATTGTCAATAATTTGTATATTTATAAATGGCTGTGCTTATAGTTTCTGTTTGTCAAGTTTTGTTTGTTTGTTTGTTGTTGTTTTTAACTTTTACATTCATGCTTTTTTATTTTGAAGACAAAAACAAATGTCGTCATTTCCCCCCTACCAGAAGCAGTGGCGTAGCAAGCTTAACTCGCGCTCGGGGCACAATACCTTTTTAGCGCCACCCCCCCCCCCCCACATTCGAAAACCATTATCATATTATATGTTTTGCGGACCATTTGGCGCCCTTTTGTGAGTAGCGACCGGAGCATGATGCCCCCCATGCCCACCCCTCGCTACGCCACTGCCCCCAATCCCACCTAACCCTAATCCTCCCCCATCCAGTACTTCAATGATCGTTGTAATAGGCACACGCTGAAATAAGATACTCTGTTCAAATCAAAGTGTTGTCGATTAACGACTATCAGGAGTAACTGTGGCGAAATGGTAGGCTGAGTACTAAAACAAATCGGAAAGACAGATCAATAGAAGGAGATCAATAGAAGTAGATCAATAGAAGCAGATCAATAGAAGGTTATCTCCAAATAAACAAATTATTTCAACAGAAATACTTTATTACCTAAAACATCAATTTATTTTCTCAATTGTGGCCCAAGTCTACACCAGCCATGGAGAAACTACGGCCCGCGCGCCACATCGGGCCCGCAGGACGGTTTAATCCCGCCCACGGCCCGCACCTGGTTTTAGAGTAAAGTACAGTACTAGTCTTTTATGTTATTGTGTTGACATTTAACTTATACCGGCTCATGTCAACTCTCCATCCGTCTTATCTCGGTCCGGCCCGGCCGGTCAAGTTTACGAGCCAACTGTGGCCCGCGATTTGAAAAATTCGCCCACCCCTGGTCTACACAAATTAATTAACCATGAGCATCTTAGATCGTACTTTTCAATGAACTTGCTAAAAATATATTCCCTCATCAGCATCTCATTGATCATTCATCTTCGCGGGACTGTCACGTGATCAAAATATGTTCGTACGACGTCGTTCCTGCACGTGCGAAGTCGCATCAAAAGTGGGGACTAATTAGCAGCCGACCACAATGTTTACATCCAGCTCTTTAATTCTTCTCATCGCTCTTTGTTCAGCGGTTCTAAATTCTTCACTATGAATTAAAAACAAATTATATGCCTAACAGTCGGTTTAAAATTTGATTAAAAGTAGAAAAAAGAGAGCTTTTCTTATTTCATAAAATGATCGTTTTAAGCTGACAAAGAATATTTAAATAATGAAATGGTTTATTAAAGCGCATGGGTAGTCGTCTACGAAAAACTGAGACTCCCTAACTCCTTGTATGTAAAGTGCATGTCGGATATGTTACACTGAGGTTAATTCTAATAGGTCGCACTATGTCTTGTTGACCCTATAACCTTTTATCGTTGGCGCAATGTTATTTTATTTTGTTTTTAGTTCCACAGTTTCTCTATTATTATGGCAGTGAAAAGTTCCACTACATGGCAGGACAATTGATCCTCTCAGAAATGTTGACGATTGATAACAGTGAGAACACTTCAAGTCGTTGGTCGCTTCTAATTAATCCAGAGTCTTGAATTTCTCAAGATGATACAAGTGGAACCATTATTTTGTATAGTCCTAATATATCTTTAGTGACAGCTGACATAGTCTACGGCATGGCGTTCTGGCAACATGACTTATACTACATTGAACAAAATAAAAGCACTATTAATTTGGTGACCCACTGATATGTTTAATTTAAATAAAATTCTGGCAATGTTCTTAGAGATTTTTCGAGTGGGAGGTGGAGTAGTGTCGACAGAAGACAAGAAATGTGTATGTTCTATATGTTGTTATGAACTTCTCACTGGAGTCTTATTTAACACTACACCTCAACATGCATTATGTATTTCTGGCCTCTGTATGGTCACAGCGATGATTCGTTTCTTAGCTAATTCTTATAGATAACCTGGTGGAGCTTTCGTCTAAGTAGCATGAGTATCTGGTCTAGCTAGTCTCATTATATCTTTAGTATCTTGTTTGCTAGTCTCATTGTATATTTAGTATCTTGTCTAGCTAGTCTCATTATATCTTTAGTATCTTGTTTAGCTAGTCTCATTGTATATTTAGTATCTTGTCTAGCTAGTCTCATTGTATATTTAGTATCTGGTCTAGCTAGTCTCATTATATCTTTAGTATCTGGTCTAGCTATTCTCATTATATCTTTAGTATCTGGTCTAGCTAGTCTCATTATATCTTTAGTATCTGGTCTAGCTAGTCTCATTATATATTTAGTATATGGTCTAGCTAGTCTCATTATATCTTTAGTATCTGGTCTAGCTAGTCTCATTATATCTTTAGTATCTGGTCTAGCTAGTCTCATTATATCTTTAGTATCTTGTCTAGCTAGTCTCATTATATCTTTAGTATCTTGTTTAGCAAGTCTCATTGTATATTTATTATCTTGTCTAACTACTCACATTGTATATTGACGTCTGGCCTAGATAGTCTCATTGTATATTGAGTATCTAATCTAGCTAATCTCATTGTATATTTGCTGTTTGATCTAAGTAATTTCATTGTATATTGGCTGTTTGGTCTAAGTAATCTCATTGTATATTGGCTGTTTGATTTAAGTACTAAATAGTCTCATTGTGTATAGGCTGTTTGATCTAAGTAATCTCATCGTATAATGGCTATTTGGTCTCAGTAATCTCATTGTATATTGGCTGTTTGGTGAAAGTAATCTCATCGTATGTTGGCTGTTTGGTGAAAGTAATCCCATTGTATATTGGCTGTTTGGTGAAAGTAATCTCATTGTATATTGGCTGTTTGATCTAAGTAATCTCATTTTATTGTGTTTTTTACATCAAATTTTGCCTTGTCTGAATTAAACTTTATCAAAGATTTTTTATAATTAAAAAAAAATCCACTCCATTGTTTTAACTTTTATTTATTTCTTATATGGTCAATGAAACACCATATATCAATGTGTAGGTCAAATGAATGAATAATGCACCAATTTTCTGATTTTTAAGCTTGAGCCAATTTAGTGGATAGTTTCGTATGAATAACTCACCAATTTTCTGCTTTTTAAGCTTCAGACAATATAGTGGATAGTTTCGTATGAATAACTCACCAATTTTCTGCTTTTGAGATTCAGACAATATAGTGGATAGTTTCGTATGAATAACTCACCAATTTTCTGCTTTTGAGATTCAGACAATATAGTGGATAGTTTCGTATGAATAATTCACCAATTTTCTGGTTTTTAAGCTTGAGACAATATAGTGGATAGTTTCTTAATATATTGGGCCAGTTTTAATTGTACACTAGTGGTCCGATAATTCTTTTTTTTTTCTTTCTTGTCGATGTCATCAGAATGCAATCAATATACTTAAGATTGTATTGATGTCAAGCCAGTGGACTGATTCAAAAAAGGGGTGAGGTTTTAATTTGAAAACTTGTCAAAGATATTTAAACCTTAGGTCCTCGGCGCTTTCCATTATCTGAAATTAAAATGACTTCCTATGGGAGGGGGGTGTGTTTCATGAGATGCTGAAGGAGTCAACCGCGAGCAAGCCCAAGTAAGAAATACAGAGATTCTAAAGTATTTATTGAACTTTGACCCTGTATTCATGCAGCCATGAACATTGAACATGCTTTAATGAATGAAGTAACACATAAGAGGACATCTTTGCTGAACCATTAATGAATGAAGTAACACATGAGAGGGCATCTTTGCTGAACCATCAATGAATGAAGTAACACATGAGAGGACATCTTTGCTGAACCATCAATGAATGAAGTAACACATAAGAGGGCATCTTCGCTGAACCATCAATGAATGAAGTAACACATAAGAGGACATCTTTGCTGAACCATCAATGAATGAATAACACATAAGAGGACATCTTTGCTGAACCATTAATGAATGAAGTAACACATAAGAGGACATCTTTGGTGAACCATCAATGAATGAAGTAACACATAAGAGGACATCTTTGGTGAACCATCAATGAATGAAGTAACACATAAGAGGACATCTTTGGTGAACCATCAATGAATGAAGTAACACATAAGAGGACATCTTTGCTGAATCATCAATGAATGAAGTAACACATAAGAGGACATCTTTGCTGAACCATCAATGAATGAATAACACATAAGAGGACATCTTTGCTGAACCATTAATGAATGAAGTAATACATAAGAGGACATCTTTGCTGAACCATTAATGAATGAAGTAACACATAAGAGGACATCTTTGCTGAACCATTAATGAATGAAGTAACACATAAGAGGACATCTTTGCTGAACAATCAATGAATGAAGTAACACATACGAGGACATCTTTGCTGAATTATTAATGAATGAAGTAACACATAAGAGGACATCTTTGCTGAACCATTAATAAATGAAGTAACACATAAGATGACATCTTTGCTGAACCATCAATGAATGAAGTAACACATAAGAGGACATCTTTGCTGAACCATCAATGAATGAATAACACATAAGAGGACATCTTTGCTGAACCATTAATGAATGAAGTAACACATAAGAGGACATCTTTGGTGAACCATCAATGAATGAAGTAACACATAAGAGGACATCTTTGCTGAATTATTAATGAATGAAGTAACACATAAGAGGACATCTTTGGTGAACCATCAATGAATGAATAACACATAAGAGGACATCTTTGCTGAACCATTAATGAATGAAGTAACACATAAGAGGACATCTTTGGTGAACCATCAATGAATGAAGTAACACATAAGAGGACATCTTTGGTGAACCATCAATGAATGAAGTAACACATAAGAGGACATCTTTGGTGAACCATCAATGAATGAAGTAACACATAAGAGGACATCTTTGCTGAATCATCAATGAATGAAGTAACACATAAGAGGACATCTTTGGTGAACCATCAATGAATGAAGTAACACATAAGAGGACATCTTTGCTGAATTATTAATGAATGAAGTAACACATAAGAGGACATCTTTGGTGAACCATCAATGAATGAATAACACATAAGAGGACATCTTTGCTGAACCATTAATGAATGAAGTAACACATAAGAGGACATCTTTGGTGAACCATCAATGAATGAAGTAACACATAAGAGGACATCTTTGGTGAACCATCAATGAATGAAGTAACACATAAGAGGACATCTTTGGTGAACCATCAATGAATGAAGTAACACATAAGAGGACATCTTTGCTGAATCATCAATGAATGAAGTAACACATAAGAGGACATCTTTGCTGAACCATCAATGAATGAATAACACATAAGAGGACATCTTTGCTGAACCATTAATGAATGAAGTAACACATAAGAGGACATCTTTGCTGAACCATTAATGAATGAAGTAACACATAAGAGGACATCTTTGCTGAACCATCAATGAATGAAGTAACACATAAGAGGACATCTTTGCTGAACCATTAATGAATGAAGTAACACATAAGAGGACATCTTTGGTGAACCATCAATGAATGAAGTAACACATAAGAGGACATCTTTGCTGAATTATTAATGAATGAAGTAACACATAAGAGGACATCTTTGCTGAACCATTAATGAATGAAGTAACACATAAGAGGACATCTTTGCTGAACCATCAATGAATGAATAACACATAAGAGGACATCTTTGCTGAACCATTAATGAATGAAGTAATACATAAGAGGGCATCTTTGCTGAACCATTAATGAATGAAGTAACACATAAGAGGACATCTTTGCTGAACCATTAATAAATGAAGTAACACATAAGATGACATCTTTGCTGAACCATCAATGAATGAAGTAACACATAAGAGGACATCTTTGCTGAACCATCAATGAATGAATAACACATAAGAGGACATCTTTGCTGAACCATTAATGAATGAAGTAACACATAAGAGGACATCTTTGGTGAACCATCAATGAATGAAGTAACACATAAGAGGACATCTTTGCTGAATTATTAATGAATGAAGTAACACATAAGAGGACATCTTTGCTGAACCATCAATGAATGAAGTAACACATAAGAGGACATCTTTGCTGAACCATCAATGAATGAATAACACATAAGAGGACATCTTTGCTGAACCATTAATGAATGAAGTAACACATAAGAGGACATCTTTGCTGAACAAATAAAAAAACAAAAACCATTAAAAAAATAACATTATCCGTTCGGATTTTTTTGTCACCGGCCTGTACATATTTTACATGGGAGATAACTGTCTATTTAATTTGATCATTTTTATATTTCTTTAGTTATAAGCTATCTCCCTTAAAATGTAAAGATGTATAAATATGTACGTCATTATAAGCTTTTGTTTTTCTTCACTTTCCGTCAGTTTGTCTGTATATCTTTCAACTCAGTTTTGGGATTTAATGAGGAAGCTCAAATTTGGTACACATCTAGATTCTACATGACAATACACGATTTTAAAAATGTCGACTCGGTTAAAAATGTCTTCCACTCTGTCACAATAAAGCACACTCTCGCAGACTGCCATTTCTTGCAGAGGGATCAGGCACACTACCCCTTCTGTCCGTGGTTGCAAGAAAAACCTTTAACTTGCCATTCTATTCGATCAGCAACACACACCCACCGTGTGGGTCTGGATAGTATGGGTAACTGCTAAAACCTTTTTATTCTACCAATCCGGCAGATGTAGTAGGTACACTCACCCCCACCACTCTGTAAGCATGGCAGTCACGCTTTTTGCGCCGCCAATGACGCTGGTATGGCAGGCACACAACACCCTGCCATGTTAATTTATTTATGACTTTAAAAAAAAAAAACTACGCTCCCCTCCCCTATATCAACAACTGTAATTTTTTTTTTTCAGTCAACCCCTCCTTCCCAATGTTGTTGACGTAATAAATGATCGAGACCTTTCCGTGGTACCTTCGGACAACATATAAAAACATAAGATATTGGTTCGCACAAAAACAAATTAATTAAAATTTTGATTGACTGTCCCTGTTTTAAACCCTCAATAATATATTCTTTAAGAAATCCATGCGTTCCTTACACAACAGTTTTGCGGGTGGTTTGATCCATAGGCAGAGGCGTTGCTATGGTGAGGGGAGGGAGTCCGAATTCGAAAGTCCCTGGACCCCAGCATGAGGGGGCCCCCAATTTTTTTTACATTAAATATTAAGTACATTATCTCATGTCATGGTGTCGACTGTCAACATGCAGGGCCCCGGTGGTGTATTGGGAGTGGAACGCGGTGGAACGACGTCTCCTTACCTTTTTTCAGAACCGGAACACGTTCCAGTACTTTTTCATGTCCCGACAATTCCCACTTTTTTTTTTTGCTCCCAATATGCGTTCCCTTACTTCTTCTTTTACCAATACATCAGGGGCCGTCCATAAAGTACGTCACGCTCCATAGGGGGGGAGGGGGTGTAAGAAAGTGTGACAGTTTGTGACAGGGGGAAGGGGGGGTCAGGCCAAGTGTGACGTCACATTTTTTATATATTTTTTATTTTATTTCTAATTTAACTATTTATTTTTTTTAGTAAAACTTAATAGTTTTAAAAATAATTTTCAAAAATTTTGTGAAACATTTAAATTAGTTTTATGTCAAAATAGCATGAGTTGCATATCTTTTTAATGTATTGTTCACAATTCCTCATGTTAGTTAGGAGTTCATATTTCAACGTTTTACCTTCGAGATTCTTTCCTCCTCCAATCCCAATCAACCATACAACTGATGCAAAGCAGCTTTATCATTTATCAACTGTGCCTAGGGCCTACGGACTTTTCAAGGGCCTACGAAAGCCAGAACATAAAGTGAAAACAAGCCCAAAATGCCAATAAAATGTAATAATGTTTGTATTAAAGTAACTATATAAAACCGTGTGAGATAAGCACGTCAAGCTGCAGATCTGTAAATTACAGTATGTAAACTTTTCGGCTCTTTGTCTTAGCAAAGTCACATATGACGTCCTCAAAGTTTATTTAGATTTCAAATCGCAAAGAAGTGCGGATGCATTCTTGAAAAATATTAAAAATGAAGATGGGGAGGGCCTACGACTTTGAAAGTGCCTAAGGCCTACGATGACCTTAAAACAGCCCTGAACTAATGGACTCAGAGCTTCAGAAAGAGCAGATGCCGATGCTCATAAATTTTCTTCATTGTTTGTGACACAAACTTTCAAATTTGATGACATTATGCCAAGATCAACAGGAGTTTTAAAAGTACAACCATATGATCTTTATCGTCCATCTTTGCAGACCAGCTTACAATACTTGATCGAATTTGCAAAGTGTGTCACTTATACTTTGCCTCACAAACAATTTTGAAGAAACATACAGGACAACAGGAGAATGTGCCAACCCAAAATTTTCTAGAATCAACTCAGATAAAACGCCTCCGTCCTTTGAGAATCGCTACTAGAAGGCACAGAGAACTCATGGC
Organism: Bulinus truncatus; assembly: GCA_021962125.1. Lineage (NCBI taxonomy): Eukaryota > Metazoa > Mollusca > Gastropoda > Planorbidae > Bulinus > Bulinus truncatus. The sequence goes on from JAGDYQ010000104.1 coordinate 2,183,605, forward strand.
AATTATTGGCAGAATGGAAAATGCACATTCAGAGGATGTTGAGTGGCTAGATGAGGATGAAGTTGATCTGTCTGCAATTATTCTTCCAGAAAACGATGATGGGGAAAGATTTATGTCAGTCGTAACTATGGATGAACACTTCACTTCACCATGGATGGATGATGTCTAGTGAATTTTTTTAAATTAAACATAATTCACAGGTCCACTATAAACATATTCTATATAACACAAGAACTGCTCACATAATTTGTCAATCTAGTCCTTTTTTAAGTCGCATTGTTTTGTTTCCATTTTTATTATTTAATCACTGGTTGAGGTCAAGTCTCGCTAATCTACTTCTTATCCTGTGTCAATAATAATAATAATCGGAAGATTATCTCAAAGTTGACCTGACCCATTGTAAATGAAAAGGTAGCATATAAATGATGTTTATTATATAATTGTCAAGTCTAATTTTTGCAAATTTTTTTTCACATTCAATTGATTGAGTTACTATTTCAAAGAATAACTGTGACAACTGTTGACAATTAGTTATTCTACTAGTAATGTCATATAATAATCTGATAGTTCTTTTAGTATGTATATTTTAAGGCAGTTTAATAGTGAAGTGATTTTTAAGTTTTCGATTAAATTTTTATTAGTTGTTAATTACAATTTTTTTTGAAAGTGTGACGTACTTTAGGGGGGGGGGTCCCGAGCTTTGTGACACTTTGTGACAGGGGGGAGGGGGGGGGTCAAAAATGGTCAAAAATAGCGTGACGTACTTTATGGACGGCCCCTCACTGAGGGGCCCCCCAAAGAGGCTAAGCCCCCCGGGCCCCAAAATCCCTAGGCTCGGCACTGTCCGTAGGTCTAGTATAATTTAGTAGTTCAATCAGATCATCTTCCCATTCTCTAAACCAAGATGACGAAATGTTTAGTATGTTTTGTCAAGTTTCACATTGAGAATGATGAATTCTGGCCAGAATTTTGTTCAGCTCTTTGATCATTGTGGGTCGTTACTGGCCGTGAAATGAAACATTGTGGTCCGTAACTTGATACAATGACATAATTTATAGCGAAATGCCGTTATAAAGAGAGACCATATAGCTAGGGCTGGGTGAGTATGCTTGAATAACACACAATTTATTATGAGAATAGTTTTTTCAATATTCTTTCGCCCTGCTGAGAAACACTCTGACCACCAGTGCTAACCCTCGTTAGAAGCATCATGAAAATAATGTAAGAGGGGCACCACAAAGCTTGCTAAGTTTTTGGTTTCAGTTTTCAAATCTGGCAACTTGCGACACTGTCATATGCCGTCTGTTAATGTAAGCAGAGCTGCCAATCTTAATATTTTTATCCAGATCTAAATATTTCTGGAGAAATCTAGATTTAATAAAATGCTATCAGATAATAAATCTGGATAATTTGTTTGTCACTGTAAATATGTTTGATAATTTGCTATATATTTTCTATAATGTAGGTATTTTTCTTATATTTTCTTAATATTTAAGTTTACAAGTAGTTGGCAGCCCTTACTGTATGCCCGTACTTGGCTGTTGCAGTTTGATCACATGATTAATACATCCAAGTTGTGTCTCTTTCACAAATGTAAACAGATAATTTTTGTATGTGTGTAGTTTGTTGTGTATCAAAATTTCCAAACTTTTTATCTCACAGATATTGCCCAAAGTGGTAAAATAACAAATAAATAGGAATTAGTCGAGTCTGTACAACGACAACGCATTTTCTGCTACAAAATAAATTTTAAAATGAAAGTTAAACTAGTAAATTGTAAATAGTTTGTCACGGTTGTTTCAATATGATGATGGCTAAGGCGGCGTTAGGCTTAGCAAAGACATGCATTTTTTTAAAGAGTAGAGAGATGCCAATTACGTTATTTTCTTTGATGAATGATTAATGTGACTCGAAATTTGTTTTTTTTTTCTATATCTAACAGTATAAAGTAAAGAATAACCATTAATGGCATTATTAAGTCCATAAGTTAGACAGTAACCCGTCTCGTCTCATAGTGACACTGAGAACGGGTGTTGTGTAATGGGTCATGAGATTAAATTAACCAAAAAAAAATGTACTAGCCTAGGCTATGCTGATTATACACCTCTTTTAGAAATATTTTTTTTGTATTAATTTTCAGTAGAACTTCTGCATTACTTCTGTACAGTGCTTAGGTTTTAGTTAGGGCATCCAGGGGAGAGGGGAACCACAGAAAAATAAATGCTTTTTTTTTTAATAGTTACTTAAAATAAAAAAAAAGCCAATAATATTAGCAGTTATTCAAGCTATCTTCTGTTTCTATTTCAGTCTCTTTATTCATTTTGTTGTCATCCAGCCTTTCTTTCACAATATGTCATTCAGAACAGCTTGTTGAGAAGTCCTCTGCACTTTAGTAAGTCTTAAAATTGTGAAGTCAAAGTTTAATTTTAATATAAAATGTCACTGAAAAAAAAAAATTGTAATAAATTGTTTAAACTAATTATTATTATCGGATAATCAATACTAATGATAATTACTTCTTTCTTATTCAGGATACAGGAAAAATAACCAAAGAAAATGAGTGATGTAAAGGAAAATTCACTTTCTAAGCAAAATTCAGAAAGTGAAAATACAGAGGTGGCTCCTGATTTACTGGTAAATTTTACTTAAGACAATTTTTAGTTTTTTTATCATCCTTTATAACACTAAATGATTTTTAAGAGAACTTATTATAAGCCTGAATTTCAAGTCTTAAAAATTCCTGTTATCACATAGTCATGAAATAAAGTTATTAATGAACAAAGTTCTTTTAACCAACTTTAATAAAAATTTATGTTTTTTCTTTTTCTCTGGATGACTCATGTATTAAGCCAGGGGTGGGCAAACTACGGCCCATGGGTCGCATGCATATATATGTTCGTATGTTAAAATGTAATGTGCATGTGTAATAAAGCGTGAATGTGAAATAAAATGACAAAAACAAGGTTAGTATAATTAGTTCGTATTTTCATACATTGTAAATATTAATTGAAGGAGACAAAATATATATGTGGCCCGCCAATGAGAATCAAGTTTTCAATGTGGCCCTTCGTCAGAAATGTTTGCCCATCCCTGTATTAAGCTGATATATTCTCAAACATCAGAAATATCCATTCCATAATAACTTAGTTATTACTGGCTTTCCCCTTTCTAAGCCCCTCCCCCTTTTTTATATTTATAAAATTTGTTTGTGTGAAGACAATTTTTTTATTTATTTCTTAGTGTTTGATCTGTAAGATTTATAAAACCATTCATTTAATATTAATAGAGACCACAGAAACTACTGGAGACAGCATTTCATTGTTTGGACTCTGGTCTTTATACAGATGTAACTTTTATAGTTGGAGATAAAAGATTTCCTGCTCATCGTCTGGTTATGGCTTCTATTTCTGATTATTTTGAATCTCTCTTTAAGGTCAGCAAATAAAAAATTACCTTTTTTTTTAAGCCTCAATAAGATTGCCGTTTAGAAATGAGCTTATAGCCGATAATGGGAATTTCTAAACAATATTTTTTATTGTTTATTTATAACTTGTGCATGCTCCGTCTTTTTTTTATACATAGATTGATGAGAAAGTAAATGGTGAAGTTAATCTGTCATCAGTATCACCTGAAGATTTTCTTTTCCTATTAAACTTTGCCTACACTGGACAAGTGGATATTACTAAAGACAATGTGCAGGATATTCTCATAGCAGCTGATTATTTCCGCGATTGGAATTTGAGGAAAAGTGAATGTGTCTGAATTTTATTGAATCTCATTTGGAAGTGGACAATGCCTGCGATGTACTTTTATTTGCAAGAGCCTTTACTTTAGTTGATTTAGAAGATGGAATATTGAAATTTTTACGAGAAAACCTTGACGGTATTTCTCAAACCCAGGGATTCTCAACCCTGGATCGTGATATGTTGTGTCAACTTTTTCAAGATGATCATTTAGTTTTGTGGAACAATAAGGTTCTTCTAAAGTCTATTGGAAGAGAAAAACTTGTCTTCAATGCAGTTTTGCGGTACATTTCATCACAAGATAATTTAGAAGATGAAGTAGTAGAAACATTAGTAAAAGCTGTTCGTCTTCTAGAGCTGCCACAATCTGTTATAGATGAATGTCTAAGAAACTTTGAAGATCTTATAGACAACAAAGTTATAAATGGAGTTGTTAAACTTAGAGAAAAAGCTGTAAAATTTTTAAACAAAAGAGCTCGTGATGTTTCTCTTCCAAAAGACTCAATAATAGATGTTCAAGACGTTCCAAATGCTTGGTTTAGACCCAGGCAACTTCCTAATTATATTATTTCTAATGGTCGCAGACGTTATGCATCTGGTGGAGAATTCGGGAGATGCACAAGCCTTCCCATTTTTTCTATAATTGACCCGAATCATGAAATCCATAGAATCGATATATGGTCAAGACAATGGGATGGCCATTTTGTCATTGGAGGTCTTAAATTGTCTTACAGAAATTCTGGTACATATAAGGAATGTACTCGTGGGGACTGCCACAGTATTGGCGAACATTACTTTGTGGAACTGGAACCTGATGAGTTTATTGTGAAGGTAAACATTGGAAGTGGAACTCTTATAGACAGGCTTGGCTTTGAGACTAATTCGGGTAGAATATGTGGTCCTTTTGGAGGTGTAGGTGGTGGGAAGCATACAGAGAAAGCCCCAGATGGATCGTTTTCCTATCTGTATGACATAAACTGTGACAGTGTGACAACTCAAGGATCTGATGCCGTTCACAACCTTTTACTTCGCTGGATTACATTTCAATAAGAGGGAATCTCCCTGGTGCTAATTCATTCATACATATGTTTTGAATTCTTGTTCAGCCATCAGATCATTACAGAAACATACTCTGCTCATTTGATTTGAAAATTTGAACACTTGTGTATTCATAATGACAACACGCTATTTTAAAATGCTTGAGACCTCATTTGATTAACTGTCCCTGTTTTAAACCCTCAATAATATATTTTTTAAGAAATCCATGCGTTCCTTACACAACAGTTTTGCGGGTGGTTTGATCCGTAGGCAGAGGCGTTCCTAGGGTGAGGGGAGGGAGTCCGAATTCGAAAGTCCCTGGGCCCCAGCTTGAGGGGGCCCCCAATTTTTTTTTTTACATTAAATATTATTATACATTATCTCATGTCATGGTGTGCTCACTGTCAACATGCAAAACCCGTGGTATTATGGAGGGGAACGCGGTGGAACGACGTCCCCTTACCTTTTTTCAGAACCGGAACGCATTCCAGTATTTTTATGTCCCGACAACTCCCACTTTTTTTTTGCTCCCAATATGCGTTCCCTTACTTCTTATTTTACCTATACATCACTGAGGGGCCCCCAAAGAGGTCAAGCCCACCCCCCACGGGCCCCAAAATCCCTATTTATATAAAGAGGGAAAATGCAGATGAGATCTCAAGTTTAGCATGAGCTTATAAAAAGTATTGAGATAAAAAATTTTTTTTCTTTAAGTCTTGGGCAATAAAACTTACCAACAAAAGTAAGTGAAAATTAAATACATTTAGACTAAAGTATAAATAAAAAGTATGAGCACCAGATTGTATCTCTCATATTAATAATTCATTTCTGATATTAATTAATCCCATTTTATGCTCACGGTTTTTTACTCAATATAATTTCTACAAATATTTGTATGATCTACGCTAAGGATATATGATCTACGCTAAGGATATATATTTTTTTCTTCTTAGTACATTATAATAAGTCTGTTTCTTCTTTTAATATTTTTTATAGTTTATAATTTTTTGAATAGCAACAACTTTTGTTAAAAGTATGTGTTAATGATCATCTGACCTAATAATTACTAAGGTGGACCAGTAGTTCAAATTAGCCTTATTTTTATCACATATTCATCAAATTATTAGAGTTGTTGGAGTTATGCTGTAAAGTACAAGTCAATAAAATCTTAATTTTGGTAATGTGAATGATTATTAGGAAAATATCACTGTGGAATTTTTACTTTTTTTTGTTTGGATTCCCTGTAAATTGCTTTTTTTTCATTTAGCTTATTTACATTACTCATATCTATTTATCAGAGATGGTTCAAAAGCTGACCATGCAAGTAAAAGTACCCAAGGTGCAAGTACGAGTGCATGAATACAATTTTTTTAATTGCAACTTAGACCATAAGTACAAATGTACTTGAGTACAAGTCCTTGATAAAATAAGTTCCCCATCTCTGCTATTTATTAATAAAGTTTAAGTAAGACAACAGAATGAGTCATTAATGATAAATTATATTTTATTGTACTACTATATTCTTACTGTAAATTAATCTAGTGAATATTATTGTATTAATTATATAAATATTTATAACAGTCATATGTTGCATACTTCAGTGCGATATTTTAAACCATGTCTCAAACTGTGTATTAAAATTTTTATTGCTATGCTAACTTGTATACATCTTTGTGATAAACATTTACATGTATGTAAAATATCAGTGGAAATATTCAATGTAGTCTGACAACAATTGCTATTCCTCAAAATTGAGTCAAATAAATTATATGTCATATCATGTGTATTTTTTTAAATCATCTTTTGTTTCATTACTCAAAGTTTATTTTTTGTTCTGCATTTAACATTACTTGTTTCCTACGATATATTTTTTGAAACTTGAAATACTTAAATGAATATTATAATTGGACATCACTGAGCTTACTATAACTACAGTGATCAAAAGTCTACACACAAGAAGAAAAATATGGGCAGTCATTTTATTGTGGTTTGTTAATTTTATGCATCTCACTAAACCAACTTATGTACTAAAAGCATTTTACTTGTATCACTAAAGTTATGCTCCTATTGAATTATTTTTAGTTGATTATTTTTAGTTGATGTTCATCACTTTCTTCAACTAGATATTGCAGGGGTGACCAAATGTGGGTCTTCAATGAGTTTTGGACGGCTTCCAATGAGCCAGTATTTTCTATTGATTAATTACTTTTATTTTATTCACTAAATTTTCATAAATCGGCTGTGGTGCGTCTCTTTAAATTATTTTTAAATTTCACAATTGCTAATGGCGTCTAGTGCTGGAAGTAAAGGCCTTTAATACAGATGCTTATGTAGCTTGTTAGATTTACTAAATGTAAACCCACAGTAAAAAGTCCACCAATTTTTTTCTTCCTTCCCTATAATAGTTATCATGAAGACATTGAACATTCCAGTTACATCCATCTCAGTGTTGGGCATAGTAAGTGGTAGAATCATTTGCTTCAATGTGCACAAAATTTCTTAAAGAAATAATCAAGTTTGCAACATTCTTCAAAAAGGAAATAAAACACCCATTATTTAATGGCAGCAAATTTAATTTGCTATTCAAACACTTAGATCAATGGTACTATAGGAAACTAAGGATGTTTTAGACATTTGTCTTTAATAACACTTATTGATAGATAGATGATAGGCAGGTAGAGAAGATGCCAAAAATATATTATTTAACTGTTAATGATCAAATATTCATTTATGAATGAATTTGCACATGAAGCAAACTTTAAGAACCACTGTATTAAGCATATGTGAAAGAAACATCACCTTAGTAATGGATTTGCACATGAGTCAATGTGCATAGACTATATAAATATTTTAACATTTTTATAGCAATAAATTGTTACAGATTCAATTCCATGAGCAGGCATTTAATTTTATCATTGAGTTGTATAAATTATAATCAAAGTTCCCTATGCCCTTGAAGGCCGTTGAACGGGTGAAGTGAAGAATTCATCTGTTTTTGTAACCAAGGAATATTAAGGCATTATGTGGCAAGTACAACTCTCAGTCACCTTCACTTCCCCATCTAGAGTCAGACACCTATATAAAGTAAGGGTGGACTGGGCTTTTAAGCACCTGGCCCTGGAAAATTTCCCTTGGTTCTGACCGAGGGTTAAACCTGAGTTACAGGCCAACTGTTGACTACAGGGCTTAACACCGCCTCATTAAAATGAGGATTTATTTTGTTTTATAATAGCTGCAGTAAACACATAGGGGACATAGATTAAAGTTGTATGACTGAAACACTTTAATTTGCATGTTATTTTAAATTGTCAACTTAAAAAAGTAATTATATTCTTGATTATGTCAGTGATATTTTTTTTTAAAAAAAAAGAGAAAGTCTAATTTCACGAGATCTTGGAAAATAAGATTTTTCTAGTCAATTTTGATCAATAATATGCTCCTCGCACACCTCAAAATTTTTTGTTTGCAAATACTTCATATTCTGAATCAGTACATTTGTTCACAAAATAATAATTAAGTTGTTTTTTTGCCTCCTTTTCATACCCTAGTTTAACTCAGATCATTTGTCTTGAATGATTTTTTTAAAATAGTTTAATAAGAAATTGTCAGAAAAACTGACAAATAAATATACTTTAATTGTATTGGATTGATCAAGTGATAAGTCTATGTTGCTTTTTTTTAGAAAAGGCAAAAAAATAAATTATTTATATTTTTCTTTTTCTGAAGGATGGCATTAACAATGAAAGGGAGGTAATAATAGATGATATCAAGGCTGAAGATTTTGAGATAATTCTAAAATATGCTTCTACTGGTGTTATGGAGTTGACAAGTCAAAATGCAGCCAGCCTTCTTCTTGCTGCTGATTATCTGAAGATTGAATTTATTAGAATAAACTGTATTAAACACATGTCATCATATCTTACCATACAAAACGTCTGTAGTGTAATTAATTTCTCAAGCAGACATAAAATTCAAAATTTGCTTATTTCAGCTACTAAATTTTTGAAGAAAAATGTTGATGCTGTTTCTAGAAATGCAGCATTCTCTTCACTGGAGCCATATTTTTTAGTTGAACTGTTTAAGGATGATAATTTACTTCTGTTTCACCAAAACATCTTTCTGAAACCAATTGCAGCTGAAAAGCTTATCCTAGAGGCTGTATTGAGGTACATATCAATGAGAGAGCCAGAAGTCAAAAAGGAAGATGTGGTTTTGTTGTTGAGTACTGTGAGATGGCCAATGTTAAATCAGATGGCTGTTGAACGATGCTTACAAGACTTCCCTTTGTTTAAGTACAGAGATACTGTTGACAGCTTAGTTAGACCGGCCACAGATTCAGGTGGAGAAGAAACATTTTCAAATCCAGAGATAAAAGAGCTGAAACAAAATTGGTTTAAACAAAGAAATCTGTCAATGTGTTTATACAGCACAAAGGTGAGGTATGCTGAGACTAAACATTTATTTCCAGTCTGTAACAAAGTTGACTATAACAATGAAATCAAAAAAGTTGATATTTGGATAAGAACATGGGATGGCCGTCCTGTGATTGCTAAGATACAGTTATCTTTTAGAAATATCAAACATGAAGAACCATTAGACGACTATTCAAAAGGTCAGAATACAGAAATTCATGAATCTTTTAAGCTGAAAAAGGGTGAAAATATTACAAAGGTTGTTGTAAAAAGTGGGAAAATCATTGACAGTTTATATTTTGAAACAAATTTAAATCGCACATTTGGTCCATTTGGAGGACCTGGTGGGACAGCATATGAAGAGAAAGGAAAAGATGGGAAATGTTCTTACTTGTATGACATTTGTTGTAATAGTGCAATGACTCAGGGATCTACAGCTCTCTACGACCTCATTTTACGTTGGGTGACACTTGATTAAAAGTTTAAATGATATTACAATCATATTTTGATACATTATATTTATTTATTCTAATTTTACCAACTAAATTTTTTATATTTACTAATTTATATTTATGAGTGTCCAGTTCCTTAGGTAAATCTTAAGTGTGTAAATTAAATAATAGGTTGAGAAATGTGATAAGTTGTGCCTTAGTATTTATGGCCTTAACAGCCCCGTAGCCAAGGGGGGGCACTGGGGGGGGGGTGTGCATATAGGTGTGGAGTGCCCCCCCCCCGCTTAAAAAAAAGAGGAAAAAATAAAGAAAAAGTAACTAAAATGAGAAAAACTGCCCCCTTGCTGGGTATTGGTGCCCCCCTGCTAACTTTGACCTGGCTACGGGCCTGGGCCTTAAGAATGGGTGAACTATATACTTCATCTAAATAAGTGGTTCTCAAAGTGAGAAATTTTGGGTGGGTTGCAGAGAAATTAAGATCTGTGCACACAATTAAAGGCCTTTATTTTCTTTCACCTATTTCAAAGTGGGTCGTAAAACTTTGAGAATCACTGTTCTATATCACTGGTTCTTAAGTTCACCATTTACTGAATGTTTTAAAGTGTAAAAAATTTAACCAAATGTATTCTAGAGTATTTTTAGTATTGGTGGTTTGAAATAATTGTAATGAATTATATACACCTGTGAATCTCAACAGTCTACCCAGACCAGGCATTTATCCTGACTTTTAAAGCTGTAATGGTTATTTACATTAACAGCATAGTGCATTTAGGCAAATTATTTTGCTTGTAATAAAAAGCTTTCTAAATAAAATACTATTCATACCATTATCTTTTTGTTTTTATTTGCTTTTAAGTATCAATATCAGATCAGCCAATAGGCTTTAGCTTTCTTATCATTAATTTTGTTAAAGATAAATCTGGAGCACATTTACTTTGAGACTAAGTAATAAACCGAACTAATCAGACTAAAATTAGGTAAGTTATATCAGACTTGATGAGGCAAGACAGTGGATATGTTTTGGAGGATTATGTGTTACATGATGGATCCAACTTTCTGTATGTGAAATTTAAAATTTCTATTACAAAAGAAAGCCATGAAAAATTTAAAATAAATATTACTTTTTTAATATTTATTAAAGAGTAATTATTAACTGGCATGAAAAAACCTGATTACTGAATAATAGATCTCAGATTCGAGCTAAAAGTTCTAGGCTGGAATTTTTCTAGAAATGGCTTTCAATAAATGCAGAAGGTTAATGAATGTAAATAATTGCAATGACCTTTCTACTTGGCCCCCTAATGTGCAGTAACTATTAGAAATTGTTATTATTTCAATGTGGACTTATTTGCGCAGTTAAATTTTGTTCCTGAGTATGTTCTTTTAAAACTGTGAATACATGTATAGGTAAATAAAAAGATATAAAAAAAAGGTTAACGTTTCTGGCAGACAAAAACAAACATTTTGTTCAACAAAATAGTTTAATTACTTCGTATTTAACAGACGCAAACTTAGTTTTATAAGTTTTAACAGATATTTAGAAACTTAATAAATGCAATTCATCCGTCAGCAAAGTAGTAAATGTATAAAAATACAAAAGTGCAATCAAATTAATTTAATACGCATTAACTGGGTAAGCATAGTTTTTAAACATCAAACAATAAAACCATTTTCACATTTACCTTACATTTGTTACATTTTAACTTATTTTGGCATTGTGTGCCAATCGAACCAAATGATCTAAAAAAAAAACATGTCTCGTTATTTTTAAACTGCTAATATCTTATTAAAGGTCACATGCACAGTGTTGTAAAACACTATCAATCAACACACAGATCATCAGTCAATAACTTAGTAGAAAGTATTTAACACTAGTTAATTCTGAAATTAATCAAAAGAATACTTTTGGAAACTGGTCCGGGAATGTAAATTTGCCTTTGTTTTGTTCAACCTTCTGACAAGAATCTTTGCTGTAAAATTATGAAGATAAAACACAAGGTTAGTATTCTAAATTATTAAATGAAATATTCAAAATCTGAGTAAATAAAGGTATCCAATATCTGTAAGCTTATATCAAACATAATATAACAGTGCTATGGCAAAAAACAAAACATAGCTAGTTTTACAGATGCTCCTGATACTGTATACAGTTGTTAAAGCTATTTACATTATAAAATATTTTTCACTTTATAAAAGCTGTCCAATGTCTTAAAATCTTGACTAATATGTTAGATTCTAAAGTACTCATTAGATTCATTCATAGACCAATGTGTTGTATAAGCTACACTTAACATGATCAAGTAAATGTATGCATACTTAGAAAATTTTTAGTTTTTACTGTAAATCATTACCATAAACTATTTATATTTAGCATTACATGTATTATGTTTATTTAAGGCCAATATAGTATGTCTTAATTTAGCCAAAAAATTTTGTCAATAAAAAGTTGGCATCCATAGTGGAAAAACTTATAAAGCATAATTTATTAGTAAATAGAGATCTTAATTATGTGATGTTTTGGCTTTTAGCCTTTCTGATTGAATATAATTAAATTAAGAATTGTTTTGAGTGAATGGTAAAAAACAATATGGCAAATTACAATTTTAGTTCAATAATAGAATTTATCTGGTTACTAGGACGTGTACTGGTATTTATTTTTTAATGCAGTGTTGACAGTCAGTAATACTAATTATTCAGATACATGGACACACATAGGCACGCTTACAAATAAATTAATGAGTACTTATCTTACCTGCATGTCTCTGGTTTAACCTCGGACACTTTCTTCTTCAAGGAAATAGTTTCTATAATAAAATAAACAAATTGGTTACTGAAAGGATGATGCACATTTTACTTGGGCTTTCTTTGCCTCATTGGCTTGGATAACTTGAGAAGTATCTTTTATTTATTGCTTTTGATTTTCATTAACCAGCTTTGGCATATTCAGTCCAGAAACCCTCACTGTTTTACTGTTACTAACATAATAAAAATATTGATTTCTGGTTGAGATTGGAATGGTTGAAATTTTCATTTTATATCTATTAATCTCCCTTATTCCAGATAATGCAAAGTTATTACTCTAGCCAACCTCTTACTTTTAAATGAAAACATGTTAGCTGATGCATGCAGTGATAAAAAAATATTATTTTACTTCAAATTTAATCATTAGGTTACCTGTTAAAAGCTCCACATTGCGTACACCACCAAAGAAATCTGTCAGTAGTGTGTCTGTTACATTTCTTTTGAACAAGTCTGTCCGGCTACTGACAGTACTAATACACTTGTCTTTGGGGCAAACTTTTAACTGTGAAAAATATACATTTTGAATATGTTATTTTCATATTATTTCATATAAGATCTTACCAGTATAGAAAAACATTATTACTTATTTGGCAGCAAAGAAAAAGTAACTTTTGAAATGAGTCTGAAAGTAATGAATAGCAAAGAAAATATGTAAATAGTTGCTTTAAAAAAAAATAAATAGACAAAAAAAAAACTACTTACAAATCTTGACATGGTCTGTTTACTACCAGGCTTAACAGTTTCCAAAAACTCAAGAGCGTAATAAGTGTATCGATCTATAACATATACACCTAAAGCTGGGTCAACATGATGCTGAAATAAAGATAAAACATTGTAGTAACATAGTAGCAGTCTAAACCAGGTCAAATTTGTCCACTGAATAAAATAACAAAAAAGACGATGATAAAAAAAAACTTACTGAAAGTGAATCCTCTCCAACACGACTACTTGCAACAGCCAAAATGTTTGGAGAGTAAAACTTCTGAAACATTGATTCTGCCTGACAAGTATCAATCATGAAGAATATTTCATGATACCTGGTAGAAGAGAAACAAAAAAAATGAACTGAAGTTTTAATTATTAAATAAGGTGGAGGTGTTTCGTTTTATACAATTCTGACAATTTCAATACTTAGTGTACACACCATCATATTTATTTATTATTTCTTAATATATAAAAAAGGCAAAAAATGCATTTACATTAAAAACCTTTAAAACATAATATGAATTTTCTTGGATTTAGACCTTTGTTTCTGCCACATCTGTTCAAATGCATCTGCAAGCTCAATATTTGAGATTTCTTCAGCATCTTGAAACTTGAGGAAGCCATCTCCTCCATGACCTTTTAGAGTGAAACAAGTGTTAAAAAAATATCAGCACTCAAATATTTTACAAACAATTGAAAGTCTCAGATTAACAAATTATTGGTGAAAATAATCTAGATCACAGCGAATCTGTTTACTTGGTTATGACCTCAAATTTGGTTAACAATCTTGTTAAATGGATAACATGAAGAGAATCCTCCAAACAGAATATACAATATACAGAGGGATCATTCTCATTTGCATCACTACTTTTGGCTGCTGCCATATGTTTTATTTGTGAACTGAATAATAATTTATGTTTTACTTAACTGGCTAATTGTTTATCAAGCATCTCCTACCTAATAAATCTAATTTGTAAAAGACACTGAAAAGAATGTTTTTTAGATTTCCCCAGAATTGGCCGAAATTGTTATTTGCAATCTGTCATTCCATTTTTTTTTTATATTTTTACTTAAATTGATAAAGTTGTTTCAGAATTTGTTGTTTCTTTATTACTAAATATGTAGGAAGTTCTTCCCTTTAATATGACCTATTTTATATAAATATTTATGAACTAAATTTTTAGTATTTCAACTCAAATATAACTAAAGACATTTTTTTTTACAAACCTAACTTAATATACAGCCTTGTGACTTTTAAAATATATTAAGGCTTTTTTGAAAACCAAATTGATAAATTTTCATTAATATTTAATGCTTTAAAAAAAACCTGAAGCTTTTTAATTGTCGTAATGGGAAAAGAAAGCCAATAACACGAAAAATAAAGGCTTTTTTAGTCAATGGGAGACGACCTTCTTTAGCACTGCTAATTTTGTATAATATATATTCTTTGCCCTCCTCTCCAGTTGTAAGAAAAATGTAAAATGTAATGTAAAAAAAAAAAATCTAGCAGCACATAATAGGTATCCAGTGAAATATCTTATCACTCTTAGGCCAGTGAATTCTATGTTTTTCTTCTTATTTTTTTTGTCAAGAACTGTTCGGCCATGAACAGCTATTATAAATTTAAATAGTTTCCAGGATATATATGAACAAATAGCCAGGTTTCTGTAGAATCGAAGTGGAAAAATAAAATCAAGACTTTATTTTGAATTGTGTAAGAAAATTTAAATAAGTTACAAGAAACTTACCAGTCATGTAGACTAAAATGTTACTACGCTCATCAGACAACAGACGTTTTGATCTCGGCGTGCTGGGAGGAAGTCTGCCAGTCAAAACGCGGATAAAATTTTCAACTGTAACCTGATTTAAAAAAATAAAATATTACAGACCCAGCAATTGTTATGAACTCAGATTTCTGTGAGAGAGTAAGTTCTGAAAAGCTCTGAAAAAAGTAAACTAAGAATGGCTCTGCTCTAGGATCTGTTTCACTCTGCTGCAAGATACGACAAAAACAACAGTGCTATTAAATATCCCTGGAGAATGAGATGTTTATCAGATCCTATAAACCACATATTTACTGCCCCTCTTTCATCCCCACTATAATCGAGAAAAACAATGGTGGCACCACGCAAAACATAGATCTGAACAATCCTTTGGCTCTCAAAGAGGATTGAAGAGGTTGACAGTCGTGCGCTTTACAACACAAGTCCACAGTACTAATGTTATAGATCATTGATCTTTTCTAAACTATTCTTAATAGTCACCAACTAATATTTTGACTAACTTAAATCTGCATTGGATTATTAAAGCATTATTCATTTTAAAGCTTAAATATAAGTCTACAAGCATTTATGGTGATAAAATGTTAACTATGTATTTAATCAATGATGCTATTTTTTTCCTATATGTTGGAACATAAGGAGTTTAACTGATGCCAATCTGGTTATTTATCAGTACACCCACTCTTGGCTAAATAATCCAGCTACTAAGATCTTGTTAAATTTAAAAAAAAAAACTTCAAATGTGCCGGGTACTTAGTTAATAAAAACAAAGAATACCTCATATCCCCTGTAGTCTACTTCAACGTCGTCTCCATAAACATTAATGTGTTGATTGGCATTGTTAAATACAGTAGCTGTTGAAAAAAAAATCAATTGATGACAATGGTTTTAACATGAAAAGTTTTTGATATTTAAATAACTAACACTTCATTACAGAAAAAAACTCAAACTGAAGTATTTTTAAAATATCTCTAATACCTGGTCGTGGATTTCTAGGATTGCATGCCATGTCATCAGCTATCATTAGAATGATTTGACTGTAATGAAGAAAAATATAATTATCGTCTCAACCTAACCATTGCCAGAAAAATGCTACAGTTAATAGTGATTTTTTTTTAAAAAGTATATGACTATAAAATAATTGATTTATACTCAATCCAAATACTATTTATAGCTGTCAATATTCTCACACTTACGCTAATTTATAGCTATGTTTAACACAATATTTTTTTAAATAAAAATAAAAAACTATTAAATTAACTTAAGTTAAAAAATATCTTTCAAGACATTTAATTATCGACAATTTACGCAAAAGGTATTAAAGTTATATAAATACTTTAAATGCTTACGAGTAACATTATGTTTTACATAGTTCAATGATTTAATTTAAATTTAGCACAGTTATAATGAAATAAAAAGCTATCATCATAGTTTTCTGTACACAATATAATGATTTATCAAAATGATGCTACAGAAATGTTATATTCCAAATATTTCACAATGATATACAATAAACAACAAATTAAATAAAAAGACTATTTTTATTTTACCTATCAGGAATTCCTAAACGCTTTACACTGCGATATATAGAAAGTACATTAGCTATGTGTCTGTAGTTGAACCAAAATCTAGAGGTATCTACCAGCACAGCCCAATTGTTAGTATGACCACTTTTAAAAAATTCTTCTACTTTTTCCTAAAAAAAAAAATATTTTTCTAAAGTTATACACAAACATTTGTGATAATAATCACATTCTAAATTAAATGGATTGGTTTACCAGCATCATAGAACTATGTATACTCTATCTGTATTAAAATAAAAATATAAACATATTCTTAAATTGATAATGTCATTGAGGTATGAAAATAAGGTTTTCTAAATGGGTCCCTTGAGGGCATGCTATACCGATCCTGGTAGGTATGGTAAAGGGAGAGAATCAGTATGTATCTAGAAACTGGGTGAGTTGTATTCTGTGTGTGTAGATGGACTGGAACAACAAGATGTACTATTGTGGCTAAACCTTTTATATAATGAGGTTGTATATTTATTTTTGTATATTTATCCAACAATGGACTTATGTTATTATTAAATACTGAGTTGAATTATTAAGTGGCAAGTTGCATCACAGCATACCCCTGTCCTGAGCAACAAGTATAAGTTTACTTATTTTTTATAAGAAAAAAATACAATTCTAAGGTTAAATGAAAACAACATTTTATTATTGACGAAACAAATAAAAAAACAAGAGAAACAAATACACTAATCAAATATTTTGTGGTTGTAGGTTAAATGTTTACTTCCAAATGAATAAAAATTAGATCCCAATTTTAGCCTCTTTTTTTTTTGCTTCTCTATAACTTAAAATAGTCTTATATAAAGATAAAAGCTTACATTTAAGCCCTAGTTACACTGAAAGTTTGTATTTGTTATGTACTAAAAAAAAACAAAGGAAAATATTTTTAAAGCTGAAAAGTTACAGTAAAAATGTCAACTGGTGTGTGTAGAGGGCAAACTTTTTGAATTGCTTGCTAAAAATGAAAATGACAGAATGGCAAAATATCTTGGTTCTATAATGAATGACTATTTGTACAATTAATGTAGATTTTTTTCCTTGCAGAAACACTAAGAATGGTTTTATGGTAACAAGGGCAAAATAGCACTAAGGATAATACAAGTTCATACTAAGCATTATAATCTTTAATATTAATACAAATAATGAAATCAGCACCAAACATTACCAGCGACTTAACAGCGGAAAATGGTATGAGTTAAGATTAGCTAATAAATATCCTTGGCTAGACCTGACCAATGCTCCCTCTAAAGTGTGGTATGAAGTGAGCAAAAATATTTTTTTTCTCTGAGCGACATTTTTTTTAGGCCAAAATTTTTTAGCGATTTAAGCTATGTCGCCCGTCGGAGTTAGCGATCGTAGTGTAGTAAGAGCGATGCTCTGAATTCGTGTGAGCGATCGCTCACGCGCTCAGCTTAGAGGGAACATTGGACCTGACTCAATGATAAGAAAAGGGATTTTAATTCTGGGGATATTTAAATCATACATTGTCATTATTCAGATATGATTAACATTTTAATAGATGTGTTTCAAATTGTTTGAAATGAGAACTTAAACACAAATCATGTTATTATTTTCAATTTACTATTCAATAGGCTGTAGAGTCTATAGCCTAGTTTAGAGAACAGATTTAAATATCTAATCTGTGGTCTGAAGTCTAGAGGGCTACCGTCTTGTCACATATGTATTTCAATTTTAATCCCATACTAATTTTCGTGTCTGTTTCAATATTTTTGTACTTTCTACTTTTGTCTAACTTGTACTTTTAGCATTTAAAGATTCCTTGCCTTATTATACTTCTTACATTCAACTAATTTGCCTTTCTTTTTTTTATTTGGACGCAATGAGTGGCAATAGTCAGTGCCATAAATAATTTGAGAGCTATTGTTTTAAATTTCTCATTAGTCTAAGCATTGAAAGTGGGACTACGTCTGCAACAGTTCAAAACATATTTAATTTGGTAAGCTTATTTTTTTAAGCAAAATAATATTAAAATAATCCGTAACGGGCGTAACGTAACTCAACACTGACAACAGGGCGAGTTATCATATTCATATCGGACAGGCTACGCTTACGTCAAGACGTAATTCGTATTTTTTTTTTCCGGCTTATGTCAATAGATATTTCTCCACACCCTAACACTGTCCCTAACCCTAACCTTATCCCTAACCCTAACCCTTTTTGTTTACGCAGTGGCAGCGGTAACATCAAGACGTAATTCGTATTTTTTTTCCGGCTTACGTCAATAGATATAATAATAGAAGGCGCTTGACGTAAGCGTAGCCACTTCGTATTCATATAGCCCGAGTCCTTGTGTCATATAATATAATATATATATATATATCATTAACAATAAATAGAACCAACATATTACTAGAATTAATAATTTACTTTACCTGATTAGAATTTAGTCCTAAGACATTGGTGAGAAAAAGCAAAAAAACAACATATTTTTGAACGGCTATCATGTTTGACAATACACTGTTTACCATTTTCATGGAGGCTGCCATATTGAAAAATGTTAAATTAAAAAAAAAAATATTACTACGCGTTCAAGTTTCAATAATTAAACATCTTTTCTTTTTTTAGAAAGATAATCAGTCTAAATAGATATTATACAAATATTTTTCAAAATGATGTCTTATTCAGGTATTTTAAAATGATTTTACAGCTACTCTAAATGCTTGGATTGACTGCAATTTCTTATGTCGTAAGAATATAGCTGTACTTTAGCATGCTTTTGTTGTCATTAGAAACCAAAGCAAGTGAAAATAATTACATCCTCGCGCGAGGGCCTTCGCTGTTTTACGAGTGAGTTGCATGTTCGGCCTTCAAAATCAGTACTCAACCCAAGAAGTTTATCCGCTGTAAAAGCGGCAAGATGTCCACTGAGGATGCTAAGGCTTACCTTTCAAGCCGCGAGGTGCCTAGGCTCTTTGAGGTAATATTATTTTTTTTATATAAACTAATCTTAATAAAAGACATTTACTTGATTGTAGAGTTCAATTATTACTTTATTATTTTTTTCATTGATAACCAATGACGTAATTATTGCATTTATTGATAAAAGATAAACAAGCCGACCAAGCATACAATTTAATCGATTCTTTCAGCTTAATTAGTATCTGTTTTTTTCTTCTTTTTTTACCATTGCTACTGGCTAGCACAAAGACACAGCTTATCATCCTTATATGAATCTATTTAAGTAGTTATCCAGTTTATCGACTGGACTTTTTTTTTGTTTGTTTAAATTTCAGCGTTTTTAAATGATACAACGCATTGATACTGTGTGTTTTTTATATTTATTTCAGTAGGATATTGGTTTTTGTTTTGTGTATAAATAGTATAATGTTTTAACAATTTATTGTTACAATTTATTAATAATGAAAGTCAGAAGATATAGCCTATATCTTTTATATGGACATATTTACTTGATGTTTACAAATATAAATAAAGGAATAAAATATTATAGGCTGATAATTTACTGCTTCATAAAAAAAATTCTAATATGATTTAGTAATATAACATTTTAAATATTAACATTAATTACTTTAAGTTTTGCAAGCTGTTTAAGTCTAGTCTAATTGGTTTAGCAGTTGCCAGTATTCTGATATTGAGGGTGCTGTTTTCACTTAGTAATTTGGTTCTGTTTGAGTTGTGTGTATGTTTATGTTTAATTTAGAATTATTCACAGTTACAATTGCAACTAATGGTCCAAGGGCCACTGATGAAGTTCTGCTGGTCCGTAGAAGAATTGAGACATTATTTACTGCTCCACTTAAAAACTATTATTTCATTTATTCTTTAATATATGCTTAAGTAAAATCAATTTAATTATTTTTTTAGAAGGTACACACTTAATCACATAAGCATATTTGGTACACGAGGATAAAAAGGTTGAATTTAGTAAACCTGTGGAATAAACTAGTGTATTTATTTCTCAGTGGGAATAAAGTCACTAAAAACTTTAGTGGTCAGTGAAACTCAAAGGTCCCCAAATGCTTTAGACTGTTTAGTAGTCAAATGAAGGCCTTTGTCTATTAGATTATCTTTAATTTGCTGCTAGAAAATCATTGTTTTAATTTCAAATTTGTCTGTTAGCTTGCTTTACTGAATAACTTGGCAGATGGCACCTTTGCTGGGTTCAGATGTTTGTCAATTCCATAGGCATAGTGCTGCAGCAGTTCCCTGATGATGTCTATGTCAATGCTATCAAAGGCTTAACAAGAGTTGACAAAATTTAGGTATAAGGTGGATTGGCTCTTCAAAGATTGTTCTATAATGATTATTTATATAGAAATCTGGTCAATGCAAGACCTGAGCTTTTGGAAGCCAGCTTGCTCTGCTCTGAGCTGATTATCAAAGGCATACTTCAACTCTTAAAAAATTATTGTTTTTGTCTTTATTAAATAATAGTTAATAATAAAGTTATTGGAGTTTTTTTTATATCTTAATAGTGTCTGATGACTGGTCTGATGTTTCATCGTCCGAAAGACCATATTCAATATCTCATTGACTGTTTAGAAAAAGTAAAAACTAAGAGTCAAGCTGAGTTAACATGGAACTTGTTTGTGGAAGTTCGTAGTACTAAAACTCCATTACCACCCATTGACAATGGCAAAAGACCACCAACGCGGGAATCTCAGTCACCAAAAGGTAATTAATACCCTTGTACTGATATCAATTTATTGTTGAAGTTCATATCTTCTCATATGTACTAAGTAATGCTATTTTATAAATTTTACGGATGATTACATTTCAGAGACTGGTGTAATTAGACAGAAAACAAGTCCACTGCCACCAATAGGATCAAATGGCTTGCCAAATGTCCCTATAATATTTATCATGGGTACATATGATTCATTTTTAAAAGTATTTATATAGATGTATGTGCATAAAAACTTGTGAATCCCTTTCAGAGAAATTCATTAGGAATGTCAATTTATGTCTATTATTTGATGCAGGTGGACCTGGAAGTGGTAAGTCAGTATATGCTGAAACTCTTGTCTCACAACATCCAGGCTGGGTGAACATTAATTTAGGGCTGAAGCTTATTACAGAAATAAATAACAGAGATGCTGATGAAAAATGGAGCACAGTGAAAAATTTAATTGTCAATGGAGAATTGGCACCAGAGGTAATGGTTTTGGTCATGGTTTTAATATATTTATATTTTAAAAAGAAGGCACACAGAATTTTCTATTGATTTTTTTTTTTTTAGAAAAAGAAATGTTCTTAAATTGTTTTTCTATATTTAAAAAAATATTCTGTTATTTAAATTTATCATAAACCATGGCATTACAAAAATTAGCAGGGCACATTGTCATAGCCTAGTAATCCTAGAACCTATGAGTTCTATGGGCCTACAAAAGTCTATAAATGAAAATTTAAAGAGAAATATACCTTGATACATGTATAATAAAAACAAACATTTTAAACATGATTTTCAATAGTTTCATTTTTTTTTTTACAATCCTATAGATGTATAATATTTTTAATAAAAATCTTTGAGATTAAATGATATATTGAGATTATATTGACTTTTTTATAGTAGCAATATCAGATGAAGTAATTATAAGTATGTATTCAGAGGTGAATAACTTGTACGTTAAATTGAAATGGCCTAAAACACATTTTTATGCAAAATTGCTTAATATATTCATAAAATAACACTGCACATATCTGCTTAAAAGAGATTTAAATTATGGTAATTTTTTTTTGGCATACTACATGTACATGTATTAGTTGTATTTACAAAAAATGTCAAGATTATCATGAGCTAACAAATCACACTATAAAGAAAATACATGTATTATAAAGCTTAGGTAAGGTTTTAATATGAAAAATTATTTGTAATATTTGTATTTTTCCCTTTAACTTCTTAATAGGATGTGACACTGAGTATATTGCATGAGGCCTTGAAGCAAAACACACAAGCTGAAGGTTTTATAATTCAAGGTTTTCCAAGAGATAAAGATCAAGCAAGGGCATTTGAAACAAATGTAACTGCATTGAACATTTAAAGAAAAAAATATTACTTTCTAGTTGCATTATCTTTTTAGATGTCCTTTTAAAAATATAATTAATAACCATCATTTGATTTATCTGTAAAATATATAAAATATATATAAAATATATATATTCAGAGGAATTTTATAGCAATTATTATTTTCAGCTAAAAAAAAAAGTTAAGTAAAATAAAATCAGTATCATTTTTTATCCAAAAAACTTAGAAGAGAATATTACTTAGTAGTTTTTTTTTATTAAATTATTGTATTTAAAAGCTAATTGGGAATTGAAATAATCCATATGGGTTATAACAAATAAATTAAAGTTACCATTTATATTATTTCACTTATCTAATTTTTCTTTGAAACATTCTGGTATGCTGCTTACAGATAATCTGTTATTTAGAAGAAAAACAACCAAAAATCAATATATTTTTGCAGGTTTATACAGTTAATTTTTTTTATAGTTATTAATTTATATTTTCATTGTCTTAATATTTTCAGATTAGTAGAGTTGATGCAGTTTTACTCCTAGACTGCGAAGAAAGTAGGCTTTTAAAAAATGTTCAAAATCAAAGAAGAAAAATTGATGGTATTGAAATTACTTCTGATGCTATTAACCAAAGATTAGCGACATTTAAGAATAAAACTCTTGATGCTCTGAAATATTTTGATGAGGCTGGAAAACTATTCATTGTAAGCTATATTATGTATACAAATTTTTTAAAAATACATAAGGCGGTTGTTAATTCAAAACTTAAAGTTTTGATCAGAAAACTTAAAATTCTCATAATCAAAATTTTGTACAACTCATTGTTTTCATTTCTCCACTAATTTTTTTAATCTCTAAACTACAAGGTTGATGGTGACAAAGATGAAGCTGATGTCCAAGAAGAACTTTCTTATCTTTTTGAAACTTTGATTTCAAATTTAGAAAATGGGAGAGTACCTAGTAAGTATAAATGAAGTATATATACTGCATTCTGTACTTTTTAAAATTTGTACTTATCATTTTTTTTAATATTATAGAAAAGAAAAAGAATGCTTTTTCAGCAAGACTTAACTTTATGCTGGCTCTAACATTAAATTTTATTAGATTTAAGAAACCTTTACCAGTGCATATAAAACATATTTTAC
Source organism: Bulinus truncatus (assembly GCA_021962125.1). Classification (NCBI taxonomy): domain Eukaryota; kingdom Metazoa; phylum Mollusca; class Gastropoda; family Planorbidae; genus Bulinus; species Bulinus truncatus. The sequence continues at coordinate 2,207,254 of JAGDYQ010000104.1, forward strand.
ATTGATGTTTTTCTTTGAAAGGGCTTATTTCATCATAGAAAAAAATTACAAATGTTTAGTTTTTATTAGAGCTATTTTATCAATTATTTTTGGGAAAAGCTCAATTCATGCAGATGTTTGATATCTTCCTTTAATTTTTCCCACCCCCAAAAAAAACCTACTGATTTTATATTTTTGAAGCAAAATTTATCTGCAACTACTAAAAGAAACAAATCCCTCTACAGTTAAATAAATGTTGCTGATTGTTATATGATGTAAAATCTGAAGTTCACATGACCAAGATATGGACAGTATAATATTGCATTATTTATAAGGAATGTTGATTTCATCTTTCAATGCCTTCAGTAACTTCTTTTACTAAACGTGAAGTAATATATTTCTATGGTGACTGCAGTACATGACCAGCATTTTAATTCAGTTTTTTATGCTAGCCATGTATTGTCGTAGCTACAATAAAAGTTAGATTAAAATTATTCTTCTCTTTTTTGATGTACCGAAAAAAATTTTAAATCTTCATCTGTTGGATGACAAAAAATGTCTATTGATTTTTTTTTATAAGGAAGTGTGATAAGCTTTCCAGAGTTGTCTGTAATGAACAATTAATGCTTATCAAAGTTTGTCAAATTTTTTAAATTTATTCTATAAAAAAATGCATTTAATTCATTTTATTGATGTCAGAGGTTTTATATTCTAAATTTCAAGCTCCACCTAAAGGACCAAGACCAGTTTCTAGTAAACTAAATAGAAAAGTGGCAACTCCTCCATCTACACCACCTGCGAAGTCAGAAGAATCTACTACTTTAAAATGGCCTAAAGTAACTTATGTTCCACCACCTGAAATTAAGATCAGAGATGAAGGCCGTTTACCAGATCTACCTCAGGCACCAATTATTTTTCTAGCAGGTTAAATTTAATATTGAGCAAAAAGTATTTTTCGTTGTATCATCATTATATGTTTTCTTTTCTCTCAGTTCCTTTTTTTAAACTGATTGTCAGCCATTAACAAATAATTTTTAGATTTCAGAATTGATATTGTTCTCTAGCAATATTACTGAAAAAAATATAATTGTTTGATCTATTATCAGTTTTAAGTCTCTTGCATATAAAGGTAAATAGCAGGGTTTTATACAATTTTGAATCTAGCACAAGACACTACAAAATACTATATATGAAATTTTTATTCATCTTGCTTTTCGTTTACATTGTTAGGTGGTCCAGGAAGTGGCAAAGGAACACAGGGAGCCAAAGTAACTGCCAGATATCAAGACATTGTCCACTTATCTATGGGTGACATTCTACGCCAACAAATTTCTGAAAAAGGGTCAGCAGATGACAAATGGGAAATGATTACAAAACTTCTCAGAGATGGAGATATGGCACCAAGAGTAAGTTAAATTCTAAGTTTGATAGGTGCTCTTCTTACCTTTTTTCCTTGGCCAATGCATATATTAAGGGAATGCGCATTTATAAAATAATTTGCATCTTTGTTCCCCCATTCTAACATATTAGTTTTAGCTACACACCTCATCCTTCTTTCAGTAATGCAATGAACATGAAGACACTTAAAGTTGTATTATCTCTCCACACACACAAACATACTGACATTCTAAATGTGTTTTTTTGCTGTGGTTCACACTACCACTTCTCGAAGGCTCACTAAACTGTCTTTTACATGATGTCCCTTTTCAGAATTCTATTGTTCTTAGATTTTGCAATGACATTCTTGACTGGTCTTACTATGTATGCATTAATGCAACTACTGCTATTTTTTTTTTATTTTTGTAAAAAAAATAATTTTATTCTGGAAAACTGAATAGTGTTTTTTTTTTTTTAATTCGTAGGATATCACTGAAGAACTGTTGAAAAACTCACTGAGCGAACATCCAGATGCAAGAGCTTTTCTGATTGAAGGTTACCCACGTGATGCTGTCCAATATGAAAATTTTAACAAAAATGTAAGAAAATGTTTTTTAACAGATATGAACAATTAATTATAATATTTTTAACTGTTTTAAAAAATAACTAGAATTTACTTAAAAAAAATTTAGGTAATAGAAATGAGTGGAGTTGTAAAAGTTTCATTTGTAGTATAATACATTTTCATGAATAGCAAAAGAATTTTTTTAACAAGATGAATAGCTGTTTTCTGAGTTATTATTTTAAAAAGTGGAACTATACTTAGGTAGTTCAATGTTTTTAAGTTTCTACAAAAATAATTTAAACTCTGTTTTATTATTAACTTAACAGATTGGTGGGCACTCTTACACTATTCTTCTTGACTGTGATGAGCAGTATATGCATGCTCGACTGGTTCTGCGGGGTGATGGTGGAACTGACAGAATTGATGACAACATTCCTGCCATTGAGAAAAAACTATCAATTTTTGCAAAATTTACCTTACCCTTATTGAAGGCAATAGATGATGAACACAAATTAATTGTTGTAAGTATTCAAGAATCATTTTGACTAATTAACAAATATACTCACAATTTTGTGATTTAAATAATTGTACATATTATATTATTATGGCTGACTTTTCCAATAATATTTTACTACTAATTAAGACTTGTTATTTGGTTGTTGCTTTTAATTCAACCTGTACTTTTGAATGATTTACAGTCATTTCTAGCATTTTCTTTGAAAATAATCTGTTTTTCTCTTGTATAATTTTTTTTTAAAATTGAGATTCGTTTCATTGTAAATTCATTAGATTAATGGAGACAGAGATGAGGAGGAAGTTTTCTATGACATATGTAAAGTAATTGACTACAGTCTGTATGGTCTTCAGCTTGAAGAGGTTTGTGGTGATTAAAATTTTTAGTTTCTTTATGAAACTTAAGGTACTTTTAAATGTCCTAATGCCATTGTAGTAACAGAAGATTGAAGAAACATTGGGAATAAGGTCTTTATATATATATATTTGTAACAGCCAATATTCGCTACCATGCCAATGTCGGACATTGGTTTCAGTAACTAGCAGCCACCCACACCAGAGGGGTGGGGAGGAAGGACATACCCCTTCCAATGTTCCCTCTTATTTTTTAAAGGCTAGTTGTGACAACATATACTACCAGTGTGGAGCTTTGAGAGGGGATTCTAAATTGTGTGCTCCTTAATATATACATGCCCACTAAAAAAATAAAACATTTATGATGTGCATCCACATGTGCACAAACTAGAGGAAACACTGCCCCCAACCCATACTTTTTAGTAGGAAACCTTATGCCTCAATGATTTTTTTTTTGCCAACTTTTAAGCCAGCTGTGTGTTGTAGCAGAGAGAAATTTAAGCAATAAAACTGAGATAACTATGTGAATTAAAAAAATTAGGTAGTATATCAACATGATATAGTACGATAGAAGATCAAATTGATAATATTGGTAAATGTATTTACACACAAATCTTTAAGTTAAATAAACTAGTGATTAAGTTTGTTACTTGTTCACGGCATTTTCCCCATCCATCTTGTCTATCAATCATCAGGAAATTGCCTTAGATGCACAGCCGTTCATATAGATAGATAGAATGGCGCTGCCTTTCTATACCTATATACACTTATTTTGATGTAATAATACAAGTTTAAAGTTTAATGTGTGGGTAACTAAAAGTACAAATCTTCTGAACTATTTTGCTACTTTTAGATGTTTACTAGTGTTATATAAAATGTTATTAGTGAGTTTCATATTCTGACAGGATAACAATATATCCCATATATATACATATATATATATATATCCCATCATATGAAAGGGCAATCTAAGCACTCTCTCGGGTATGACTTGAAATTCTGGGGGAAATGGTTCGAAGGGCCCTGGTAGCAAACAAATATTACAACTGCTTAGACACCACGCTAGAATTTTAGGTACGGCCAAATAAAAATACCTGCATATCCTGACATGCCTCCTAAAAAGAGTCTTTCTGTCGTTTGGGGCCATTTGCAAAGTACATTCGGAGGCCCCCAGGCAAAGGGAAATTTGTATGCCATACATAAAGGAACATGTGTGCGCCATGTTTAAAGGAACATGTGTGCGCAATATATAAAGGAACTTATGTGCGCCCTAGGCGAATTAATTTTTACAAACCTTGGGGGCTCTGGACTGAGCTTTTTGAGGCGTCACAGCTTGTAATTCTTGGGCCCATAATAATCGTGATAGAGATTTTTTTTTAAGTTACGGCAACACAGGTCCCCAACAGGGACCCATCCTCAGCCGTAGGCAGAAATCTAGTTTGCCAAGCTACATTGTCGGACTTTAAAAAGTCCGGTAAAGCCCCAGGCGCAGAAGAAAATATGGGAACCCTAAGATAAAAGAAAGACCTAAATAAAACTTGCCCACTCGAACAACCTTTAATAAGCTATGACGATGTGAAGTCATACTGTTAAAAAAAAAACAATACACCTCCTTTTACCCCCCTCCCCGGGCCTAATGCTCAGGTATAGAAAAAAAATGGCACCCCCCCCCCTTCCTTTACCCCAACTCCACTGGCGCTATTTTTTTTTTAACCAAATCTCGAAAGGGAAATGTTACTTGTCGTTGTTTTTTTTTTTGAATTGTTGGTGTTAAAATGCACTTGAATGGAATAAATGTCAACATCACTGTGGTCAAGACTATTTAGGTGTATAATCTGAGTCACGTACAAACACACACTTAACATGGGAGAAGTCAAATGCTGTTACTATGGTGGGCCAGGTAATACATTTTTACTAAGTAGAACAAATAAGCAGAGGGGGCCAGACAAAACGCAGGGGGGCGGCCCCCCTGCCCCCCCGCAGGCTACGGGCCTAAAGACTGTCAATCGCTGACATATTTTTCGACTGTTTCGCCTTACTTTCGTATGAATATCTTCGGGCGACCGATTGAAGCGCTTACTATGTAAATTTTATGACGTGAGCTAATACAGAAAGGATAGCTATAATATCTTTGTGTGTCGATCCCTTTAATTTGAGTCGCAGAGGCTGCCTTAGCAGTGCACGGAGCAGAGAGAACGTGCGCTATTTGCGGGGCCAAATGTGGCTGCCAATTGAGGGGGGGGGGGCTTAATGTGCTGCGGTAAGCAGGGCCTAAAACAGAATATTTAGTTTTGCTACAGTTAAGTCTTCAACGAAATCTCTAAGCGCAAGGGCCTGTATGTGATCGCCTCATTGGCCAGCCACTCTGGCCGTTACCGTGAGTATTCCTTTTATTTATGACTTGATCAATGAGTCCCGTTCACGTACGTCCAGAAGTGACCCTGATTTGTTAGGACGTCTGGTTTGTAATAGTTCGGACATCTATTCACTTCTCGTTGCTCCAGAGTGTTTTTGGTCAATTATTTTCTGATGGCGTATTTAAAAAGCGTCATAAATAATCAGTATATCTCTATATACCAAAACCAGAGCAAAAGAGAAATCCTCATACGCTTGTATTGACTAATTGCCGTTTTGTTTTTTTTTATCTTGCCCCTCTCCTCTTTACATGGCGGTAGATTACCATTGGCTAATTGTTTACCCTTTTGAAAATGCGTGTAAGATCTGCTAGTAGTAGTACGTTTGCACTTAGTGACTATCTTGCTGCTCCGCAAGTGTTGACCAATGACCAGTTTCAGGTTGGGACCCTGGGTGCAGAAAAAAATGCTGTCCGCCCCCCCTTCTTTAAAAGACGTAAGCTGGGTAAACGAAGTAAGGCCTACTAAGTGTAAATGTGTGGATTTTCGTTGCTCTTTATAGATTTTTAATTGACCATAAAACTCTTTTTATAAACTCTTCAAAAGAAATAAAAAAAAAGATGTTAACTTTTTTTTTTAATTAAAATATTTTCCCAAAACTATCTTTTCATTGGTTATCATCAGGTATTACGATGCAGACCATAATTAATTGGTGAACTTTGGTTTGAGATTATAACACAAATAAAAAATAATGTTTTTATCAAAGATACAAATAATCATACAATGGAAAATGGCGTTATCATCATAGGTATAAAACGCTGCCATGTAATTCTACAGTGAATGTATCTTACACAATCAAAATAACGTTGTCCGATCCATTACAGTGGAATTGGGATATACTTATACGTGTATTTTTAACAGAAAGTAGGTCAGTACTATTTTGGGCTTCCAGAAAACATAACCGCGCATCGGAAAATATTTGACCTACATTAATCTGCAGCTGATCGTTTACAAACTCGCACGTGCATTGGGCTTGTATCGTCTAATGTGCCGGCTAGAGACACGCGCATTCCGTGACTGCCTCCGTCGAAAAAACCTGGCTTTAATACAACTGTTATGCCGGTGTGACTAGAGATATAAAACAGTTTTAGTGTACTCATCTCCCGTTCGTTTCATCATCTACTCTAAACATCATCTCATTTTCATACAATGCCGGGAATCTTTACAAAGTGTTTTGGCTGCTGTGAAAAGATAAAGGTAAAATTATAGCTACTTTTAATCAAATAAATAGCCATTAATCGTAATGTAAATTAATTATCCAGAGCCTAATTCACTGACATACTCATTAAAGTACAAGCCCTAATATGTACCGACTGTATGTGGTTGTATTTTAGATATACTGAATCATAATGTATTGTGCTGAACTCAAAGAAATTGTGAGGGGGTTTTTTTATGTTCAACTTTTATTTGTCTAATTAATTCACACATAATCACTGGCCGCTTTACATGAACTATATATCTTATTAACTAGTCTAAGAGCTAGCGGTTGAGAGTAATCATGTACTGTAAACTTTTGAGCACATTATGCCGTCTATCTACCAGCAGCATGACCTCGGGGAATAATCGTACGGAATAATCGATTGACATATCTGAAACACTTTCAGGCCTGGTCGCTCCGCAGTTTACAGTGTATCATGAACATGGTGGGCGCGGTGATCTTATTACCACGCCTCCATGACCATTGCACTCTTTGTTATGGTGGAGATGAAAATAAAAAAAAATAAGGGCACTGCAAAACCAATTTCATAGTGGTATATAGGTTCTGAGTAAGTATCTCATCCTTACAGGGGCTTCGCAGATCTTCTTACCACGTTCAGACTTTGTTAGCAGTTTATCTCTAAATTGAAAAAAAAATCTGCATAGATTGTTTTTTTTCCCCCTGAAGGTTAATGTCCAATGAACTATCGCAGAGTTTGATCTTAAATTTGGTGTTCTCAGTATTGTACCGCGATATTGTTTGGGGGAGAGGGGGTGAACTGTCCTTTCTTTTCAAGTCGAAGCATTTCTTATGATAGGTAAACCAGCCGTGCTCCTAGAGCCTCCACTGCTAGGTAAACCAGCCGTGCTCCTAGAGCCTCCACTGCTAGGTAAACCAGCTGTGCTGCTAGAGCCTCCACTGCTAGGTAAACCAGCTGTGCTGCTAGAGCCTCCTAGAGCCTCCACTGCTAAATTGAAGGCAAGGCTTCAGAGGCTTCTATTTAGTTCTCTAATCCATTATAAAATATTTAGTTTTATGCACACATTTTTCTGACCACTCTTGCTAATTAAATGGTCGCTAACAACTGCATTATAGAAACTTGACTGCCGAGTCTTACATTCTGGAAGACCGACCCTTCTTACATCGTAATGCCCATGCAGGGGCTACCTGATCGCTTGAGGGACATCGGTCCTAAAAATGACTTAGCTGTTGGGAAGGGGGTTTTCATTTCATTCTGGAAGACCGACCCTTCTTACATCGTAATGCCCATGCAGGGGCTACCTGATCGCTTGAGGGACATCGGTCCTAAAAATGACTTAGCTGTTGGGAAGGGGGTTTTCATTTCATTCTGGAAGACCGACCCTTCTTACATCGTAATGCCCATGCAGGGGCTACCTGATCGCTTGAGGGACACCGGTCCTAAAAATGACTTAGCTGTTGGGAAGGGGGTTTTCATAGGAAATAAGCAGAAGGGCCCGCACAGCTGGTTTACCTAGCAGTGGAGGCTCTAGGAGCACGGCTGGTTTACCTAGCAGTGAAGGCTCTAGGAGCACGGCTGGTTTACCGCATCGTTACATTTGCTAAGGGCCTCCAAAGACGTAATAACCGTTCTGCTTGTTAGTCTAGTAAATGTGTGGCATTGTATGATATATCTATGTGTGTGTGTGTGTATGTATATATATATATATATATATATATTATATATATATATATATATATATATATATATATATAGATAGATAGATCAAATGAACAAGCTGTTCGGACAATTATTTACAGTTTGATTTAGGTTATGTATAATCGAACGCAGCCCGTGATAAGACGGTAAAGATATTACCTAACCTGTACTTGCGTTTATCTTAAGTTCAGTATGTGTTGTTTTAAAACGTATTGTGTTCTATAATATATTAAGGTTATAGCGCATTAATATGTGAAATCATTAAAAAAATATATATGTTTCTCATAAGTCAGCACGGTGTGATTGACCGTTAATACTTTGTTTTTTACATAACTGTTTAAAGTTTAATAATTCAGCTTTTTAGTCTATTAACATTATTTTAATTATTTTTTTTTTTGGTATTTTGTTTGTCTCCAATATTTATATGTCATTCTATCTAGAAGATACAACCCACCGGAAATATGTGCATGTCATTCTATCTAGAAGATACAACCCACCGGAAATATGTACATGTCATTCTATCTAGATGATACGACCCACCGGTTTATTGTCTGGTGTAGGCCGTAAAAGAAAATCTCATGGTAAACAAGACAAATCTCCCAAGTTCTCTTGTATTCCACAAACTGTCATTGATTACATAATGAAAAAAAATAATAATAACCCACAGCACTTGATCTATTTTATATCGGTTATTAAAAACGAGCTATACAGATTCTGGCCAATAAATTATTATTTCCTTTTTTAATTTCGATTCCCGAGACATTTAGATTATATAATATATGCACGTCTCGTGGTCAATTGCTCCGAGAGTAAAATAAAATGAATATAAATAAACAAATTCGACTGATGTTATGTTTATTTTAGTGCCCTATCAGACACTGTTAGAGTTTTATGGGGGACTCGAGCGAAAGTACCTGTGTGGGCCCTCAAAGCATCTTAATTTATATAAATTTGTTTTTGGGAAGGGGCCCTTCGGAAGTCCAAGACATTTGCCTAGTTTGTCTATTCGTAAGAACGGCCCGGCTAGCTGTATAACGTGACCACTTAAGTCACTTCTTGTCAGCATGACCGGGTGTTGTGTGCCAGCCACATCAGCGTTATCGGAGACGCACCACTAAGTGTCTGCCATACCTACAGAGCGGCGGGTATAGTGTGCCCGCCGCATTTGCCGTCATGGCGTGAAAAAGGGTTTTAGCAATTGCCCAGCGTGACTAGACCAGCAGGGTATGTGTACTGCCGATCGGCCTGAATGGCAAGGCAAGGGTTTTTCCTGCACAACGGGCATGGTGTTGTGTACCTGCCTCATCTGACTGAAATGTCAGGCTGCGAGTGTGCTTGAGGTAGATGACAGTAGGTCTTAGCGGCATGCGGGGCATAAGGCAAGTGTCTATAGCGGGCCTGAAACAAGGTTTATTTTTGTTTGTTACCAAAAAAAAATTCAAGCGCAAAGCTTGAGGTGATCGTCCCAGTTTCTATCGACTGCGGCCTCTACTGAGCTAACGTGGGGGGGGGTCTCCTTACGTGCGGGGCCCTATCAAAGGCCCACCCTGCCTGAAATTAAATTGAACAGAACAAATTAAAACATGGACTCATTGTGATTAGTTAATGAAAGATTATTAGCTACCGATAAAGAAACTTCACGTTATAAATGTTTAGAAAATTTCTCCACTTTGGCTGAAGTCACTAGTGTGTAAACTTTCGAATACCTCAGAATACCAAATACAATTTTTTGGAAGTGTGTAGAATAAACGTAACCTCGCGCTTAGAACTATTTGTAAATCTTACGAGTTGGCAGTACTTTCATAACGTACCCATCATTACGTTAAGGTTGTTGGAATCGCTAGAGTGGTTCGAGTCAGGTAGGAGAGGATGGGCTGAAAAAACCTACCTGACTTTTCCTAATACCTGTCAGGTGAACAAAAAAAAAAGAGCGGGGGGGGGAGGAGAGGGGTATTTGCAAAAAAATATCGACCTTGACTTCTCACTACATAGGTCGATAAGGTGATACCAGCCGTCCTCTGCTATCATCTCCAGGAAATTTTTTTTCTTATTTATTTATGAGTGTGAACCTTTAAATCTTTTGTGTATTTCTTACTGTGCGTTGAAACTGTAATTTTCTGTGGACTTTTTTTTTAAAAGTCGGTATTCTATTTTTATCTACACCGTTTGATTACATTTCCACCTGACGCCTTTTTTTTATGTCAGTTTCTAAAATGTTTTGATGGATATTGTACTTTGTGATTATTTCTTATCCCTTGTTTGTACCTGAACATTTTAATTTTTGGTTTATTGTATCACTGTTTAAATATGTTATCATCGTAGTGATGAAATGCGAGCCACAACAACAGATTCTTCACTCTAACTGTAAAACAATCATATAAAATTACCGCTTTTACGAAATCATACTTTATTTAAATTGACAAAACTTTCTTTTGTAATATGGTCTAAAACTAAACCTTTTTTTTTTGTTTTGTTATCCGAAACAATTCAACCTTTTTAACTTTTTTTTAAAATTGTCCCCCTTTAGAATATCAGAAGAAGAAGAAAAAAAATATTTTAGAATAAGAAAACGTATTAACTTTAAGTGACTTCTTGAAAACGTTGAACTAGTAATTATTTTGGAATTAGGTTTTGAAATTAAAAAAAAAAAATAGGTGTATCCATGAAAACTAGATTTAGAGCAAAAATAAAATGCCTAACGTACTTTTTTAAAAGTTATATTTGTTCTGCTAATAGAAACTAATAATTACCGGTAATAAAAGTTGGAATGTTCTGGTTATGGCCAGTTCAGCAAGTTCACTGTCATGTCATAAAGTACGGCAAGCCAAATTCGTCAAATATTTTTTATAATTTTTGTTTATGTGTAAGCTGTGTGTTTCTGTTATTAATAGCCTATGAGCCGCATTGTTATGTTTTCTCTTAATTTTGGCATATGGCCTGATTGATTTAATCGCTTTTTTAATGCTTATTCTCAACATCGATTCCATTTTATCGCATAGATTTCATAGATCCTTTAACGTAGGAACCATTCCACCCACAAAATTTATGGAAACAAAAACTCATCCTGTCGCCCCCTCCTATCGCCCCTCCACACTCCAATCATCAGGACGACACCGTTGCACATTTTTTATGAGCCCATCTACGATCTTCCTCTGCCAAATTTCTTAGCCATAAGAATTGTTTCGGTGATGAGAAACATGGATTCTATAATAAAATGCTCTTTTATCTTAGTTAAAAATCCCCTTTTCAAAAGAAATAAAGTTCGCAGTCATGCATTATATTAAAGCCTAAAGACCTATAAAACGTCTCCCGCTCTTGCTTCGTCATTTCGGTGATTTTATTCACATCTTTAATGATCTTAGTTTATTAAAAAAAAACTTCAGTTTACATGCAGCTATTTAGTATATGTACAAACAGTTGACTATTTTAAATTTGGAGTTTTTTTTTCGGCTGTCGTTTCTTTTGTCTCTAAAACTTTGAATACCCCCCCCCCCTAAAACCTGTTTAAACAAAACAATGAATAGATAACTCAATCCAACACGACCGTCTATTCTAATCTAATTTTTGTTACTCGGACTTGTTTCCCCTATTTCACCGAAAATGTGTTGTTTGAGTGCTACCTGAGGCGTTTGCGTTTTTCATTGGTTCAAGTCAGTGTCTATACAACTGCTGACTAAACAAAGTGTGCTTACTAACATCCCCTGGCTGTTTGTTGTTGTTTTCTCTTTATAAATAATTAGACATTGACAAAATAGACAGCAAGTTTCATTGAGACTCTCCTCAGTTCAAACGACAGGTACAAAAAACTCTATAAAACCTCATCAGGGGAGGATATTCTGGACGATTTTCAGTAATTTTTTTTTTAGATTGTTCAGTTTTAGCCAAATTATAGGGACTGGACTCTGTAATAAAATAGTTTTTAAGTGTTTAAGTAATTTTCCAAGGGATCAAACTTTCTATCAACATGCCTGCATTGAAGGTAAGAAGAGAAATTTAAAATTATATTTCTCTTTTCTAATAAAGCAACTTAAATGTTAATAGACTGATGTGTTTAAATATTTTCAACCACATTATTGTCAATATCATAAAATGAATGAATAATTCAATGATGAGCTATAATAATAATTGCAATTATTTGGTTAAGCTCCCTCTATGCTGAACATGCTTTGTTATGTTCTGTATATGTGGCTATTGAAAACAATATAAATGTAGTGATTTCACATTTTTTTGACAGTCAGTATTAATTTATTTTCCACTTTTTCACAGGGACTTGATAACAAAGGTAAATGAATGCATGTTGTTTCTTGTTTTTGTTGTTTTTAAATGTTAAAGACTTAACATTCGCGTTGAATGAATCTGCTTTCACGGCATGTTGCACTGCTTTGTGTTTTTTAAAAGGTGAATAAATCAGTTATTCCATAACTGAAAAATTAGCTGTTAGTCATGAGCTCATGAGGATACCTACCATCAGTGTGTATTGCCAAGTGCATTGCTATTTCTTTAGAGGGTGATGCTAAAACAAATATGTCTACTGAAGGGCTGTTGTCAAATTCAAAATAGCTAAAAGAGATAAAGCTCGTGATATTGAGAAAAACATGTCCCCTAATTAAAAATCATGATGATACTATTACATTATTATTATTATCAACTTGTAGAGAGTTTTTTTTTTTATGTGATAAACTATTGGACTACTGTAAATGATTATCATCATACATCTTTACTGAATATAAGCTTTAAAATCTAACACTGTTCTGTTTTTCAATATCTTTGATGATTTTTTTTACTGCTAAATTTGCTGTTTATTAACTCTCAACTGTTGTTCATTTTCGGCCATTTTTTTAAGCTGATTTCAGGGTGTTTTGTAAAACTAGGCATTTTTCATTATGTTATAAGCTACCTAGTGAAGTTATATGTCGTTAAATTTGGAAATGAATAAGCTATTTAATGATGTAAAACTTTTGATATAAAAGAAAATTTTAATTTTGTAAAATTATAGTGTAAATGATTTTTTTAATTATTTTTTTTAACTAAAAATACAAATACATCACAAACAGTAAGAATAAAAAAAAAGGTATGAAGAATTTAAGCAAAATCTTTATTATTTAGATAAACATTATTCATTTGTACAACACATAAATAAATTTGGACGTAAAATTATGATAATTTTTTTTTTATTCAACTTTAAATGATACTATAGAAATTGGAAAAAAAAATAAGGACTCATGCCTCTAGAGGGAAAAAAGACATATAATTTTAACACAATGTTAGACAAGACAAAATTGATCATTAAAATTTCTATATTATTATTATAAGTGACAGGAAACACATTTAAATGAATAAAAAAATAAAGTTTTCCACCATTTATTTGTTTTTCTAAGGATATTATACTTATTTAAAAGTTGATCACTTTTGTCACCCCTTCCATATTAAAAAAATCACCAAATTTCACTTTTCCCAAGAAATCACCAAACAGCCCGGCCTCAAATACGTGCGAAGCACTCCCTTTTTTGACATATTGTCAAAAAAGGGAGCCACAGTGACAAAAATTGCTAGTGCATTATGTCTTTTTTCAAAATAAAACTTGGAATATTTTACCAAGTACCAAATTTTTACAAAAATAAAAAATATATATTTCTTTGCCACTGTATCCCAGGGTTGGCGTTGCACATATATAATAAAACATAAAAAAAAAATTGAACAAAAGTAAAAATTGACCAAAAGTAAAAATATAAAGAATTATAACGTCCTAAAAATTGTCGCTCACCGGTGGTCGAAAAGTCAATGCTACGATGGTTGAGAGTTAAGAACATGTCTTTGTTAACTTGCATTAAACTATATCAACCTATTTTATGAAAATAAACAAATGAAACGGTAGCAGGCATGGGAGAAGGTGAGGAGAATGATTTAGAAGAAGGTGAGGAAGATGATTTAGAAGAAGTTGTTGAAGAAGAAATGGTTGCAGCTGCAGCAAGTTTTACTGGAGAAAATGATGGAAATCCTCACTATACTGCTGAGCTTAATGCTTTGGATGGTGAGATGTAAATAAATGGTGTTTACTGGCCAGGGATTTTCGTTTAATTTGATTGTATTACTATTTATTGTTTTAGCCTTCCCTAATGTGAAATTATGACGATTCCTTTTCTCCTTTATTCTGTAATGCATAAATAAAAATAGGTACATTTTTTTTAAAGTTCAAACAATTTTAATTGTTTTAAACTATTCAAAACTAAAATTTGTGAGGAAATTTTTTCAAATACATTTTTCATGGCGTTCATTTAGTTCCTGGCTAGTATTAAAAATAGACTGAATCACTATAGTTACTGTAATTTTGATTTGTTCAAGGTATAGTCACTTATGTGTAGTGAAATATTTTTTTTTATATTTAAACTGATTAAAGCAATTAAATTGTCTATTTTTCAGTCATTAAGAATTTTTTTCGCTTCTGTCTTTGTTAATATTTTATTTTTCATCACTATGTTTTTGCTTATTTGGCATTTTTATTTTGCTAAATCAAATAAAGGAGAATTAAATTATAAGACATGTTTTAAAAACTTTGCATCATGTTTGTGGATCTTCAGAAACGGGGGAGAAATCTGATATTAGGGAAGTTAGTAATGAAGATGAAAATGCAGGAATTGACCAAGAAGAAAATGCTGAAGTAGAGGTTGACAATGCTGAAGTTGAGGTTGAAAATTATGAAAATGAAGATGCTAAAGATGAGTCTGCTGGTGAAGAATCACTGAAAATACCAACAGAATTACCTGCAGAGGAAGGTGAGGATGAAAATAATGATGGTAAAACTAGTCCTAACAATGAAGAGACAAAGGAAGAAAATATTTTGAATGGGAATGAGGAAAAAGAAGAAACAGTTGATACAGTAGGTGAAGATGGTACAGAAGTTTTAATCCATTCAGAGCTAGGTGAGGCTTTTGATTTCAAAATTAGGAACTCATTTATTTTTTTAGACGTGTTGAGCCATAATCCACCTGTATATTTATTGTGCTAGTTAGTTCATGTATCTTTCACTACATTTGCATTAATACTTTTCTCTCTGTTTTACCTAAATATATTTACATTTTATACATATTAATAATATTTTGGTAGTTTTTAGAACAAAAATTAATAATCATAATGAGTTTAATCTGCATAGTAATAACTTTTTTTTTCTTTTTAATTTTTTCTATTTTAAAACAATTTTTAAAAGTGCTTTACTTACCTAATTAAGGGTTCTTACTGTTTTTAATGACATATGCCACTTCATTTAGCTTTTTTTATGAGAGAAAATGTGTTAATATATTTAATTTTGGTTTACTTAAAAGTATCAACTTCTTTTTCTGGAATCATCTTAATTAAATGATATTTCTTAATGTATTTTTGAACCTTGAGTGCAATGTAGAGCTGGTTATAGCAGAACATCTCATTACAATCACATGTTGTTATTTAAAATCAGTGCTGCATTTTTTTATTAATTATTCTACCTTTTTACATTTATAAAATGTAAAGTAATAAAGAGTTTTTCATAGGTTTACATAATATTTATATATTGAAATATTCAAATACTTAGTATGAAACAACACCCCTGAACAACATGTATAGTATATTATATAAAACATGTCTTATATTAGTTCACTGTTGAAATTAATCAGTCATGACAGAACCAAAATGCAAGAAGCAGACTTTTAATTGTAATTTAGAATACTTTGTGAAGAATTGTCAATTATTTCAATCACAGTTGTAAATTGGGCATTAGAAAATAAAATGTTTTGCTCATATCTTCATTATTCAAAATAACTATATCCGACATTATATAATTTGCATGCAGCATTGGAATATTAAAAAAAAAAGTATTTGGTAGGTAAGATTTCTTTTTCATTTCTGTCAGTCTTAAAAATTTCATAAGCTTTATCTTACTAAAAATGTGAAATAATTGGAGTAAAAAAAAAAATATTAAATTTGGTATTAGTTTGTAAAGTAAAATTATTTTGATGGCATTGATGTCACAGTCTGAAGGGCTGTTGAGCATTGAAATGTATTTATATAATACAAAGAACTTTGAGGATAAAAAAAGCATTGGTATTTTTTTCCTTAGGAAAGCTAACCAATACAGAATACAGAGGACTTTCTACATTTGCTTATGTACACAGAGTTAAAATGAGAGTTAATATATTTTATAACTTGTTTTGTTACAGAAATAAGTGCATTTATTTTTTATCAAAGACCTGTTTTTTTTTTCTTTCTATTTTTGTCAGTTTTTTTAATGACTTAAGAAAGTATTCATATCTTTTCTACTTTCATGATGAATTTATGGAATCTTCTAGATACTAATTGGTATTGCGAAGAATAATTGTCCAGATTCCTCGACTGAATTTCATAAAAGAATTGCATTTATAAATGTTTTCTTAACTAAACCTTTTAATTAATGTTCGTGCTTTTTTGTGTAAAATTAATTGAATGTCATCCTATGACTCTACTTTTTTTTGTTTTCAAAATGCTAATGCCTATTTTTTTAAAGCGATTCATTTTATTTAACTGTGTTCAAATATCTGTCCAAAAAAAATATTTTCATACATTTGTGATTTATTGTTTAGTGCAATATTATTTTTTTTAAAGTATACCTTTTTTTTTTAGAACTTGTAATTTTATACTAACTATGTTACATTTGTAAACATTTGAGCCTTCTAATTGTTCAGTGTCAAATCCCATTTAAATACATTTGTAAAACTTTATCTTTTTAGCCAGCATGAGGAAATATGTAATGATTAAAATATTAAGATATCTTCATTGTATCATTTGAGCCAAAAAAAATTTTTTTATACTTTTTAATCTATCCCATGGGTGGGCAACCACTGCCTTAAAGGTCACATGTGGCATTTTAAAAGATTTTTTGGCCTTCATAAGAGAGGTGATAAATAGTATTGTGGGGCCTTTAAAAATATCTCAATGGCCCATAAAGTTGCCCCACAGTGCTACAGTTGGATGAGGTATATGAGCAATTTAACGTCTCCTCTGTTGCATTATGAGTCATGTGATGTGACCAAAACAGCAAAGTTGATGAAAAGTATAAAGTCCCTTGTATTCTTATGTATCTAGGACTGTTTACCGAAGGTTTACATGCTTTTTTGAATTGTATGCAGTCTTTAAGTAAATATTATGAAAATTAAATTGTGGCCTTCAGTGCTGTTGATTTAATTTAACTGGCCTTAGACTGGCAAAAAGTTGCTCACCCCTGATCCTGCTAAACATAAAACAATTTTTTTTTTGTTTTATAGATTTAAGAAAATCAATATACCAATATATATTCAAGCCAATACACCCATACCTTGCTTTACATTATAGATATGCTTAAGTTGTCTGTCAAGCAAATAGTTGTAAAAGGAGAAAATAATTTTGATATAAACTCATACAAATTTATGCACAGAGTTAAAATGATATATTACATAACCTGTTTTATTACAATTTTGATATAAAACAATTCAAATTAATTTGGATCTGTTCCAATTTTTGAATAAAATAATTAGTCTTTAGTTCACTATGCTATCTTCTACTTTTCACTAGTCCTTGAATCGATGATATGTTTATGTCTTAAATCCTATAAACCACTAATAGAATAGTTTGTGATGTATTTCTTTCATTCCCACCATAGCCAATAGTGCAACAGCCATTGAGGCACCATAATAGACAAATGTTGGACTCACCAAGACCTCAGCATGCAGGTTGTGCCACCCAGCCACCCTCACATTTCACTATTGTGTATTGACAACAGTTTAAACTGTTTTATGCATAGGTCTCTGCGTCACCTTGTATTATTTTTTTTTTGGCAGTTTTTTGTCACAGGCGATGGCTGAGTTTACTCCTTGAGTAGGAGACACTTCATTGCTGTGAAGATTTGTTTTTTTTTTGTTTTTTTTTTTGAGATCATTTTAAAGAAAGATGCAAATACACTTCTCAAAATAAGAAAGATCATTGGACAAGTTCTTTGCATTTGACAAGTTCTTTGTGGTTAGCTGTTAGCAGAAGCACGCTCTGCTTATTCATTAAGTGCTTGTTCATTTTCTAACTGGATAAGTTCCTTATTTGAAAGAGGTTCTCTGTCAGCATCTATAAGTTCAATCAAATCATTTTCTTCTAAATCCTAAATAACAAGATGGCTTGCTAAGTTTAGTATTAGAAAGAGATTTAACTTCAGGCTCATTAGTTTTTCTAAATTCTGTCCATATTTGTTTTCAATGTGGGTTGCTATTGGCCATGTAATGAAACATTGTGGGCCGTTAACTTAAAAAAAGTGCCATAAATTTGAAAGGCCATTATGGTGAGGTATGGGTGTTCTATACTCTGGCTCATTTTTAGCAATGCAGCTTTCATAATATATTTTCCAAAAAAATGTAAAAGCTATTTTTCTCTTCTACATAATAGTTTTAGGATAACTAAGCTACAGTATCTGTGTAAGCATGGCTTTGCCAAATAATGACAAATATTTTTTGTATAATTTTAGAATAACATCTCATTGAGGAACCTTTCAAAATGTTTTAATTTTAAAAAATACACAAATAACATGTAAAGAGAATGTGTTATATTAGATAGCTGTCCATTTTTCAAACCACTTTGTCACTCAATGGATTAATTCTATAACTTAACATTTTTTGTAATTTTTTACTAGGAATTGTATGCATTATAAGAATGTTATATTTTTGTTGTGTGTTAATGTTGTCTACTTATTGTCTTATACAAATGTTGTATTGTTTAGACACAGCCAAAATAAAATTAAAAAATTATATTAATACATTTTTCATTGTGGCACCAAAATTATCCAAACAACGAAAGTTTTTTGTTAATACAATTGTCAATAACACCAACTTACTTAAAAGTTCTGGTTTTTTGTTGTTTTTTTTTTACAAAAAACAAGTTTTCATATTATTAATTATTTAACAATCAAATATTTACTTTTCATTTTATTTCAATGAGATTTTTACTGGTCATTATGTTTCCATATTCACTCAAAAAAATTTCTGCTCATAACACTTTATTATGATTCATTTGTGATGAAACTAACAGGAATATGGAGCTAAATTATAATTGTTAAAAAAACATTAAAGGAGTATTTATATTCAACATAGTAATTACTTTGATAGTTGAAATAAAATATCATTCAAAAGAGAGAAAGGCGGAGAAAAAAAAAATCCATTAATTTTTATATAATCCTACATTTTAGATAGCCTACTAATAAATGAAATTTATTAAATATAATAAATGGAATTCCTTAAGAATTACAATGGATGCCAAGCTAAGCCGTTTTATTTGTCAACCTTCAGTCTTTAACGTATGCAATCATATTAAGCTTGCCTGTCCTTAAATAAAAGTATCTATATAGTTTCTTTTGATTTTCAAAAAAGAATTAAACTTTTTTGTCAGTATGGCTTATATTAGTCCTCTCAGGTACACAGTGTTGCTCAACCCATGGTCCTGTAAAGTTATTGTTCATTAAAACAAACCAATTACAAAATTAAAATTGCTCATTGTGTTATTGATTTCAAAAATGATTCAACTCCCTTGCTTTAAAATAGATGTTTTGTATGAGTTCCACAAGACACAATATAGTTTTCTGTGATTAAAAAATTTTTTCAAAGATTATTATACCATGACCTCAAAAAGGTTGAATACCACTGATCTAACATATCATTTATATAACCTCATATCTATGCTACATATTTTACACTAACATTCAAATCTATTAGTCTTTGTGTATAATATCCTTCTAATTAATAAATTACTTTATTTTGACTTTTTATTTGTTTTTTTTCTTTCCTTTTTTTAAGCATTTAGATCTGCTTTTTATACACTTGCTGTAGTGAATTTTAACTTCAGAAAGTTTATAATACTAAATAATAATAATACCAAATTTTATTTTTGTTTCAACTAAAACATTCAACATACGTAAACTTTTCAAAATACTATTTCATTGATCTCATACACATCACGTTACATTTCCTAAACTGAAATTATTAAGTCTTTGCAAATGAAACAAAATTGATCACACATTTACCCATAAAGTCTAGCAAAAGTACATTTTTTTTTTTTAAATTAATATAGTTTACATTCTTACTTGGAAGTTTTTTTCAATAAAATTAAACCCTAAAGAAGTTTGACTTTACAAATAGAAAACTAACAACAAGATTGCTTCACTAGGGAATTCAAACTTAAATCATCTTAATAATTTCACTAATTATAAACACTGTTTTTTCGTCTACTGACAGATTCAATCAATGTACCAGTAATATTTGTATTAGGTGAGTAATTCTTTAAAGTAATTTTTCATTTTTATTTTAGAGGAAAATTTTCCTTTTTATAAGTGTGGCTTATATATTGTTAAAAGTTTGAAATTTCATTCGGATAAGAATTAAATAAATTTCTTCTTTTTAAAGTATACTTTTTTTTTTTTTTCAAAAGAGTTATTTATTGGATTATCCACTGCACAAAGCTTTTTGTTCTAGTTAATCTTACATTTATATGAATTACTTGCACAGGTGGGCCAGGTAGCGGTAAGGGAACACAGTGTGCAAATATTGTTAAGAAGTATGGTTTTACCCATTTGTCTTCTGGTGATTTACTGAGAGATGAGGTCGCTTCTGGGTCAGAAAGGGGTAAACAGCTCACTGAGATCATGGAGAAAGGAGATCTTGTCCCATTGGTAATAATCAAAAAGCTAAACTAGTTAATAAAACTTGATAAAAAAATATTTATTTTTACAATTGGAAGATTAATAATTGTGTAATACAACTTCCCTTAAAAACATGTTATTAGCTGGCTAAGAAATTTTGTTTATTAAAAATCAGGAAACTGTACTGGCTCTGATGAAAGATGCTATGAAAGCCCATGCTGAAGTCAGCAAAGGATTTCTTATTGATGGCTATCCCAGAGAAAAAGAACAAGGTGTTCGCTTTGAAAAAGAAGTATGCAAATTTAGTATTTGTCGAGTCATTTATTTTGTGCATTATTTAAATAACTGCTACATACAATAGTTCTGATTCGTCATTACCTAATATATTAAAATTTTTCTAAAAAAGGTTGCCCCAGCTAAATTTGTTTTATGCTTCAATGTGTCTGATGAGACCATGGTGCAGCGCCTTAAAGATCGAGCCCAGTACAGTGGTCGTGTAGATGACAATGATGAGACAATTAAGAAGAGACTGAAAACTTTCCATGACGTGACACAGCCAGTTATTGACTACTACAGCAGCTTAGGAAAGCTGAAACTGGTAAGTTTTATTTTTAACATAGAAATACTAAATTTTTTTTTGAAAATTAAAAATTGTATCTTTTATATTTAAAAAAATAATTTGAACCTGCTATATATTTTTAGACATTGATTAAAATGACATTATTGAGACTTATTAAAATGTATTAATTATCTAATTTTATATTGATTGATAAATACTTTAAGCATTATTTTATATAAATACATGTTCAATCAATCATAAATTATTGAAATCATACACAGGTTGATGCAGAAGGCAGCACTGATGAAGTATTTGAGATGGTGGACAAAGTCTTTGAGGAAGAAAAGATTCCTCCATCCAAAGGTGAAGACTGTGTATTATCAAGATAGGAAATTATGACAATAACTGAATACATTTGCCTCAAGGACATCATGCTGTTTCTAACTATAGATATATATATATCGCCTTATATGTACATGCATACCCAAGGCCGTAGCCAAATTAATTCTAAAAATCAAATTTTATTATAAAATATACTTCTTTATCATTGCGTTCTAATTTTTTCTTTTATAAAACTCTCCGCTCAGCTCCCCCCCCCACACAAAATTCTGGCTACGGCCTTGTGTATACCTCTGAGTGTCCTCTATTTTTTACTTATTAATTTTCATATTAAAAAGGCAAAATGACTATTTGGAAAAATAGTCTTGAGTAAAGATGATATCCTGTAAAATTTTTATTGAAGGGCTATGGTAACTTTCCAATTGTATATTGGGATATTCTTTATGGTGATACATCATTGTCATTTAGAATGAGTTGATCATATCAATATTTATTTTTGTCAAAAAAATTTAACCGGCCTAAGTCGCTAGTTGACTATATTGGTCATTCTTTCCCCATAATAATGTCTATTTATAAAATTAAGCATGGCTGCACTGTCATCACAGTTTTTTCAAGATGCTTCTGAATGTCATATCATTTAATTTATTTTTCTTAAAAATTATGATTTATCTACATGAGAATTGAGAATTTTTTTCTGACAGAATATATTCTAGATGAATATCTTTAATGATTTCTTCTTAGCCTGTGTAAATCAGTTCACTATATATATTGTGCTTCAACTTCCTCATGATTAATCAGAGATCATATTAATTGGTGCTAAGTCTTTGTTACAACTTTATGATCACTTTTACAGTTTCTTTAATTGGTAAGATAATTGAGTTTGGATTTATTCTCTCTGTTCCATGATGCAATGGTCAGCTACCAAGCAGAACTGTCGTAGAGATTATTTACCAATAGAAATTCTCATAGATTGAATGTATGCCATTTTTGGGTTGTTTATACACTTTGAGTCCATATTTACTTCTGTAATTATTGTTTTTAGAATTACATAATTGATATGGAAACGTAATACATGTATTTAGAAACTGTATTATTTATTTAGTTTATGTAATTATATGATTTATTGATGATTTGCTTAAAAGTTCAGATTTGAACTAAATAGAAATAGTTATTCTTTTTCTATTTTTTAATAGACAAAATAGAAAGATAGAGAAAATCTAAATAAAAATGTTACTATGCATAAAGCATAAAATCTCTTCTTACATCTGAAAGAAAATAAATAACTTATTATGATTTTATCCACAGATTGCTTTGGAAAAGTTGTTTTTGTAGTAGGTTAGTTGATATTTGTCATTTTTTTTTTAATTTACTTTATTCAGAAACAATTCAATAATTTGGTAATCGTTACTCTTTTTTTTTTCTGTAATTCAAATAACATTTTTATCATGATTTAAGTCTGCTGTGTATTTTACAGGTGGTCCAGGTAGTGGGAAGGGTACTCAATGTGACCTTATAGTTCAGAAGTATGGCTACACTCATTTATCTTCTGGTGACCTTCTAAGAGCAGAAGTCCAGTCTGGTTCTGAAAGAGGAAAACATTTGACTGAAATAATGCAGAGAGGAGAATTAGTCCCTCTAGTAAGCAAAGCTTTGTAATTTCACTCAGTTTTTCCCTTGTCTTTTTACATTTTTTTTTTACAAGATATAGAGATTATTTTTAGTACTTTTATAGAGATTATTTTTAGTACTTTTATAGAGATTATTTTTAGTACTTTTATAGAGATTATTTTTAGTACTTTTATAGAGATTATTTTTAGTACTTTGAAAAATCCTACTTGTTTTTTTTTTTTGTGCATCTTTTTTTTTTTTTTAATTGAAGACCAAGTGCTTATTTTTTTTTCAGTGGTTCTGCTTTTAATTTGTTCATTAGACTAAATCAAATTTAGCATTTTTAAGACCTTGTCTCATTATGATAATTAGTGATTCGTGTGATTGTATCTAAACGTTTTTCACTTGTTCTTATTTGTCATCTTTTTTTATATCAATAACTAAATATTTACCATCATACTTCTCTCTGATACAATTTTATTATCCCTGAGGCATACTGTTTCCTATCTGCTTCAAAATTTCTTCTGTCATATTTACTTAGGTTTTATCTTGTTCCTCACAAGCTCTGTTGTAAACATTCATAAGTAGACATAATCTTTAAACACCTTGCTAATAGAAATATTTGTAGAGGTGCACATAGGTGTAACATACACACACATATAACTTTTTATGCTGCAATCATATTTATAGTGTATTAATTTCTTACAGGATACAGTTCTTCAACTGCTAAAAGAAGCTATGCTCAAAAAGGTTGTTTCTAGTAAGGGCTTTTTAATTGATGGATATCCTCGAGAGTTGGAGCAGGGTACTAGATTTGAAAATGAGGTAACTAGCTTTAAAATGATTCTGAGTACCTAGGTTTGTTTGTTCTAAAAAATAATCTGTTCCACAATGTTGTTGAAATATAAAAAGTAGGATATGAAGAAAATAAATTTACATTTCATTGCTTAAGCATAGCTTAAATAAACCAATAATAATTAAAAATAATTCATATATTATCTCAGTTAAATCTTTTAAACTTCAATATTTTCTTTTCTTTATTCTTGGTATCTGAAATTTGTTGAACTGGCTTTATTAATAGTTAGTTAAATATATTTAATGTGTTAGTTAGTTAGAATTTTTTTTCAATTTTTGTTCCAGATTTGTTCACCACAATTCGTATTATACTTTGACGTCTCAGATGAGACAATGACACAAAGATTGTTAGGCCGTGCAGAAACAAGTGGCAGAGCTGATGACAATGCTGAAACAATCAAGCAAAGGCTGGTCACTTTCCATGATATTACTAGTCCTGTCATAGAACATTACACAAAGCAACAGAAAGTTAAACGAGTAAGGGCTTGAAAAACTTCTATTGGTGTTTTTTTTATCTTATTTTAAATGAATAATAAATTTGAGATAAAGAAAAATCATCCCTCCTCCTCAATGGAACTTTCAAGGATGAGATATTGTTTTTCCAGAATACAAGCTTCATATCAATGAATACTTTGGTTATAAGCTTGTTCTCTTTATAGCATTCACCCCATAATGACATGTGGAACTACTAATAGAAAGACCACTATAGAATGGCTTTAATCTTTTAGTGAAAAGAATGAAATATGACTTACTGATGCTACAGACACTTAACACTAGCACAATGACAATGAAAAAAATAAAGAGCTCATACCAAACAAAGAGCTTGAATACATTAATTGCAATATAACCCCCAAAAGGGGGGGGGGGGGGGGGGGGGGGGGGGGGGGGGGGGGGGGGGGGGGAAGGGGGGGGGGGGGGGGGGGGGGGGGGGGGGGGGGGGGAAGGGGAGGGGGGGGGGGGGAGATGTGGGGGGGGGGGGGGAGAGGAGGAAAAAAAAAGGGGGGGTACTTCTTTTTCATTCTGCATTGTAATTTTAAGTTATCAAACTCTGTAAAACACGCTGTTTATGTGACTTGTTTTGCATATTGTTATTAATTTTTTTTTTAGGTCAGTGCTGAAGCCGGAAGAGATGAAGTATTTGCTGAAGTGCAAAAAATCTTTGATGAAATCGAAGGTAAGTGCCTTTAAAATATCTATTTCAAAATTATTAAAGACTATTATTTAAACAATAATATCTACATTTTTTTTCTTTTTATATTTATAAATGTTGTCTTTTCACAGCTAATGAAAAAGCTTTAAAAAGTGCAAAGGTCGTATTTGTCATCGGTGAGTACTGCTATTAAATGTATGATATCATTCTAGCAACAGTTTTTAACCAACACTGCTAAGGCCTTATCAATGCCAAATTTTTAATACTGAACATACCATAAAATGAAAAAGAAAATGATAGGCCCATAACATAAAACAAGATCTACATCAACATAAAACAATAAGTAAATGTGGAAGCACACAAATTAAATAATAGTACATGTATTTAATGAATCAGGTGAAATATATATACACTTGTGACAGGCAAAATAAAAGCAATGCTTTCTATATGTAGAAACAGCCATTCAGACAAAGTCTTTATGTTATTTCTAGCTAATCTTGTATTTATTTATTTCAAAGATGTAAATATTAGATTTAATGTATTGCATTTTGCTTGTGCTGATATTTTGCAGTCCAGCATATTGAATCTCTCAGCCACTAAAGCATACTCTAATTTCAGGTGGTCCTGGCAGTGGTAAAGGAACACAGTGTGCCAATATTGTCAAGGATTATGGATTCTGTCATCTTTCGTCTGGGGATTTGTTGAGAGATGAGGTCAAGTCTGGGTCAGAACGTGGTCAAAGGTTAAATGCAATCATGGAAAAGGGGGAACTTGTCCCACTGGTTAGTTTTTTTTTTGCTTAAAAAATTTATTGAACTTTTTTATTTAGTCGTATGGTACTATTTTAATTTTTTTTTTCAATCATTGCTTAATAAATCAATGATATGATCAATGTGTATATCTGTTTTTTTTTTATATAAATTCATTTTTTCTACACATGTATTTTAAATATAATTATAAAGTTCCCTTAGTTCTTAATTGCCCTTGGGGCAGATTCCTTTACTTCTACTTTGGTCAGGTACCTAGGTATAGGCAAGTAGACAAAGACTTTCAACCAACTTTCATCAGGACCTAGAATAATCCCATGATTCTCAGAGTTTTAAACTCTATTTTGAAGCAGGGTGTAGTGCTTGATTTTAATAAATGATTAATACAATGTATTTTAATTTTTATCTCTCTAGGAAGAGGTCTTAGAACTGATGAAAAATGCTATTGTGTCCAATTTAACTAAAACCAGCTGTTTCCTAATTGATGGCTATCCAAGAGAACTGGAACAGGGCCTGAAATTTGAAAAAGAGGTTAGTATTTCATTTCCATTTATTACTGATGTTATTATTTAAAACTATAATAACTCTTGCTTTAGTTATTTGTGTCAGTTTTTTTTAACTTGCTCTGTTATGAGGTTGTCACATTGGTCACATGTTTTTGGATATTGGAAGTCAATTATTACTAGCTCCAAGAGGTTCAATGGATTTGAAATTTGGATCACTTTTGTATTCTTTATGAATATGCACTATTTTAAAATTAATTAAAGTCTTGTAGACTATGAAGATAATAATTTTTTGTGATGTTTATAAAAGTGGGAAAATGCCGAAAGAGATTATATGGCATCACATATAGTGCTGATACAATTTCCTGCTAGAGAAGTGATATAAGTAAAAAAAAAAAAGAAAATGGAGTGCAATATGCTAGTGAAAATTCAAATGAAGTGCACTCTAGACATAAAAATATTTCGCTGTTGATTTTCTATACGTGTATGTGAAGTGTACACAAACTGTAAAAATTGTGTATGTCACAAGAATAAAGATAAATACACTGACTGTTTTAGCTGTTTTGTCACATGTTATGAATATTTTCTATACTTTACACATAGTTACCGACTATTCTAAAAGGAGTGGGAGAGGGAGATTTTATTTCTCAACACTAAAAAGTATAAAAAAAGCTTTTTTTAAAATGTACTTTAGCTTAAGGTGATACAAATATTTATAGAATTTTAGATGACATTTGGGAATGTTAATTTATGACATGACAAAATTAAAACTTCAAAAAATTCAAAGCTAAATGTGTCTCCAAAAATTAGTTCCTTGAAAAATGTAACTAAGTTATATTCCTTTGCTGTAGTATCCCACTCAAATGCCAAATAGTGACATGATACAATTCCTTATAATAATGACATGACACAATATTTTTATAATATTGACATGACACAATTTCTTATAATAATGACAAATACACTTTAATATGTGATATTTGCAGATGATGATCCACGATATGATCAATATAAGCATCAATCAATATCAGTACTACTTTAACACATGTCCTTCTCTTCCCCCAGGTCCAAAAACCTCTTTCTGAACCTTCTATCCAAACTCCTCTCTAATCACAGCATGGTCCCTTTTATAGACATACCATGCCAGCTCATGACGTGGGCAATCTCTCTCCCCCCCCTATCTATAGGTGAAGGTTATTGCGTGGGTGTTTGAGATGTAGGTGACGAATGACACAATCTCATCCCTCATATTAATACATGCTTGACCTTATAAAACCAGGTAACAAGCACACTAACATACCAAAGGGGAATAATAGAATAATAAATCAAGGAGTAATAACTACAGTTATGACAGCAGCAGTCAGTCGTATTAAGCATTATCAAGCTCAAATCTTCATACCTGTACATGTAATATAAATAAATATTTATGTTATGTTATATTTATTTACTAAAAATAAAAAATGCATTGTCTAATGGTCTGTAGGAATATATTCATACCATTTCAACCTTTTTTTTTATTGACTCTGTAGTCTTAAGGGCTATTCACAATGGCATATGAATTCAATGTCATGACAGAAGCGAGCACGCAGGAGTATTTCATTATCTCTTTCATTTGATTGAAGTGTGAATGCATCCTTTATAAAAACTATTTTAAATAATGCTCTTTTCGCACTATAATTTTTCAGGTTGCACCTTGCTCTTATGTCCTTTACTTTGATGTCTCTGATTCAACTATGACTTCTCGTTTACTGGAGCGAGGAAAGAGCAGTGGTCGAGTAGATGATAATGAAGTAACTATCAAGAAAAGACTTCAGACTTTCCACAACCAAACTAAACCAGTAATAGACTACTACAACAGATTTGGTAAAGTTTGTCAGGTTAGCAGACTGCATTATTCTATATTTTTAAAATAATATAAAAAATTGGATGTTGCAATTTATATAATAAATATGAAAATTACTCAAAGGCAGTCTCTGTTTAGTTTTATTGTTCATATTTTATTTTAATACTGTTTGATTTTGTATCTTTTGTTTTTTTTTTTATACAATTATATAAAAAATGAATTAATATAGATCTCTTTTCAAGTTGTATAGAACCTAATACATGTAGATGATTTTTTTATGATCTGTAAAATTCAACAAGTCTAGAAGTTGGATAACATTTAACATTTTGTTAATATATTTCACAGATTTCTGCTGAAAGTGGAATAGATGAAGTCTATGTAGGGGTTAAGAAATTTATGGATTCCAAGAAATGGTAATTTTAGAGCTGTTAAATAGATCATTACATTATTTCTCTTTCTAAACATAACTTGTCAATTTAGAGAAATCACAATATTTTGCTCATTTGTAACTGGTGCAGGAAAAAAAAAAACTTTTGCCAAAATCATTATGTCTGTTTATTCAATAATCAAATACATAAAGGTGTTTAAATATGTTTCACACCTTTGTTTTTTATTTGTTGGATTATTTATATTTCTTTTTGTATTTTAACATACAGTTCTCTACAAGCTTGGTAAAAAAGTTATATTTTAAATGTGAACCCCCATAAACATATTATTTATGTTCTTATAAAATGGATACCACTTTTATGTATCATTTTACTGTTATGCTGAAAGTGTACTAAATCCAAGTTTATATTAATATATGTGAGGAAAACTGTTCATAATTTAATGGCTGTTTTTTAAAAGACATTTTTTTGAATAAGAAATAAAAAAGTTGAACAACTTTATAATTAATCAATGATATTAATTTTTGTAATCATTTCCTAAGATTCAAATCAAAACCAAAACTTAGCTTTGTTTTTTTTTTTTTCTCAATATAATATTTTAAGCCATTTGTCATGACTATTGATTATGTCAAATACAAAACATTTATGCTCACTAAATTTTGTTATACATAATTGTACACTATAATTTATTATTTGCTTACATATATATTTATACCTTTAAACCTTTGAAACGCTCATAATAAGAGCTTTTTCTCAAGATGTACATAGATGAAATTACAAATAAAATGCATGCATCTTTTAGTTAATCCATTTTTTTTGCATCCAAAAATCTATTAGATAATTTGTTAATCTAATTCTTTGTTGATTTATAGAATATTCAATTGGTGCTGAAATTACCTGTGACAATGAAGACTTTCTTGTAGTTTTATTTCTTTTGTTTTCAAATACTGATAGTCCCTAACATTTTATCTTTCCCGTACCTGGTGTGATACTTGTATTAATATGTAGATATTTTTATTTTTACTCCCCGAATTTGTGATACTTTTTTTTTTACTTTTCTATACTTTCTACATTGAAGTTTTCAATAAAATGAAGACAAAAATTAATTTATAGTTGCCTTTCTCTTTTATATATTTATATGTGCTGAAAAAAATTTCAATTGAAAATGCTTTTTTTTGTTAAGAATGTGTAACTAAATTATAAAAAACATTTTAGGTTGCTTTAATTTCTGAGTAAAACTTTAATATTTAAAAGCATTCATATATAAAATATTACTTACATTGGCCTAATTAAAAAAAAGTTATTCTCATTGAAACTATATTATTTTAGTGTTTCACTACTATCTAGGTTATATTGAGTGCTCGACTGTCGACCGGAAGGGTCCCGGGTTTGAACCTCAGTGAGAACCTTAGGTTTTTTTTCAGGTCCCCAAGTCCACCCAGCTTTAAGTTGGGGAAGTAAAGGCGGCCGGGCATTATACTATCCACACCATCCCTTTATATGCTGAGGTTACAGAAACAAATGAACACTCCACCTCATCTGCCTTGATGAGCCCTAGGGGAACTTAACTAGGTTATACAGTATTAACAGTAATGTGAAGGTTTATTTCACAGTAGGATTTTAATAGTAATAGTTTTATAGAAACAAGTCAACTATACTTTCTTGGCTGTTTTTTTAGGATTTGTAAAGAAGCCAGAGGCTGAAAATTATTAACCAGATGAATATGTAAATCCTATATTATTAGATTAACTGTATCATATGGTTTTTTTAACTTGATAAATGTAAACAAATTTAAAGAACTTC
This sequence comes from Bulinus truncatus, assembly GCA_021962125.1. NCBI lineage: Eukaryota > Metazoa > Mollusca > Gastropoda > Planorbidae > Bulinus > Bulinus truncatus. Next base: position 2,237,800 of record JAGDYQ010000104.1, read on the forward strand.
TGATTAAAATTTTTATCACTCATTCTCTTTCAATTTCGTTTGTTTCGAAAAAAAATTTCACAGCTGCAATTAAATTAAAAAGTACATAAAACTGATTAATAACAACTGGTCATATAGATATATATAACCATAAACATGTATTAAAAAGAATATGAAAAATACTACAATATTCATGTAACAGTATTTTTATTGTAATTCTTTTGATAAATTCACTTTTAAATGCTCTAAAAAATAATTAGAGTAAAAAGCTGGACAAAACAGAAACAGGGGAAACATCATCATTGAACACAAGCTACGTATTACAAACAATCAGTATGAAATAAAACAAAACAAGTTATGAAGGGAAAAATACAAATGATTAGCCAATGAGAATGAAGATAAAATGATAATTTATCCAAAATGCATTGTTTTAAAAACAAAAAAGAGCAGTTCCAACCACACAGTGCAACAATGAGTTCTGCCCCAATATCACAAATATAATGAATAGAAAAAAATGAAAGATAAAATTAGAAGTGATCCATTTGTCTAATGAAACAATAAAATTCTATCCATAGTCCAATCAGAATTAATGCCAGAAACACTAGATAATTCTTTAAGATACAAAGTATCAATTATTAAATTCAGATTTATCTTACAAGCGCTATTAACTTAAGTTTAGCAAAACATTAATCAACATTAAAATGTATGATAAATTAGAGGACCATATGTTATAAGAATTATGAATTAAATATGAAAATCTTTTAGAAGACATAAAATTCTGTCCGCAAACTAAAATGTAAGAATTTCCACTACAGCAGTTTTTTTACATCTGTTCGGTCATGATAGATTTTAATATAAAAACGAATTACTCAAGCCAACAAAAGTATATAATGTGTTGATCTCAGTTAATAAACTCACTCATAACAACCAGTACCGGAGAAATAGTAAAAAGAGAACCACAATGATTACTAGAGCAGCTATTTTAAGATAGGAAGATCGTAGGTTGAGATATCTGGCATCCTTCTTGTATTTTTGTGATTGTGTTGACAGATTACTTGCTTTGGTATCAAGTACTGAAAAGAAAAAGTAAAACTTTGATAAAAAAATCATAATAACTTTTCAATTTCAAGTGTAAATCTATAAAAACACGTCACTTTATCAGAAGTATATAGGCTATAAGCCTATTTATTACCCTTAATTTTTAAATAAGAACCATGAGTTTATATGTATTTATGTCTAAATTACTATATTGACTAATTAAAAGTAATATGAAAATGTAGTTAGATAAACCAATAAAAAGTTCCTAATTCAGTGCAGGGGAATAATTTTAAAAGAAAATATTTATGAGTATTGATGAAGTAACTCATGTCTTCTCAATAAATAATGATGGAAACTAAGAGGTTGAAACTATGAGCATTAATATTCATTGAGGTTCTGATTTCTTTCCTTATGCACTTTCATTATATTGAGATTCACAATTTGAATAATTTTATGAGCCTCATTAAATGGTCACAATACATAGTGGCTGGTTATACTTCTTTTTAAAAGTGTTTTTGAAGGTTAAGACTACCTGACAAGGCTTCTCCTCTTGTCAATACATCATCAATATTCTGTACCATAATCCTCTGAACGTCTTGTAATTCAGAATTGATCTGACCTAGATTACGCCTTGCTCGTGAGTCCATGTATGATTTACGAGCTTTCTGCATGTATGTGTCTAAAAAACATTTTTATAATGAAATCTGATATTAGTTTCTTTTCTTTTTCAAATAGTTGAAAAATAAAAAAAAACAACATTAAAAAAAACGTGTATAACTTTCACTGGTCTATAATTTTAGTATATGGTGAATAACAGCTAAGTGGTGAGAGAAGTTGTAAATATAATACATGTATTGTTGGTACAGGTTCATTTCATATATTATACTCCCCAAGTGTATTCAGAATCAGTAAAGAATATATAATACAATGCTGCCTTTTAAATTTGTATTAAAAGTACAGTATGAAAAGTTGTTTTTATAGGCTTTCATTACAGTCACTCTCTGGCGGTTCATTACAGTCACTCTCTGGCGGTAGACACATGGATACTGTGTTTTGGGAAATCTCTTATTTCAATTTTTACCAACTTCTCGAAGCCCAATTGATTTTAGACTTTATTCAAATGGCGTAGGTCATATAAACATTTATTTAGTCAATAAAATTTAAATAAACGTTTGAAGATCTAAGCCATTTTAACTTCAGTCATTTTCTTTTATAATATTATAATATGCAGGAAACAGAAAGTAGGGAAAGAAATATCTTTTATAGATAGTATGATATTAATGATTATTTTAAATAATCATTGAAAACAGCAGAAAACATATTTTTTCTAATCTGCCATTAGACAACATTTTTTAAAGAACACTTACACAAACACAAAAGGGAGACTAGTTTACAAAAACATTGTTCAAAAATGTCTAATAAAAGAACAAATTGCATTATTTTCTAAAAAAAAAAAAAGCTAGTTCACAAAAAGAATAACTCAAGCTAAAAATTGTTCTAAAGTATCAGTTTCACAAATAATTTTCAAAAGTTTACCATTTTTTTTCTGCAAATTCTTTAAAAAAAAACACTAATACTTAATATCCATGCATATTTTTTTGCTTATTTTTTATCATACTAACCTTTATAAACAAAATATAATTAATTATTTCATATTGAATATGAAGGTCAAGAAACTTTCAATATTTTTCATTTCATGACTAAGATAAACCTAAAAAAAAATATTTAAAAAAAACTTTACCAAACTCTATAAAAGAATAAGGCCTTGATACTGTGTCCAGTTTAGATCCATACTGAGAACTGAATTCGCTCTGTAGATCTTCCAGATAGGAAAATGCTAGTCTTTTGGAAAATGTTTTTTCACACAGGGCCAAGTAGCACACCCCTCTCTCTATCATATAACTGAAAAGTAAACAAAGTTTTTATCTTAAGTTTAAACAAACAAATAATAAATTTATAACCAATTACTGCAAATTCAAATATGATAATAAGCTTTAATTTTCAATGAAGGAAGACTCTCAAAAGAAAAAAACTTACTGAAACAAGTAATGTTTAGCTTCTAAAGTACATCGAGGTGGAGGATTCGGGTCTTGTGATAATTTTTTGAATAACTGTTTTGCTTGTGCTTGATACTCAGAAAGGTTTCGTCCAGCCTACAAGTTAATAAAAAAAATTGTTTGAAAGAGAAAGTAGATAATTACTAATATTTATGTAATAAGAGAAGATGTTTTAAAGTTATAGAGAAAAATGTTTTACCTACACCAAAATAGTTAAGCTATTTATACGAATATCATATGACAACTAATTTGTTATTAATACAGTTTTCATAAATGCTACTCAGACAATTGTGTATTGCTTATTTTTCACATCCATACTGATAGCCATGAGACACAACATGCAAGGCTACATAGGTGACTCACTGGGAATATAACCTGCACCATGACCAGTCGCTAGCTAGCTAAAGTTATATGATGTCCTAGCTGAGATGAGATATCCCTAATCTATTTATGAAAATGTAACCACCCATTTTGGCAGTTCTCTCTACATCTCTACTATAGAATGTAGCACCGCAAAAAGTGTGCCACTGCACACTGATGTGCAGCAAGATGGTGCTAATATTTAACAAACAAGTCAAAATTATCCTGATAGTTGTTTTTTTTCACAAGTATATTTTCGTTTTGAAGGATGACATTTAAGACAATGGATTAGTTGGTAATAAAATAAATATAATAAAGAAAACAAACAATACACAAGACAGACAGTCATAAAAAAAGCCCTGGTGATAAAAGTTTAAAAACAAGGGATTCTGGGTTCAGTCTACATTGAATAAAAGGCAAAGCAATAGTAAAATTTTAGAGCCTTTAATTTTCAAATTTTTACACTATAGTGACTATCAGCAAAGGCCATCTACATGTAAATGGTGCCAGACAGCCAAAACTCCAATTGAATCCTATGTTACATATGAAATATGAACTATATGATTGTATATGAATCTCTGAAACTAAAAATAATGTAGCCTAAATTAGATTTGGAATCCTAATAAATTATGTTTAGTATTATGGATAAAAAAAAAAGTCTGTGATTTAAATAAGATGCTACATGTCAAAATAAAAATATTACTCATTAATTTTTGTTTAATTAAAGTAATGCGAACTTAAAAGAAAAAGGGTAAATGTATGAACTGATATATTCTTTTACAAAAAATTAGGTCAACGAGAAAGGTCAAATCATGCTATTGTATGGTAGCATCTCAACTACCTAAAATGTACGACATAAAGTAATAGGAAGAAAACGATTGGAATCTTTATAAGTTAATTAAGTTAAAGTTGGTAGAAAGTCCCCCGGTTTTAGTTGGGGAAGTAAAGGCAGCTGGGCACTGTAAAAATAAAGTTCCCTTAGCCCTAACGGGCCATCAGGGCATATGAAGGGATTGTGTGGTTAGAACAACGCCCAGCCGCCTTTACTTCCCCAACTTAAGTCAGGTACCCATTTAAAGCTGGGTGGACTTGTGGGACGCCTTTGTACCAAATTTCACCAAAAAATTCCATGGGCTTCACAGAGGATCAAACCCATGACTATCAAGTCGACAAGTCGAGTATCTACACCACTCGGCCATCCGTCCCACAGCTGGGCACTGTGCTACCCTCCCAATCCCTTATAAACTGAGGCTACAGAGACAGCTGAATTCTACATTTCATAAGGCTAATAAGCGCTGAGGAAACTTTTTTTTTTTTAACTGGGAGAATCACAAGCCCAGCAAACATTTGGTTTCTCCTGGCTTATACAGTTAAAACACTGTGACATAATATTTGGTGAACCACTAAAAATAAAAATACATACTTGTTCATCTTCCTGAATTGATGCTGACAGTAGCAAGCCATCAGCAACTCTAGCAATCATAGTAAGAAGCATTTTTCTTCTGATACTCAAACAAGCAAGGTTAGATGTCTATAGGATTTTAAAATATATAATGACTAAGTTGATATTTTATCAAGTCCAAGTTGATGTGATTATAACAATGTATATTGTAAGCATCTTTACAAAATGTCATATTTACAGGTTAACCAATCTATACTAATAAATTAGGAAAATATACATAATCAAGCAAATTATAACCCTAAAATCAGGTACAGTTATATAATTGATAATAATATTTTTTGCCAATTGTGGTTTGTACTCTATACATAATAATTGTTAAGTGTAGAGAAAAATATCAAAATTGCCGGTAAATTGGTAAAAAAAAAAATATTTAAATATTAAATAAATTAATTTTAAAAAGCATTGCCAAATATCTGAATGTTTAATCACATTAGTGGTGTATAGCGAATAACTAATGCATCTGAGCTGTTCAAACATACTACATAGCAGCAAAACCTTCTGTGCTGTATGTAGAGAATGGCCTATGCCCAATTTTCCCTTGAAAATTACATAAATGTAAAAAAAAATGTTTCATTTTATATTACTGGAGATGAAAATATATTTTTCTAAATCAGTTTTTTTCAAGATGATTCCAAATAAGTTTAGTTTTTTTTTCTATCACATCAACTTTTTAAAATTGGGCTTAATAACTAAATAGCTTGCAATATATAGGCCTACTAAAAGCATCTATTAATAAACTGTGTGCTACTAAATAAAAGTATCAGCATCTATTAATAAACTGTGTGCTACTAAATAAAAGTATCACAAGGTATTTTTCATTCTAGGAGATCTGGGTATTTAAAACAAATTTTAAATTTTCTTTAATTTTTTGATATATTAAGTTGTAATGTGTTATTTAAGTGTTTTATCTCAAAATTAGAAAAAAAAAACACAAAATTTTATGAAATGTATGTTTTTTTTTATTCGATATCACATAAATCTCTGCTGTAAAAGCAGAAGATACATAATTATAATACCCTTACTGAAAATTCAAATCAAACTTTTCCTTTACTCATCTTGTAAGCAAGGCATTGCTCATTTAACAAGGACATTTTTTAATAAATGTCACTCATCTTGGAAAAGATTTATAGCCCAAGTTGCTTGTATACAGAGATTTGACTGAAATTGTTAAACACAATCAGTTCATAGCCTGCAATTAACATTTTAATTTTTAGATGCCAATTTTTGTATGCCCTAGCATGTTACCTTGTTACGCTTGTACTTATAATTTTGCCAAAGATGTAAGCATTGTTTACTTTTATTTGTTACTTTTCATAATCTAAGTTACTCTTCATAAACTTCAAAATTGAAGTCTAGTCTAGGAACCTACGCTGCTTTTAAATACTGAAACTGACTCAGTGACTGACTGTACTAGTACTATATAGACATAAGTGACATAACAGATTAACACTCAACAAAATAACAGATCAAATTTATATAAATTATAATGCTTCTCACTAAGCTTCTAACACAGGATATGAATAATTCTAAAACTAAAAAATATACTGTTTAAAGTGTTTAAGTCCTTATGCCAAGACAAAGTTATGTTTACGTTTAGTTTGAAGCACAGCGGCTACGGTCGAGATTTTGTATAATTGCTCGCCTCAAAAATATCTTTTCTCTTAAGAAAACTTGTTCACTATTTGTCGAATTAAAATAATCCAAACAATCTGTTCTTGAGGCGCTCAAATAAATCGCATGTTGTTTTTTTAGCTAATTAATTTTTGTAAATGATAACAAATTCTCAAACTGACGTGGCTAGTCCTTCGTGTCGCTATTTTGTATGCTTAATAATCATTTCGTTGATTAAAAAAAAAGAGAGTGCATTACAAGGGGAAAGAATTTCTCTTAATTAGAATTATTTCTCCTTAAATTATTCATTTAAAAAATACAGTTTTTAATAAAAATCAAGACTAGCTTAACAAAATGTTTAAATACAAAAATATTTTTGCTAAATTCATGAACAAACATACTAATAGATAATAAGACAAATGTCCCCTTTAAATGTATATGATTGATGTGCACAATCCGCTAAGCCTAATTTGTGGTATGCCTGTTAATAATAGGCTATTAATAGAAAACATTTTACTCAGGAATTTTTATATTGTTCATTTTTTATTCCTTTATAATTCTATCGCTGTCAAGGAAGTACTATTTTAAATCAAAAGACAACTTCTTGTATGAATTATCTGTAGCAGGGGATGGATCACATCTTAAACAAATAATCATATTTATTGGTTTACATTACACTTGTCATATAATTCATATGTGAATTGCATAATACCTAATAAAAAGATCTTTTTTCATAAATTTATGCTCACTATAAACTAAATAACATGATTCATCAACAATTTCAAAGTACAATGAAATCCATGTAAGACTGGGTGGACAGACATTTTGACCCCATCATTTCGCCCCACGACACTTCAACCACATGACTATTCGATCCTGTCAACTAATTAAAATAATATTTTTAATTTATTATTTCTTTGTTTTAAATATTGTTATTAACTTTGTTCAAATTATGTGTTTAATTGTTTAAGATTTTTGTAATAGTTTTGTTTTAACTGTGTGTTTTAATTTCTTAAAATATGTGTTTTAGACTTTGTGATATCTTAGCAATGGACTAAAATTGTGTTAATATATGATGCAATTTTTTCACTAAACAAATCTTTCAGAATTCAAATTTTACAGAAACACCTATTTAAAACAATTCAAAGGCATATATTGAACAAAGTTTATAAACATATTTAAAACAAAGAATAATTATTCAAATATTTTTATCAGTTGATTGTTGTGCTTTTACTTGCTCTGATAGTTTTTTTCATACATTATTCCAGCAAATGCATTGGCCCCATCTTTTGTGTGTAAGGATGAGATGAAATCTCTTAGATCCTATAAACCACTAATGGGACGGTTTTTATGGTGCCCTTCTTTCATCCCCACCATAGACGATAGTGCAATGACTATGGAGGCACCACAGGAGATATAGCAGAGACTTAAGCCATGACTGAAATATCCATTGGTCCACACTGGAGATCGAACCAGGGACCCTCAGGTCGGCAGTTGAGTGCTTTACCACTCGACCACCCATCCCCATCTTTTGTAAAGCTCGCTATTTCATACCATGACAAATATTGACAAGCCACTTTTCTACCCATAATCCACAACACACTCAAATAAGTCCTGACCAGTGGTGGTATTTTTGATTGAATTTGTGCAAGAATATTATTATATATTCCAAGGATAATATAAGTAATTGAGCTAAGTCTTGGTTGTCAATGGATCCAGTGCCAAAGCATATCAAACAAAATTTATATACGATGTTTTCTTTAGAACTGGTCACACTCATTCATACAAGACACCGATATATCTCTTTACATATACGCTCATTTTAGTATATGTAACACTATATTTTTGTATATAATGTTATGTACTTGTTGATGTAATGCTTCTCCAAGGTAACACTGCTGCTTCAGATAACTATACTGGTTTTATGTAGCTGCCGATATTATAACTGGTTTATAAACTTAAGTAGCGTTCAGTCTCGTTGCACTCTCAAACAACACACCAATCAATGAGGCAAAGTTCCACGATTCAATTATATTTATTCAACAATAAGAAAACATATGTAGTATGAACTTATGTGCAGCAGTATTCACAAATGCTTCGTACACAATATAACACGTAGTATTCCAGGTTCCCGAAGGAATTATCTGGCAATACTTTGACACTTAGTATCCTGTGTCCCCGAAAGGATTATACAGAGATATTTCAATAAAATAGACTTTGACTGTGTACTGTAAAACTCAATAACTTGATAGCTTGTGCCTCTATTATTTCTCCACTAACTTCTCCTCTAATTATCTCTACAACTGGTGTCCTGATGTCTCTATCGTCAGTCTGTCGATCTGTTGGTCTGTCCAAATTTCCGTTACCTCTGTTATTTATGTGTTGGTGAATTATCACATGCCCCAAACGCCCAGAACTTTTGATTGGTTCCCTAACACCCTTTCTAACTCATCTACATATTAATGACTCTTATTCCAGCCCAGGGATTGGTGCGGCTAAAAACTCACTCTGGTCTTGTATTCCTTTGTCTGCCTAATTACATCTATCGTCACCTACCTCTGGGGGTCATAACCTGTGGTGACAACCAATTTTACCCTAAATAAAGATCAACCGCTGTATTTCCAGTTATCAAAATATATAACTGTGTCCTGGACCCACGAACTTTCCATGTTGACTTAACCAATTAACCAGTGGTTCTAAAATTGTATAGACCTATCTAAAGTTATTGTTACAGTATATCTATCTTTAGAGTGCTATGATGTCGTTCTTTTATCTTCTCACTAAAAATATTCCAGTATTTTTAAAGTTCAAATCCATTGGTTTGTCATTTATGATTTTTCAATCTAAAATAATCACAGCCAAGCACATTCTCAGCTAAAGCACCTTTTGAAATGCCAATCAATACTAAATCCTTCATTAGATCTTCCTTAGATCTTTTAATTTGTCATTTTCTCCTCTGTATAAGTATCATAGCCCCCAGAGTTGAGTAAAACTGTGCCAACTAACTATTGTGGGGTCAAAACTATAAACATCAATTACGTTTTCTTCTTAGAATGTTAAAAGTTATCAAATGAGATCCTATTAACTCCAATGATGGGAATGTATCTCTGTTTCTGTCTTGCTAGGTTTCATTGACAACCAATGCACATATTTGGGGTTTATCATCAAGTGGTATTCTCTGTTACAAGTCTTACATCCAACTTCCTCCGCATCCTACAATTATTCAGACTATACATGTGAATCAAAAACTAATTACCAGATTCACAGTTGCTATCTCAAATGCCCCAACAAGTTAGGCTGTTTTTAGACCAGTACTGAATATATGTTTATTTGACACTGTGCATCTTCTATACCCCCCCCCCGAGCATTTACATAATGTACCCCTGCCTTACCTGAACTTGTTGGGTTTTGGTTTTAACATTAAATAGGTTTGAAAGCACCTAAGAGTCAAATGTTGGTATTTTAGTAATTTTAACTTCTATTTTTTTTATTAAATGCTTCATCGGGCCCCATAAAACAATGAGGTGAGCCATATGTTGCTCACCCCTGATCTATAGCCATATCTTGCTATCAGATCAAACTGCTACACCAAACAATAAAATAGTTTATTGTATGCTTGAGTTTCACATTTGTCAAAAAACAAAACTACTGGGGTACCTCCATTCACACACAAACCAATTCCGAAGTCCTTTTATACATGTACAGTAATAGCATACTGTATGTAAAAGGGTCTCTGACGTGTCAAGTTGTATCCCTTTGAGGCAACATTGACACAAGTCACTGCTAGCTTTGTAACAGATTTTCTTTAGATTTGATAGTGAATTTTAGATTTTATCAGCAAACAGATGATGATTGTTAATTTAGCCTAATACTTATTATATTACATGTACTTTCAAACAAAATCCATAAGAATTTAAAATACATAAATAACATATAATTATAATATAAGTAATAAAAACAAACATAATTATCCTTAGTTAAAAATAATGCTGCTTTAATTGTTATTTTTCATGCATTATTTCCTTAAAAAAAAAAAAGTTAAATAATAACTATACATCATGAAATATATCTGATTACATAAGATTGATTAAAAATATCATTAAAATGTAACATAAGTATTTCTTATTGAATTGTTTAAAAATTGTATTTTTTTTCTCCAGTTATACTAAGCAACTAAAAAAAAATCCAATACATTTTCCTCAATGTACAATCATGAGTCCAAATATTTTTTCAGAAACCGTAAAATCTTCCATCATCATTACCATCATCATATCTGTCATCATCCTGTTCATCATCAAAAAGCTCTTCCGGGTTAAAAGTTATTTCATCTGGGGTCAAGTTCAATAAGTTACCAAATTGAGCACACATTCTAGAGTAGTGTGAACCTACCCAGTAAACTTTGCCACAGTGGGAGCAGATGTAAAATTCTTTGATTGTAGAAAAAGCTTCTTCCTTAGTAACTGTATCAACCTGAGTAAAAAAAATAAATAATAACGAATACATTTTCATTTAAAAATGCCCATTAGCATTAACTCCTTTGACTATTTAAAGAATTGGAAATTAAAAAACTACATAGTGAAAAATATTCATTTACACCTTGTATTTGCTAAAAAATATGTGAGGTTATTTTTTTTATTCTTTTCCTTTTCAGTCAAATAAGAATATACTATGTTTTAAATTTTTAAAACAACCTTTTTCTTTATCTCTTCAACCGTGTAAAAATTGTGTTACACCATGATAATTTCCTTTTTTGACTTTGAACATATATCGTAGATACTCGCAGATAAGTCAAGAGTATTTTTAAGCCAAAAATTACAAAATTTGTTATGATCTGCGCATATGTGAGGGTAAAACTTGACAACTATCTTATTCTTTAAGTTTCATATTTATACTGCTGGACTTTTACCATAATTTTGTTTAAATTTGCATTTGTTAACATGCACTATATGACCGGATTCCAACCTTCACGATCGCATTGCAAGCACTCTACCAACTGAACTATCCAGCCAATTCGCCTCATTTAGATTAAAAGTCTACTTGATATTAGTAAATTAGATATGCTGTGGGTACAGATACAATTCAATGCAAATTTAATTAAGAGTAGCAAAACGCTCACCAAATGAATGTTGAGTGTACAATGCTGTCACTCAAATTCTATGGAATATTGTGTTTCTTTTACAGTTTGAGAAAAACAAAAGAATGGTAGATCTATGAATATGTGCTATGAGTTAATTACCTGAACTTTTATACCATTGTGAAGTAATGTAATTGTGGAAAAATTAATTCCATATTTGGCAAAGGTTTTTTGGGTTTCCACATCAATATCAATGTAGTCATTGTGCATTCCAGAAGCCATTTTGCGTTGTTGGGAGTTGAAAATATACAGCTTTTCCATTTCTTTGCTTGGAAGAGTAATAAAATCAGCAGAGTTACACATCTGGAAAAAAAAAAACTTGGTTACAACAATAGAGAAGATATAGTGGGTTTCCTTTTTTATCTTTTACTTATGTATGGATCCTAAAGCATGATCTGCAACACATGTAATAATCATACAAATGTTCTGAGCTCAAACAAAAATACATCAACTACATTAATATTTATGTGAAATACAATAAACTAACATGTCTTTGATTATGTAGATAAGAAATGCATGAAGACATTAGGCAGATTTTTAGGCTAAATAATCAGCACCTATGTAGTTTAGGTATTGCCTCGGAATGGCAAATATATAAAAAAAAATATTTCACGAGAAAAAATTCCCCACTCTTGGTGGCTACCTTTGATAAAATGTAGACATTTTTATAAAGATTTTATAAAAACACAACACAGTTTTCAAACTATTGGAAAAGAAAGCTAGTGTTTTAGAATAAGATTTGCATTGGCTGTGCCCATTACATGAAGGTATTTAACTATATGTACCTAATTTTTTTCCTTTTTTCAACTACAAATTACAGCTTGCTTTTGAATAAAAAATAACCAGCAAAGATCTTTACAGGCAAAATTAATGGATCTAAAAATACTTAAATAAAGTATTACATTATGTTCTAATACTTATTTCAATCCGGGAGATTTGTAATCAAATCTGATATCATATAAATATTTAAGCTAGACTTTTAATTGACCCCCTTTTTTTTTGACATGAAACAGCCATTTTTGGATTTTGCACACCTGAAAATTTTATAAAGGGATAACTACCAAAAACTGATTTTCAAAGGGTTCAGTTCATGTTACCTGGAACTCTGCCTTATTCCCAAAATTTGATAGTAGAAAATAACTTACTGAACACCGGCTAAAGATGTCAGCTTTTGTAATCTTGATATTGAAACGTCTCAATACATCTCTGCACTGAATAATTGCTCCAACATCATTTCGAACAGAATAACACATGTCATCCCCCACTCTAAGACGAAGCTGATAAATTAAAAAAAGCAAATGAAAATATTCATCAACAAACAGTAAACAGGTTCAACATCAAATTACGATTATATTTTCACTGGAACATTTCTTATATATCTAATAGTTTTTTGAATTTTAAAATGTTTACTAAATGTCTTATATTAAGATAAGAAATAATGAGAATATCACCTTATCAAATGCTCTTCCTGAAGTTATTACAATTCTATCCTCTCTCAAACATAACTGAAAAATGATTTTAATAGCATCAAAATGTCTTTTTCTGTAATATTTTCCCCATTTTCATATCCAAATTGAGTCAAATACTAATACATGTTATAATAAAACAAAATTAATAAAATAATTGCATTAACGAATGAATAAAATCATCCAATTATATTATTCTTGGTGTGCGTTTTTAAAAATTACTAATTATTTCATATGAATACATTTACAACATACAACTTACTTGTATTGCATCAGAATGGCGCTGCCCATCACTCAATATAAATGTATCGATGCCGACACTGCGAAGCTGGCTACCTAGGCCCTGCAACATTGTGTCACAGACGAACCTAAGCTCACCAGCTGACTTCACACCACTTTGTGTAAAGACCGTAGAATGGCCATGCTAGATATTAAATAAAAAATATTCACATAAAAAAAAACATGCACAGTTACAAATGTTTAAGTAAACAATAAACTCTATAACTAATAAAATATTTTTTATATTGAATTAAATTACTACATTTAAAAGTCAATTTAAAATTACTATAAGATATTGTTTTTGGCAACTCATTACGCTGAAAAAAATGTAATTTATTCATATTCATAGTAATGTGACACATAATATGTATTGTGTGAATTATGTGTAGAGTAAATACGTTCCGCAGAATAAATAACATTTGAAAATAACTTTTTTAAGAAAAATGAGGAAATAGTTACTAAAAAAAAACTCACATTTTTAGATGATCGTGCTTTGTTTGCACTAACTGCCAAGTCCTTTTTTATATCCATACGACTTTTCACCTTTAAAATGACTGGTGGTTCCAAATCAGACTTTGACAATCCAAGTTGTTTTCCCTGTCCTACAAGAGCATTGTAAACTTCTAGGAGAACAAAAGCATCCAAGGCTGGAAAATCAACAGAAAAAAAAACTACATGAAAAGTTACACAGAGTGATCAAATTTTTGCTCAAAATTTTCCTCATTTTTTAAATACTATTCTTCTTTTTCCTTAAATAATAAGGTAAAATAATACAAGCAGACAGAAATACAATACCAGCATAAGCAATTTGAGACTGTCTCAATGGTCGTCTCTCCCAGTTTGACATCTGTTCACCTTTACTCAGTGGCTTACCCAATGTTTTCTTCACAAGAAGACTTAGCCCTTTCTCTTCAGTTTTTGGGACAAAGTCACACCCCATCTTTCTGGTAGTCACTTTACTGTCAGATTCTAACATAAAAAAAATTGTATGCAAAGCTAATTAACTATAATCAACAGAATAATCTTTTAACAGGAAGAGATTTTTAAATAATTCTATTCCAAAACTATCAAAATTACCTTGAGACCTATCTTCACCGATCTGTTTGAAATCATACAAACTCCCATCAAAATCTGTCAATACCTGAAATTTACATATATAACTGTCACGGATGTGTTTTGTGTGTGTGACTGAGCTGTGCATGAACTCAGTGTGTTTGTGAAGTAAATAGTGAGATTGAAGTGAGTGAATGTCCAGGTGGAGAAAGGGGAATAATTAGAAACTGAAGGCAGAGTACACAGGTCTCTTGAGGAGAGAGGACCTACTTTTTATTGCTATTACTAGAAGTTAGTGCTAGGACAACAGGTGATAAATAGGTATTGAACTTTGTGAATGTGAAGTTAGGAGTTGGACAGTTATAGTGTAATATTATGCAGTTTATAGAGATACATGTATTTTGCTGATATTATGGATTATTCACATCATGGATTTTCTAATATTTCTGTATATATGTTATTATTCATTGTGAGTCTTGTGGATTTCTGTATTAATAGATGAACCACGACCATCAAAGTGTTTGTGTGATTTGTGATTGAACATAAAGCTGAAAGATAACATTTTGAAGGTAATATAAAAATATCTATGACATTACAATAACTTTAGAAGATGATTCAAAACCACAAACCACGTCTACCTTATCTAACAAATGTCTAGAATGAACCCATCTATGACAATAACCAATATCAAATTATATACTACTAAAAAATTCAGTGTTTTTTCCACCTAGTATTAAGACCACTTTCATACAGCTAAAAATAAGAATCAATAAAAAATTTTATGGGATCAGATCGAATCCTTAAAATTATTTTCTTTACATAATTGGAACCAATTTAATTATTCCCTAATGATTGTTTTGTTATAAATAAATTCCAACAAACTGCAAGTGCTAACTTCATTGAAAAATGAAATTCGAAAATTATTTTAACAATAATTTACCTTTTTAGCAAGCTTTTCGATTTCCACAACTCTAACCATCTTTGATAATGGATCCTTTAAACAGGGCAATGTTTTAATAATCATTCTCAGATCTGTATCCAAACCATAACCTGAAACAATGAAGCCACAACTTATTTTGTAATATCCTTTTAAATAATACATTGTTCTCATGAATACATTCTTTTATTTAATAATCAAAAAACATGCTTTGAAAAAAATATACCACAAAAAAAATCCAATTATTCAATTAAATACAAAAATCCCTTACAAATTAGGAAGATGTACAAACCTATCTTCACAAGTTTTTCATCACAGAAGATCATAGTAGCCATTTTGACCCACTCATCTTCCAACAAAATATTTCTCAGCTCCATAAAATCAACAAGGAAGACATGATCACTAACAGCCAACTGGAGAAGAGCTACTTGCTCTGCTGTTGCTCCCATGCAAGGTTTCCATTCAGCATCTATTCCGATGACAGTTTCAGACTGCCAACAGAAAAATGTTTATTAATAGGTGATATTCAAACCACTGTAACTAAAGAATCTATTTTTAGCAAATAGTTTCTTATCTTTTAACCTTAGTAATTTTGTCTAAGCAAAACTGCAGCTGGATTTTATTATCCACCACTGTGACTGCACTCTGTGCAAGAGGAAACTGATAATGGACTGTATCTGTCATCTCATCATCCCAGTTCTCATCAACATCCTGCTCCTTCTTTGCTTCAGGCTCATTTGTAATATTCTGCCTGTTATAAGAGATGGAAAACACAATTTACCTATAAATCTTGAACTCTGCAACTAAAATCACTAATTCACCTATCATGACTTAAGGAAGATAACTCAGTAAAAAAAAAAAGGGTGTTTTTTTTCTTCTAAAATGAACATTGTGATGTCACCAGACTGTCTTATTTTATTCCTTTAGATCAGTGGTCGGCAAACTTATCAGCCAAAGAGCCAAATATGAACATTACAACAATTAAAAAAAAAATTGGGAGCCACATCTGCTTGTTTAGTAAACTTTTATTACACTAAATAAGTTGTATAATAAATAAAACTAAATGCAGAGCCGCACTTAAGGAGCCAAAGAGCCACATGCGGCTCTGGAGCCGCATTTTGCCGACCACTACTTTAGATCATCATCTTATTATTTTCCACAAAAATGCATTTAAAAGATATATCAATATTATTTTAATGTTAATTTCACCCTGCATCTTCAATTTATTTATCTAAATACATGTTAAATATAATCCATTTTATCCAAAACAGGACAAAATCCACTAACTTCGCAAAAAAGTAATTTACTGACCTACTGTATTTCCCCATGTATAAACCACCCCTTTTTTTCCAAAATTTTCAAGCCCAAAAAGTGATTATTATAAATCTTGAATTTCGTTTCTAAATTTTCTTTCTTTATAACTTGTTTTTCTAATAAAATATTTTTTTCAAAACTTCACAGTCCAAAAATTGGGGGTGGGTGGGGGGGGGGGGGTGGCTGCTTATACAAAGGGGGTGCTTATACATGGGGAAATACAGTATTTTTAAACTGTAAACACCAAAAATATATAATTTTTTGCTTGATATGGAAGTTAAA
Source organism: Bulinus truncatus (assembly GCA_021962125.1). Classification (NCBI taxonomy): domain Eukaryota; kingdom Metazoa; phylum Mollusca; class Gastropoda; family Planorbidae; genus Bulinus; species Bulinus truncatus. The sequence goes on from JAGDYQ010000104.1 coordinate 2,254,772, forward strand.
CTATTACAGCTAACAATATTTTTCAGGAAAAAAAAATGGAATCAAAAGTATCAGAACAAGTATTAAAAAAAAGGCGATCTGTGTCAACAACTCTCTTCTACTTGTATTTGTTCTATACGCTGAAACTTTCTTTAAATAAAAATATTTTAGATAGATAGCGATATACAGAGTAAAATGGATCAACATTCAAAAAATAAATAACTACATATGTTAAAATGTATACACTCAGACATAAAAAAAAACAAGAAATATAAATAAACTGCTAACCTTAACTGTTCCCTGGCCTGAACAACACTAGGATCCAATGAACTGTCAGGAAGTTTGTATCTGTCTGCCCACTTGACAGCTTCTGCGACATCATTATAGATGAGGAGCTCCATAATTAGTTGTACCTTCAGACTTCCATTGTTGCCTACAGCGCTCTAGAAAAGAATTATGAACTCTTTCAGTTATCAAAAGGATTATGAAATGTGAAATAAATATTTGCAATATCTACTGAAAAGTCAACTTACCTCCACCATATCATCCCATCCATCGTAACCAATAGATTTCTTAAAATAAATATATAAAATATGTATTTTTTTTAAACATTTAAATGATTTTTTCATAGCTTATTTTCCTTGGTCTAATATACATTCTAAAGTGGCTAGTGATCAGAAATTTTATTATTACCTCAATATACCGCTTATACAGTAGGTACCGAATGGTACCCATTGCTCTGTGCTCTGTAATATTTGGACATGCTTCTATAATGTGAAAAGAAATAAATTTCAATTGATTAAAATATTCATTTTATCAATTTTTCTAGTTCACAAAATTATCAAACCCCAAGTAACAGAGACTTTTGAAAAAGGTTAAGGAAGATAGAACAAGGAATGGTAAATTTCTTTTAGATTTATAAAAAAAAAACAATATTAGTTAATGAAAAATATGACTAATTACCTGATGGGATGTCATATAACTTCATAAGTCTCAAAGCAAATTTACTCAAAACTTTTTTACTTAATTTATCTCCCCTGACAGACTTTATACCTGTACTCCTATAAAAAGATTAATAATGCAAACATTTTTCTGATATTATTTTATAAAATATTAAATCTAACAACATTCACATTGATATAAATATACACATTTACAATGATAAATGTTGGCAATAGAAATATTTAACTTACTGTGCAAAAGCTATAACATCAGTATTGCGTGCACACAAATGATCTAGGAGTGACAGAATCAAAGCCTGCTGCTCAGGATCACCCATCACATAAGATTCAATAACATTATTTTTGTCAGTTAAAAGAAGTGGCACCAATATCTACAAGAAAAACATTAAATAGAGAATTGTAAGGAAATAATGGTGATAAAAATGATTTTAAAAAAATATATATAAACAAAATTGGAATAACCAACTCCTTAAACTTAATCAGACAAACCTCTGACTGTGAAAACTGAGACTGTAGACCAAGAACACAAACTACTTGAGCGCACTAAAAAAAAACAAAAAAAAAGTACAGATAAAACAAGTAGCAATTAAAAAAAAAATCAAATGGATACTAGAAAATCAATGTTTAAATTAAAAGCATAATTTATTGATGGTAAATTCTAAATTTATGTGTGGGTTTATTTTTTTTTAAAGAAATAAGCTTATTCAAATTATGATCACATGATGACCTACTTCAACAGTGTGAAGGTGAATTCAACCAAAAATGTTGGTTCTTTTACTGTTTAAATTTTTTAAATATTAAAATAATGTTCTATGCACAAAATTTCGACATTTTTTTTTCAATATCTATGTTAGTGTGTCTGTGAGTTAGCCATTTGGAAAGTGCCTCTAGATTGTAAAAAAAAAACCCATTAATTTAGCATAGGCCTATAAAGTTTTTTTCTGAAATAATTGTAATTACTACTGCAAATAAACAAGGTAGTTTTATTTAGTTTATTTTGTATTGTTTTACAATTAAAAAGACTTGTTTTTAAATAAAAACATTTAATTTTGGGTGATAAGAGATGAAAAGTATTCAATATTTAATGTTGCGTCAGTTTTATGCTATTTTTTAAAGATTTTTCTAAAAATTATTTTTTTCTTACGTCTTTATTCACTGAATCAAAAACTAAAATTTAAAAGCTTGAGGGTTCATGTGATAAATAGCAATTCATGTAAGTGACGCAACATAACTAGCGTAACCGATGCAATATATTTTGAGTAACTGATGAATCTTTTTAGTGCTGCCTTTTTATTTATTATGCAGGAAGAATGAAATTGTACAGGACCAAAGTGAGAGCAGAAAAACTGCAAGATTGTCGAGAAAAGAACAGAATTCAACAAAAAGCATCGCAATAACAATGGAATTAGTCGAGAAAAAAGATTGAAAGAGAATATAGTAAGCTAAGGATGTAATTGTGGTCAAAAATAATATAAAAGAGAAGATACAATGAGTGTAATGGAAGTTTATAAGCAATTTAAAAACAAATATCCTGATCTGAAAATAGTTAAAGTTTGACCATTTAGTCCTAACCATATGGTACCAATATATGAGAAAGATCACACATTTTGTTGCTGTGTATATCATGAAAACTTTGAAATGCTGTTAATAGGAGGTTCTAAGTTGCAGCTTGATTTGCAAAAATAAAATGATTTAATTGTAAATTCACTTTTTGGACCGTACTTGAACTGCTAATGGAGTGAATATAATAGATATTCAGATACTAAAACATATGTTGAAAGCCGGATGACAGAATTTTAAAGGGAAAAAGCAAGCTCAGAAGTGTCATTATAAATGCATAGATGTTGATGAAAGCGTAATATTTTTCGGTCTTATTACAATGGAAGGAATAGATGGCTTCTGGCTTCAAAGTTCATGTTCTGAATGAAATCAAAGAAACATTCCAAAATTTAAAAAATAAATGAATGTTCAAACATAAGAAATAATTAATTTGCTTTTTTTTAAACCAGTTTGATTATTAATTTTTTTCAACTTTGGTTTGTATTTCGTTGATGTTGCATCAGTTACAACTTTATGTTGTGTCAGTTACACTGAAAATTTTATATTGTTAAAACAATTTTCAAAATATAATACTAATTTTTAAATTATTTTATGCAAAGACATTTTATGAAATAATAAAAAATCTGTTTTCATTTAAAGATTTCAGAAAAATCTGTAATGATAGTACTTTCTTTTTGAACTGGGTAAAAAAGAGTTACATCAGTTACAAAAATATTATGTAATATTATCTTGGAAATTATTAGCATAAAACTGCTAAACCTTTTCAATAAAACATTGATTCAAACTTATGTTTAATAAAACTGATTTTAAAAAAGTTTATAATTTAAAAGAAAATTTGGTTATTTAATGTCAGAATGCTAAATTGTTTTCCAAATGTTACGTCAGTTACAGTGGAATTCACCTGAAAAACAAGCCAACAGAACCCCATCCCCAACTAAGATTAGATACTAAAAATGGTTCTTTCTCAAAGATACATTCTAATATTGTAAAGGCACAGAAATGTAGCGTCAAAAAAAGTGATAAAATAGAAATAATAATACATTTAGTTAAATTAACGTAGCACAAATAGAAGAACATCTTAATTTAATGACATATTCATGCAATATGAGATCTATTAATCAAAGAGACATGCCTTATAGTAAATTAAAATTCCCTTTTTTTAAAAACAACAAATGGATTACCTCTGTTAATCTATTCCTAGCCAGTAACTCTCTGCATGCAGGTAATAAATAGCCATTGCCAGGGTGATCTAGCATAAAAGCTTTGACTGCTGTTTTAAAATAAGGCATATGTTTCCCTGAAGTTGCATAAAAAGCCCTTGTGCGAAGATCCTCTGAAAGATATTCATCTTCTCTTCCACAAAGTTTGTTCTCTGAAGACAATACCCACTTCTGAAACTGAGTTAATATCATGAAAGACAATGTAGCTGTTTTAGCCTGGATGTAATCAGGTACTGAAGTTATCAAACAAAGTGCTGTTTCCCAAGGATTTGGACTTTCTTTAAGAAATGATGACAACTTTGAAAAAATTGCTTCACCCTTGGCTTTTGTATCAATACAATCCCTGCTTTTCCAAACACTAATCAGCTGCTCTTGGTAGTTCTCTAACACATTGTTTGGTAGAGTTTTGTCTTGATGAGATACTGCCTTTTTAGGACCAGATGTCAGCTTATTGCCAGTCTCACTGAATGAACCTTGCAGAGCATCTGGTGTGTTGTATATCTGTGTATCAGTGTATGTCATCCAGCTGTTAAACTCATGATATGCTTTTTTAAAATTACCTCTACCATAACCTATATGGTTATGATGAGGCTTAGGTCTAAAAGGGTCTGTATATGTTGGACGGTGCGCCATTGAAAGGAGATTCTAAAAGAAATATTTGAAAAAATTTTATTTAAAAATTCTAAATTTTGTTAGCTTAACTATAAAATAGTATCAAAAATATTTCTGCATTTAGACAAGAAAATTTTTTTAAAAGCTAATCTAAGTTGAATTTTTTTTAATGGTTTACAAAAACATAACTATCTTTTTACTCGTCTCAAGTATTTTTAAAAGGCACTTGTTACCTGACCAAACGTTTGGTCGACTCTAGCTGTTATGTACGGTCGACCAAACGTTTTTTTTTTTCTGTTTCCGGGATTTTCGCGCAAATTGATATCTATCTCTATCCCTAACCCTAATCCTGAAAAAAAAATTCTGAAAAAAAATAAAATGTATATATGTCATGTTCCTTATACCTTATAAAATTTATATATTCATGTTCCTTATCCTAATATAATGGTCACGTTTGGTCTTCTAACAAGTTTTTTAAAATGATAAAACAATCATTTCAACCTTTTCAGATTGCTGAGACAGTATCTAAATCTATACTGATTACTGTCTATACTAAAATTTCATCATTGCCTTCAACTGGTATATTAAGAAAATAAAGCATGTTTTGCAAAGGGCAGATAATTTTTTTTCAATATTTAATTAATAGTTTCAATGCATGCATGAAAGTTATCAAAATGATGTAACTTACATTGTTTCTTTCTTTTATCTTTATCTTACACTTACTCCCGTACAAAAATTTTTTTTTTTTAAGGAATCATGGAATAACTTTGATTTAGTAAAATTGTTCATTAAACCTAATATAATTAACAAGAAAAATTACTTACCTTCAAGAACCTAATAGTGTTAAAATGGTATTCAACAGTTAATCTTTTCCTCAAAAAAAAAAAACAACTCGTAAACAAAGGTTTATTTGTATTTGTCAACTATCGAAAATCTATTTTCATAATGTATGATGTTAAAACATTTAAGATATGACTCTGAAGAAACTGATTGTAAGAAACATAATTTAAATTATATGTCTCCATTTCAACGAATATGTTTTAAGCATCTTTTGATATAGATCAAAATTAAATTCAAATATCCTGAGAATCGTAACGACGTAGAACATGGATAAAAACAGCGATACTACTTTTCTACCACTCGCAGAATGTGTCTTTAAAAAACGCGGAAGTGACAAACACTTGCAGATATTTAGCGGATCAAATCTATTGAAAAAAATTGGCAACAATTAGGGAAGAAAAATATTTAGCCTCTTGAAATAAAAATTCAACTCAAAAGATGATCATCTTAAAATATTAACACTTTTTGTTGCTAGTTATATGATAGTGATTGTGTTTGAAAAGGGGAGGGGGGTAATTATAAGAAAAAAATGTAATCAGCTGATTAGCTAATGAAACGAAATGATTTAAGGATATACTCTTTTTCCTTCAGAAGTCAATAAAGTCTTAACCATCGAAAACAAATAGTCAATTTATCATTTTAATTAAATTCTGTTTAAATATAATTATGGTATGGAAAAGAGCCATTTTTGTTATCTATCTATACGTTTTGTAGCTTATTTACAAAGACAGGGCAGGCCATGACTACGTAGAATATGCCAGTTCTCAATTTTTCTATTGTTTGATTTTCCATAACATAAGTGACATAAGGAATTTTTAAAGTGTTGATAATATTCTTAAGACAATGATCAACTTAAGTTCAATATAAAATTTTTATGAAATATTTTTTATTTTAAAAATGATCCCTAAATTAAGTAAATTTTGCTTAAATTAAATTTACAATATATCTCTTAAACTTATTAAATAAGTACAAAAAAAAGTTCCCTTAGCCCTAAAGGGCCATCGGGGCAGATGAAGTGTAGAATTCATCTGTTTTTATAACCTCGGCATATGAAGGGATTGTGTGGTTAGCACAATGCCCAGCCGCCTTTACTTCCCCAACTAAGGTCAGGTACCCATTTAAAGCTGGGTGGACTAGTGGGACGACTTTACACCAAATTTCACCTGGAAAAATTCCATGGGTCTCACCGAGGATCAAACCCAGGACTCTCAAGTCGACAGTCAAGTATCTACACCACTCTGCCATCCGTCCCACTAAAAAAGTACAAAAGTTCACTCATAAATTATTTAGTTTAATTTCAAAGATATTGATATCATTAAACGAAATTTTGCATAGAAAAACAATGTCTGAGGCAAGGACTGGCAATTGGTATTCAATACTCAATACTAAAATAATTTCTTAAATATAGTTAAACAAGCATGAGAATAGACCTATACAAATTGGGATCAATTGATTTTGTGAAAACTTTTACATTATTTATTTGATGATGCACACATAGCCTATATGCCTAAATAAGTACTGAAATGAATTTAGTGGTATTTGAGGTCTAAAAGTCTGTCATTAATTTAGTGGTATTTGAGGTCTGAAAGTCTGACAAGCTCTGGTCTTTGGCATTAGAAATTATTAAAAGGTCTAATTCCCTAAGCCTTTAAGGGCCATAGATGCCAATGAAATTTAGAATTCATCTGATCATGGCATATTAAGAGGTTTAAAAAACGCGGAAGTGACAAACACAGCGGCCTTTGCCTCCTTAACTTAAGTCAGGTACTCATTTTAAGCTGCATAGACTTAGATTATCTTTTTAGCTATCTTTCACCAGGACCTGGGAAAATTCCATTGGCTTGATGGACAGTAGAGCTTGGTTTGAACCGTTCAAAATGATGTCCTCTATATGAACTAAGACAGCATTAAAGATTAAATAATTTTTAAAACAGTTTACACCAGTTAGGATTTTTTTACATTTTATGATGAGGTTTAACAAATTTATGATTAAAAAATTAGTAAGAAATTTTGTCTTTAATTTTAATGTATTATTTTTTTTTATTGAATTCTAAATAAAGCTTCTAAATACTTGTCAGGGCAAATTTTTTATTGGATTAGAATAAAAGGTAGCAAAGAATATTGAGCATACAGCACTATGCACTCATGTACATCGGAAGAGCTGAGTTTCACTTGACCAAGTATTACAGACAGATAAATCAATGTCTTAAACGCGTTCCATATATCAATTTTCTATTGTATGTTTTTCTCATGTAGCTTCCTCATTTATTTCTATATAAAACTTCAGAAAAGATTCCGATCTATATGTATTTACAAAATGTACATTTATTTTCAGTCTCCAGGGATGGATCAAGTGACAGGGTGGAGTCTTGTTTCACTGTCTGGTTTTATTTTTGTATACTACTCTGTATGGGTTATTATATTGGTAAGTAGTAAGTAATGTTTAGTTTCTTACTTAAAATAAAATGAGTAAACTCAAAACTTTTAATTTAACATCATAAGTTTTTTTTTTTTTTAATTTACAGCCATTTGTTGACCAAGACCAACCAATACATAAATTTTTTCTTCCTCGAATTTATGCACTTGCTGGACCTCTGATAGCTGGAGTTATTGCCCTCACCTTAATAGGTATGAACTCAGCCCATAGCGTGAAAATTCTACAGCAGGGGCCAGGCATGCTACTGTAGGGGCCAGGTCAATAGCAGGGTGTGGGGGGCAGGAAATAAATGTTACATAGTAGAGCAAACAAGCAGAGGGGGCCAGACAAAATGCAGATGAGGCCCGGCCCCCATGCCCTTCCCTGCACGCTACGGGCCTGTATGAACTCTGTATGTTATTTATTTAGAAAATTAAGATTTACATTTTTTAACGCTTAGATTAATTTTTTTTTTTTTTAAAACTTTAAAGAGATAATTCATTCTAATTTTATTCTAATTGAATAGCTTTGGGACTTTTTTTTAAAGTTTCTGCTTATGTGCATTGCATTTCAACATTTTTCTCTCACAAAAACTCACAAACTAAAAATAGTGACATTTAAAGTAAACAGGATTCTCAATATCAAAGAATGTGTGAACAGAAAGTTATAAATTATTTTTATTTAATAACGTGTATATATTTACAATTTTCAGCAGCTTTTTTATGCTTTGTATTAAAAAAAGGCTTTAAATAATAACTGCTGTTTTTTTTTCATTGCATTTTTCAGGTCTTTTTGTTCTCTATATGACTGTATCTCCAAAGAAAGTTAAAAAGAGCTGACATCGGAAAATGTTTACACATTCAATATTTGTTACCTCCCATGCCTTCATTTGTGATGAATTTCATGTATCCTGTATATTTATAAAATAGTAAATAAAAATTATCTAGTCTTTGTTTTTTTGTACTGGTTATCTTTTTCATAAGTTTATAAGTAAATTTTTTTTATTTTTAATAAATTAGATCGGAAGAAAACATTTTAACTCATTTAAACTGCAGTCAGCTTGTTCTTTTAACATTTAAACTTTGTTACTAATATTAAGCATCTTGTACAAGTGCCAGCCTCTTAAAACCACCCGCCCAGCTTCTATAGAAGGAGTCAGGGGGAGGAGGTGGGGGGGGGGGAGCCCCCCATTTTTTGACCTGAAAACAACACAACAAGGAGATGGTGTGGTGGAACCCCAAAGAAAGAAGAGGGGGGGGTGGGAGTTGATCGAAACAACCGGGGATGGGGGTGCAGGGGGGGGGGGGGGGGAGGGTGGGGGGAGGGGGGGGGGGGGTGTTGTTGGGGGGTAGTGGGGGGGATGGGGGGGATGGACAAGTGTTTATACAGTCTGGTTTTGGTTGTGCATTATAACATTTACACTGTGTTCTCATAAATGGGTTGTGGCAGCCTTTTTAATGTAAATAAATTGATCATTAAGTCTCCGGGGCATATCATGCATAACTGTCGCCTTCCTTAGCCATCCTGGAGTAAGTGGTTAGAGTAAGGTACCTCGGCTGCTTCCATGACCACTGCAGCATAGGGTGTTGGATTTAATAAAAATATGTGTAATCCATAAATTTGCTAAAAAATTGCTCAGATTTTAATATTTAACTGCCTATTATAATGGTGGGGATTTTTCCTTCACATGAACTTGACTTTTTAACAACAAAATACAGGAGAGAGAGAACTTAAAAAGCTCTATTTTTGGAATTTGTTTCTTGCAAGGCTGAATCAAAACATAGACTGTTCTGTTTTCTTATTGTGCTCTCTATAATTTGGGTTTAGGTATGTATTTGTAAAGAGCATGTTGAAGTGGCTGTTTACCACACTATTGTTGCAGTGTGCTACAACTAAACAACGGTAGACTGTTGAACATTTCACTGTTGTTTTTTTTACCAGATTAGATTATCTTTATTATTTCAGTACTATGGGGCAGCATATATTCAGCGACGCTACTGTATGGTGGTAGAGAAGAAGGATGGTTGTGCGGTAAAGCACTTGACTATCGACCTGAGGGAACATGGTTCCATTTCCTGTGAGGACCAAGGAATTTTTTCAGATCATGGTTGAAGTTATTCCATGTCTCCTGTCGTGCCTCCATGGTGATTGCACTAATGGCTATGGTGGGCATGAAGGAAGAGCACCATAAAAACTGTCAAATGGTTTATACAATCTAAGAGATTTCATCTCATCCTTATAGCGACTTAACGCACTGTATTGTGGGAAAGATGGATTCTAAAAAAATTGTCTCACTAGTTGTTTATAGCAGTGGTTGGGGGTTGATGAGAGCCGCATTCTGTTTTTACATAGTAAAAATACTTTAAAGTACTTTGTGATAGTCTATTTGTCAACATTATGTGAACAAAAGAAAATTTAAAAAAAAAAAAAAAAACTAGCTCAGTAGGAGCCACACAAATAAAAACAAGTCACATTAGACCATCATTGGTTTATAAGATAATAGGTCTATATGTTCTTTGAACTTGCATAAAGGGTCTATATGTTCTTTGAACTTGCATAATAGGTCTATATGTTCTTTGAACTTGCATAAAGGGTCTATATGTTCTTTGAACTTGCATAAAGGGTCTATATGTTCTTTGAACTTGCATAAATGGTCTATATGTTCTTTGAACTTGCATAATGGGTCTATATGTTCTTTGAACTTGCATAATGGGTCTATATGTTCTTTGAACTTGCATAAAGGGTCTATATGTTCTTTGAACTTGCATAAAGGGTCTATATGTTCTTTGAACTTGCATAAAGGGTCTATATGTTCTTTGAACTTGCATAATGGGTCTATATGTTCTTTGAACTTGCATAAAGGGTCTATATGTTCTTTGAACTTGCATAAAGGGTCTATATGTTCTTTGAACTTGCAAAAAGGCTCTATATGTACATTGAACTTGCATAAAGGGTCTATATGTCCATTGAACGTGCATAATGGGTCTATATGTCCATTGAACATGCATAATGGGTCTATATGTTCTTTGAACTTGCATAAAGGGTCTATATGTCCATTGAACGTGCATAATGGGTCTATATGTTCATTGAACGTGCATAATGGGTCTATATGTTCATTGAACGTGCAAATTTAAACAAATCAGAAGGTAGGCCAATAGATCCACCATGTGGCAAATTGACTAGACTATACTTTGACTTAATGCATTGTTCCCAAATTTAAACTAGACTAGGCTCTGACTTCAGGCATCCCATACCATATGTTTTTTGCCTGGTTTTCTCCTTACTGATAGTGTTACATAATCTCCCATTGACAAGTTAGTCACACAGCTGTTTAGAAGTTGGCAGGTGGTGATATTAAGATGTGCCACCTTGTGTAACAGCCAATAACTATTTTGACGACACAATCTTAACACTATTTTATTGAAAGAAAAAAAAAAGTACCTTTATATCATTTTAATGGTTTTTTAACTGCTGGCGGGATTTTGGTGGCATTAACCTTTACTTATATGCCTACATTTTTTATAGTTTAAAAAAAAAACCAACTAATTACATTAAAAAAAGGTAGATAAGATCATCTAGTTGAGAATTAAGGGGAGGCCAGAGATATTTCAGTTTTAGTACATTATCACAGGACAAATTTCTTAGCCACGGCTGTGATGTTTCTTAGCACGTTTCAAGTACTGTATTTCTTGTACATTATTTGTGACTTGTGTATAAAATTGGTCTCATTAATATGAGACGGAAGTCTAAATCGCACTATTTCAAATCATAAACGCATGAGAAACCTTGATTTGAACTTGTTATTTATAACCCTCACATCAGACAACGTAGAAATTGAATGTATCACTTGCGAATAATACCATTTTATGTTTGGCCGTTTTTCAGCTGGAGTATCTTCCCGATATTGTGGCTTTTAGGGTGCATTCTCGGCAGTGGCGTAGTGGATTGGGGGGGTCATCATGCTCCGGGCGCTACTCACAAAAGGGCACTAAAGGGGCTGTCCATTAATTACGTCAACAAAATAGGGGGGGGGAGGGGGGTCAGAAAATTGTTGACAAGGGGGAGGGGGAGGTCAAGAAAAGTTGACGCCAACAATGTTACTTTTTTTTAATTTAATATAATTACTTAAATAAAGGAAAATAAGGCAGCGTTTGTAGTCCTGTGTTACACACTCGCTTAACATTCAGTATTTAATTAAACTAACTATATTCCTACTAATTTTGCCACATAAACATTTTGGAAGCCACCTTTTTTTAGGGTGGTGGGGGGGGTAATCAAATGTTGGCGTAATTTTATAGGGGGGGGTCTCTGGAAGTTTGACAAGTTGTTTACAAGGTGGAGGGGGGTGGTAAAAATCACCAAAAATTTGTTGACATAAATAATGGACAGCCCCAAATGGTATTTTACATATAATATTATATGGTTTTCGAATGGGGGGGGGGGTAAAAAGGTATTGTGCCCCGGGCGCGAGTTAGGCTCGCTACGTCACTGGTTCTCGGTGCATTTCAGCGGTTTTGGTAAAAACCACCTGTCAACCTTGACCTACTGATTGAGAAAAAGGGAGAAGTTCCAGGAATCATTTATGGTGGACCTTTTTTAAAAAAAAAATATACTGCACAGGAAGCACATTGCATAATCCAAATGGTTCTGAGTCATGTGACCTGCTCGAATGAGTGGAAGCCAGTAATTTCTTATCTGTGTGCAGAGCCATTTTGTTGGTTGCCACCGGCTTAAGAGAAACTCTAACAACATGTGAGGCAGTGTGAGGTAATTAAACGATAAATCAATCCACAGCTGGTAACACGGCAAACAATTTTTAACACAGTAATTAAAAGCAGGGCCCCGCGCCTGGCAGGGACCCCGCAATTTACATTTAGCATATCACAGTCAATCATGGCTCTTGTCACAGGCTTTTTAAAGATTAGAAGAGGGGGCCTCGCGAGCATTCCGTCAATTGGGCCCCGCAATTCGTAAGACCGGCCCTGATAAAAAGAATATTTAAATTGCAACATTCATATTGCAGTCTTCTGTAAAGTATACTATAATATTTACAGATGCGCCATAAAATTATATCAAGATTGGTTTAATTGCTCTCTTCTATAATTAAAGTTATTTAATTGTTATTCTACAGCATTTGAACAATTGTAATTTCTTATGATTTGATTTAAAGTATACTACTGAAAAATGCTCGGCAGTAATTTAATGAATCTTTTTACACCTTAGTAATAATAGTCAAATGTGGACTACATTGACCAATATTTCAAGTCACAGAAGTTTAGTCTGAGAAGTGTTACAGTGCCTGATATCCCGCTCAGACTGGATAAGGCCCTAAGCAATTTGAGAAATGGGGCCCTTTTAAAGCCCAAATATTATATTCCAGTGCCAAATACTTAAGTATATACGACAATCGGTCGCTAAGACAATTTTTCGGGCCCCCACTTCTTGTGGGCCCTAAGCTATATCATGCGTATCTTATTCGTACATGCTGCACTGATCCCTTTAGACTTGAAGAAGATTCAAGGTTCGGCTACTTAAGAGAACATTGTATAGTGAGGAGGCTTTATGTCGACTGAAGCCCTGGGGGGGGGGGCAGAAACAAATAGATATGAACTCAAAAAATTGAGACTGAGGAGGGGGATGGGTACGCATAAAGCCTATAACATTGATTCTTTCTTGTTTGTCTTCTTTCTAAAATGTAGGCATTTACCAAACTGGAATATTTTTGTTATTTTAACGTAAACAAAACAAAACTATAGTACAGCCCCGTAGCGTGAAAATTCTACAGCAGGGGCCATGCATTCTACAGCAGGGGCCAGGCAATAGCGGGGGGTGGGGGGCAGGTAATACATTTTACTAAGTAGAACAAATAAGCAGAGGGGGCCAGACAAAACGCAGGGGGGGCGGCCTCCTGCCCCCTCCCCGCACGCTACGGGCCTGCTATAGTATTGTTGTATTTTTATCCTACTCGTCCATGTCAATCTGCCTTCAACTTGAGGAAAACAACATATCAGGAAAGTTTTAGATTATATAACTATTTGTTGTGTATATAACTATTTGTTGTGTATATAACTATTTAATGTGTACACTTTGTTCTTGTGTAAACAGGTCAATGTTCACTTTACAATAATCTCCGCACCAGTTGTAAATATCAGCAGTAACATCCACCATGTTATATGACTCATTTTCCTTTCTACCCCCCCCCCCTTTTTTTTTTCACCACGAGATCAGACAGTATATGTCAGAACTACCAGATGTCATAATAATATAATAATAGAACTACGAGAAGTATAAGCAGAACTACCAGATGTCGTAATAATATAATAACAGAACTACGAGATTACATGATAATATAATACCAGAAATACCAGATGGCTTAATAATATTACCATAACTACCAGACGAAGTAATAATATTACCAGAACTACCAGATGACATGATAATATAACACCAGAAAAGGCCGATGCTTTGCCGATGTAATTGGCCGACTGTAAACCTTGGCGCTAGCTTACACTTACTGGACTGGATGGCTATTAACGTGGAGTGTGCCAGCATTCTTTACATAGTTCTAACGTGTGTCATGTTAACCTTTTAACACTGTAGAAACTTACTGTTTCTACTTTGCGCCTCAAGATACATCTCTTTATGTTTTGACACATTTATAATCCGAACACAGATGAAATTGCGTTATAGCAATATATATATATATATATATATATATATATATATATATATATATATAATATCGGCTCATTTACAATAATTTTAACCAAGCTGTCAGTGGAGATAAATGTTTTGAGTCTGGCTCACCCTGTTTGGTGTCCCTTGTGCCTCACACCCCTTCCTTCGTAATGCGGGCCTTTTGAGTCATTGTATGCCTATAGATTTCCGTGCATTGTCTTTTTTTTCAATGAAAAGGTGATTTCATCGGTCAGTCTGCCTCAAATTAACGAAGTAAATAACATAGATTTAAAAAAAAAAAGACGTATACAATGCCTAGAAGTTTGTATAGCAGAGCCGTTGGTTATTATTTTGGATCCCAAGACAGAGGCTACAAGACAGAGGTTACAAGACATAGACTACAAGACAGTGGCTTCAAGACAGAGGCTACAAGTCAGAGGCTTCAAGACAGAGGCTACGAGACAGAGGCTACAAGGCAGACTACAAGACATAGGCTACATGACAGAGGATACGAGACAGGCTATTAGACAGAGGCTACGAGACATAGGCTACTACAAAACAGAGGCTACGAGACAGGGGCTACAAGACAAAGGCTACAAGATAGAGGCTAATTGTAATTTTTGAAGGCAAAATCACCAGGCGGTTCTCTCTAATCATCAAATTTCATAGGAAATAATTCTAATGCGTATGCAAACTAGGCGACTACTTCCGTATTAAGCTCTCTTAAATCTGACGCTAAAGAGGGCATTATCATCAATTATATTGTCCTAGGACTTCCAAATATACTGCGAATTAAAGGCTAAGAACGGCAATGATCAATAGCTTTTTTTAATTATATTTTTTAATGATTCCCTATTTAACAGAAGGGCCGACTAAATGTCATGAGTTGGGCAGACTTTTAAACCAGGACTTGCCTCTATAATAACACAAACAATTCGTTATAATAACAATATCCTATTAGCAAACTGGGATTGCGGGAAACTGAGAGGTGGGAAAAAAAGTAGTGTTATGTGCTCGCGTGACTGTGAGTGGGTGTTGCTGTAATTGTTTGTGAGTGTGGAGACTGTGCGAGGTTGTTGATGAGCAGGTCAAAAGCCAAGCCCGCATTCCAGCGAGTAAAAAAGGGGAAAGTGTTGGGAGGGGGAGCTGTATTTGATTCAGTATCCTGCGTGAGATATACAAGAGCAGATTGTTCTAAATAGTATACAACATAGCCTGCACTTGGCACAGTAGACAGAGTCAGTCTGAAGCACTCCATTCACTTATTTGTACCAATTCTTTTGTTGATAAAACAAAACCGTAGGAATTACGTAATCTCCGTATAGTTTTATTTATTAGAGGGAAGAAGGTAAGATACTTTATAATTATAATGAAGTAATTTACCAAATAATGCATTTTTTTCAGTGATTGATTTTCACCACTGAGGAACCGTGAATACCATTTAAAATAAATAGAATTAAATGAATGTGACTCGTATTAAATACATATATAAATATATATATATATATATATATATATATATATATATATATACAGTGCTTTTTTGTGCCGGTACTCACCGGTACGGCGTACCGGCACCTTTTTCAATGTGGGTGAAAATTATTACTTTTTAGAGCATTTTCGAAAAAAAATGCTCTTTTGTCCCCGTTTTGTCTGCCTGTCTGTCTGTCCGTCATCACCCTACATCTCAACAACCATAAGTCCTAGACCCATGATGTATATATCATTTTTTAGGTCTTGGCCTGCCAAGTGTACATCAAAAGTTTATTTCGCGATAGGACCTCTGAGGGCCAAAAAAAGAGGCGTATTAAGTACCGTTTTTTTACTATATAAGCTATATTAACAAAGAAGCGCCCTATATCTCAGCAACCATAAGTCCTAGACCCATGATGTATATATCATTTTGTAGGTCTTGGCCTGCCAAGTGTACATCAAAAGTTCATTTCGCGATCTGACATCTCAGGGCCGAAAAAAAAGACTTTCCTAGGTACCGTTTTTGCTTATATTTAAAATATAAATAATAAAAGCTAATCAAAGGGGCGTAATCATTATTTATTTTTGTAACAGTTATTCAACATGATTACTTTCCTTTCTATTTATCAAAACACGGGAAAAAATACGGATTTCGTTCGGCGAAAATGCTCTAAAATGTCCTTTGTCCGAAACGGAAAAGACTTAAATTGCTTGTTTTGTATTTTAAGAGGATTTAAGTTGGTTAATTATAAAATAAAATTGCTTTAAACATTTAGTATCTTTACAGTTGTGATTTAGCTTGCATCGAGGTGCGAACTTGTAGTTAAAAGTTAGGCAATGCATCACTGAGTACCGGTATCTATTTTTTTTTTACAAAGAAAGCACTGTATATATATATATATATATATATATATATATATATATATATATATATACAGGCACGCCGAGAGGGGGCAGGGGGTCATTGCCAGGAGGCCCGCATCTGTAAGGGGGCCCGGCCGCCCCGACCATGTCAATTTTTTCACGACTCGTTGTTTATTAAGGGGCAGCAATGATGTCCTGCCCTTGTTGGCTCTCGGCGCCCCTGTATATATATATATATTTATATAAGTAGATGTTAAACAGTAACCACAAAATAGCGGCATTTGGAGTTGCTGCTAGGGCTACCAACAAAGGCCTCGCCCCCCAATAGGGCCTAGCTTGAGGAGGGGTTTGACACGATATTAAGTCAGCAATACTAAAGATTTCACGATGTAAAAAAAAAGTCCTTTTATCTATTACCAAACTAAAGGTGGCCAGTTAAAGCACTTGACTTATTCAAAGTTTCGAGCAGCCCTGTGGGCAGTGCGAGGTGATATCAATGTAAAAAGTTATTTAATTTCTTGACATACAACAGCAAAGCACCCACTTCAAAAAACCGTGTAGCGAGAACATTGTGAAGTGAGTATATTGTGAAACTAACAAATTACTTCCGTCTATAAAGTCGTGTCTCTGGTAGATGTATACAGATCAGATATAAACACTTGAATGTTTAATATTTAGGTCCTATGCCATTGAAATGTCAGCTATTTTTTTTTTTTGTGAAAACTAAACATTGTGGGACTTTACTAGGTATTGTCAGCGGATTACCTATACAAATGACACATTTTGTATATCAATAATAATAAAGTTAAACTAGCTCGAACTGAATGTAATGTTTCCTAAGTGATTGGCTCATTCTGTATATTCTACATACAACAGTAGTAAAAGAGAAAAAAAAAACTGACTTCCAAGTACAGGTAAAGGCAGTGGCGTCACTAGGGGGGTGGTGCGGGCCGCACCGGATGACACCATTTTAAGGGTGACACCAAAATGAACAATTCTAAATTTCATAGCAGAAAAAACTCGGTATAGTCCGTTCTATAACCGATCATAGTTAAAAATATGATCAGGAGCACAGGGTACTACCATGCAGATCAGTAGCACAGGGTGTCACCATGCAGATCAGTAGCACAGGGTGTCACCATGCAGAGCGTCTGGAGCCTAGGTAAATGTATAAAATTCAGAGTTGCTCGGACCAATATATAGTTGTTTTTTTTTTTGCATACGTTCTAAAAAGAAAATGACGCATGTAGTCACGTGGTTTCATGCAATTGGAGACGTAGTTTACAAACTCAGTTTAATGAAAGTAATATACATCTTTCTGAAACACAGTCTATCGTTTTTATCGTTAAAGTATTTTAAATTAAATTCTCTCTGGTCTAGAGCAGGAAAATTCGAAATATGTACCATTGCTTATGTTGGAAGTCTTGGGGTGGGGGGGGGGGGGTGACACCCTGCATTTTCCGCACCTGGTGACATCAACCGTAGTGACGCCACTGGGTACAGGTAAGTTTAATAAAAACAACATTTGACCAAGCTATATGCTATACATCTACTTCTATCATTTATTTATACTACAACCATTTTAAGTGTAGGCAACTCTTTTTTCAAAAGACAGAGAAACTGAGTTATAAAAAAAATTTAAGATATTGTATTTATTTATAATAATTATTTTTAAAGTTAATTTATGGTCAAGCATAGTTCAAGGACATCATTCTTAATATTTTTTTTCAGTTAGTAACCTTGATGTCATGATAAAATAAGACAAATATTTCCCTGAAAGGGATTCCCAAATTCAAAAACAAAAATAATAAATATCAATTTGTCCAAACAGTGGCGTTCCAAGGAGGGGGGGGGGCGGTGGGTGCGGTCCGCACCGGGCGGCACTTTTTATTACTTTTTAGGAGGGGGGCCGCAAAAATGTATAGATTAAATTGAAATATCTAAATGAGAGGGTGGCAAAATCGTCTTCCGCCCTGTGCGGCCGATACCCACGCTACGCCGCTGGTCCTAAATATTTTGTTTGTACTGAGATCCATATCTTTTCCCTCGGTGCTCAATTTATTTCTTCACACTGTAGCCCCCCCCCCCCCACTACTAGTTGATACTAAACTCACTTTTGTACAATGTTCTAATTTAGTTGCTTGTTTAGCCACACAGTGTTTCGCGGCGCACCGGCACCTTTTTCAATGTGGGGAAAAAATTACTTTTCTCGTATTCTAACGTTTATTATTCATTTATTATATTATTATTAATTTGGTAAAATTGAATTATTTGAAAAATTGTGCGCAATAAGAATTATAATATAAAATGCGAAACAGCGAAATGGTGGTTAAAAGTTAGGCAATCCATCAATGAGTACCAGCACCTATTTTTTTTTACAAAAAAAGCACTGCTGTTTCATATATTTACTTTGATATAGTACTGTGTACTTAACAATACTTTTTGTGAAACTAGGACAATGCCTATATTTCATAACTCAAAATATTGCCTGTTTTTTTTTTTTGTATAATAAATTTTTGAATGAATCTTTCAAAAGCTTGGTTATGTAAAGGAGAAAGTTGAGGCCAACACTAAACAATGTTTATTAGTCGAGTAAAGGCCCACACTAAACAATGTTTATAAGTCGAGTAAAGGCCCACACTAAACAATGTTTATAAGTCGAGTAAAGGCCCACGCTAAACAATGTTTATTAGTCGAGTAAAGGCCCACACTAAACAATGTTTATTACTCGAGTAAATCCCCACACTAAACAATGTTTATTAGTCGAGTAAAGGCCCACACTAAACAATGTTTAATACTCGAGTAAAGGCCCACACTAAACAATGTTTGTCACTCGAGTAAAGGCCCACACTAAACAATGTTTATTAGTCGAGTAAATTCCCACACTAAACAATGTTTATTACTCGACTAAATGCCTAAATAATTGTATAATTATCCAACGTGAAGATAACACTTTAAATATCGTTGATGTATTTCTTGCACACACAAACAACTTGCTGTACACCTATCTATATAAATAAACGTATATTTTTGTTATAGTTTTTTTTTTCTTAATATATCTTGGTTTTTGTTAGTATCCCTACTATGCATGACTCTACTTGACCCATTGATTTTTATTTTTTTTCAGAATAAGTTAAATAATGGATTCTTTTTATGGAACATGGAAAGTTCAACTGGACAAAACAACTGGTGTGCAAGAATTTGGAAAATTATTTGGTAAGTGAAAACAACGACAAGCAGAAAAACAAACTAGAGTGTAAACAAAATAAAAAGACATTATTTACTGGATATTCTCAGAAATAAAACACCGGATGCTCGATTTTCTCGAAACATGTTTTCTATTCTAATCCGATGTAATGCTTATTGTTTCGTTTCCAAGTATATCGATTTTTAAAGCGTTTGTGTTTTGAGAAAGAGTACAGCTTTTTCGGAGTTTGCCTTGGGCTGCAATGATAGTCAGTAGTCACTCCGTTGTTCACTGCAAGGGCTCTCAAAGTGTGAGTATCGACCCATTGATGGGTTTCGAGCTCATTTGAAGTGGCAAAAATTGTAACAATTAATATATCTATTATGTATAACATTAATATTAGATTTTCTTTCTTTTTTATTTTTTTTTACATGTGGGTCGCGAAAACAGATCATGTTTCTAAGTGAGACACGAATCGCAAAAGTTTAAGAACCACTTCTTTCCAATTATGTCCTAGTCAGCCTGAGGTGAAGGTGGAACTCAAGTAGGGACCTGTGAAGCTCAACGTGTTCTTTAAGTCTGTCGCATACTATCAAAAAATATAACTTTATTTTACATGTATCCTAAACATACTTAACTAAATGTATCAATGTAATGTACCACTGTGAGAAATATTACACTAGGGAACAACATTTTTGCTACCTGGGATCTATTAAGTGTACTAAGACAATTTTGACCTGCTGATTCCAAATATGTCATTGAATTTTGCGTATCACGTCAGGTTTTTAAGTTATGTTAACATCTTGATTTACCATTATAACACTTTATGGTCATTAGAAATATAATGTCAATGCTTCTACATTTCAATACAATAACTACAATTTACATGGAAATAGAACAGAAGAAGCAACTATACAGTATCATATATACAAATAACATCAGGCAATCCTAATACAATGCATTTTTGAAGTCAAAAATAATTAGACGATGTTGCTTTTCTTTTGTAATCAATGTCACACTCTCGCTGTAAAAACCAACAGAAATCGCCCATCATGCTGCTGTCATACCTCCCTTGATATCTGTTTTCCATCGTTGCTATTTCTTGGTGAAAACGTTCACCCTGTTCATCGCTGACTGCACCTAGATTGGTTGGAAAGAAACTGAGATGGGAATGCAGAAAGTGATTTTTTAAGGATATTCTGCATCCCATATCCTTGCATGTTGCTAGTAATCTCTCAACCAACTTTGCATAGTTCTCAGACCTGTGGTTACCCAAAAAGTTAGAAACCACAGCCACAAATGCATCACAGGCTGCCAACTGAGCAGGCTGCAGCTGTGTCTTAAAGGTGGGAATTACTTCACGAATTTGAGGTCCGGTGAACACACCCGCACTTATCTTTGCTGGTGTAAGAGTGGTCTTGAACTTCTCTTGAAGATACGAAAAGCCACCCGAATCCTTGTCCAGAGCGTTCACAAAATTTTTGAACAGTCCAAGCTTTAATACACAATCAGTCTAAATAAAAAAAAAAACATTACATTTAAAGGTAAAGCAAACAGCATGCCAAGTGTACAACATTATTAAGTAATTATAATAGCTAGCTACAACATGCAATTTTACCAAAAATGTAAAAATCATATAACTCAAGAACCTGATGTGCTAGAAAAATTCTGATTACACCACTGTAATCAGCGTGTCAGAATTAGTCAAACTGACACGTTTTTTCTCAGGTAGCAGACCGAAAAAAAAATTTCTTATCTAGTGTAATTAGTTACAACATGCAATTTTACCAAAAATTAAGTCATATAACTCAAAAAACTGACGTGCTAGAAAAATTCTGATTACAACACTGTAATCAGCGTGTCAGAATTAGTCGGACTGATATGTTTTTTCTCAGGTAGCAGACCGAAAGTGTTTTTTTGTTCCCTAGTGTTATCAATATAATACACAGATAGTTCTGTAGAATTCTCTACAAGGGTCCACTACTCTATACTTCTTCTTAGATGGGCTTTGATTCTCTCTCTAGGCGGCCTTGGTCACATTAATAATAATAACAACCACTCTTACTAATTAGCCATAAACCGAATAAAACCAGAGTGGCGCCAGAGTTAGCTACAAGTAGGAATTTATGAATACAAAGTTCATTATCTGGCTTCCTAGTTGTCATTTGAAAGTGATACAATATCGATTGCTAATACAATACAGAAGCATCCATCTCATTTTATTATGAGGCTTTCTTTCTTGGGTCACGTGACGTCTGCCATAACTGGCAAAACTAATAATGCAAATATGGTGGCCACAGAGATGGGGCGATAACTCTGGCCAAAGACAGCTCATAAATATGGTCGATGACTGCATCTGGAAGTGGTGCAGAACGAACTGGATACTCGCAGTCAAATGTCAAGGACAAAGTCCAGGGGAATATCTTATTACAAGATATTTATAGCCTGCCCGATAGTAAAATGTTACTGATAGTGAGTGAGCAAACTCAGCCAAATGTCCACTGGTACAATACCTCACTATTTTTCTCAATATTTCCAGCAACTCACCCATCCCCCCCCCCATCAATCTTCTCTCCCCTTGTTAAAAAAGCTGTTAATTTATCTGTGGCACTGTTTCTGTACATGTACATAAGCAGCTGTTTAACTCCCATTCTCCCCCCCCCTCCCCAACCAAACTTCAAAACAATAAATTTCTAGTACAAGTTCCTATCAAATCTGGTGCTACAAGTGCTCTAAGGTATTTTTTCATATACACTCCCCCCCTCCCTCCCCCAAACATTTTCTTTTTGTCCATTAGATAATACAAGTACTAAATACAAGTACTAATACATTATCCCTATTATTTTAAGAAATAACCTTATTTCAAAAAAATATCATAAATGAAATATCCTATTTAAAATTTAACCGAGCGCAGGCTGACAAAGATAAAATAAAAAGTTATGTTTATTGTAACACTTTCATAACCATCAATGATAATGGGTACTCAACGTTGAAAATGTAAAGTAGCACAACCTTTCAGTATTGGTTTCTTTTTAATTAATACAACCGTTATAATTACTATTGATTTAGAACCTATATTTAATTCTTATTTATGAAATCTTGTTAAACAAATGAGTTCAGTAGCCCAAATACTGACGCTATCCATGTATATATAAAGATATATATATATATATATATATATATATATATATATATATATATATATATATATATATATAAAAGAAGCTATCCCTCTCCCTCTCAATGTTAAATAATTACAAAATAAACACTTCGTTTCTCAAAAGCTGCTCCCTGCGATACATCTTTTTTTTTTTAAATATATAGCCCAGTTGATTTCCAAATACCTCTCTGCTGATAAATGTTTCATGAAAGTTATATGTTTATAGCGAAATGTCTGAGCAAGTCTGGTAGTACCAGGAGCTGGTGAGTGCATATCAAGAGTAGGGGGGGGGGGGAATCCTGTCTGAAATGCTGAGAATGGGAGTGGTGCAAAACATTTTTTTGGCAGACGATGTAAAAAGGGAGGTTGTTTATACTAATGTCGGTTTTATTTAATACCTTTCTCCCTGTCTTTCAATTACAATGTACTAAAAAAAAAAGAATTGTATTATTTTGTTTAATTGAAAAGTGTATTAAATTTCAGTTTTTAAAAAAATCATTAATGGAAACTTTATTTAGTTTTCATCATTATCTATCCACGTCCACTAACTAGAAAACCACAGATCAAAAACTTGCTAAGTCATTTTATAGCAGAGTACTGAACCAGACCAGAGGCGTAGCTGGGAGGGGCGGGGGTACATATGTCCCCGGCGCCGAGGTCCAGGGGCGCCAAATGATATATTTTACATATAATATTATATGGTTTTCGAATGGGGGGGGGCGCTAAAAAGGTATTAAAAAGGTAAGATGCCCCGGGCGCGAGTTACCTTGCCCACCCCTCGATACGCCTCTGTACCAGACAGTAACATCAAGGTAAAGGAGGGGCCCTGAAATGTGTTCGGACTGCACACCCTTTTGGCGGTCCTGATCTATTTATCTGGTGGTAATCGCCTCAAGCCCGGCACTTGAAAAAGTCCCGCTTAGAGCCCCGACTGCCCCTCTCTCTCTCTATCTCCCTCTCCTCACATTCATTCACACACACACACATTCATTCACACACACACACACACACACACACATTCATTCACACACACACACATTCATTCACACACACACACATTCATTCACACACACACACACACATTCAATCACACACACACACACACATTCATTCACACACACACACATTCATTCACACACACACACACACATTCATTCACACACACACCCACACACATTCAGTATGCACTAAAACAACTTTATAAATGAAATATATCACCTAAACATTTGAAAAAAAAATATTGTTGATGAATTTTTTTTGCTTTCCTTTGTTTACCCAATATGACATTATAACATTTATGAATATTTATATTTTTGTTGGCGATGTTTGGAAAAAAAAATGAGATAAGCTTATGGAATAACAAATAAATCACACAATATGATTTATAAATCATGCACTGTTTAAAAAATTAATATTCACATAATTGCACTAAAATAAATTGCCTGTTAATCCAGCATTATTCGTTGTATAATGCAAAACCAA
This sequence comes from Bulinus truncatus, assembly GCA_021962125.1. Classification (NCBI taxonomy): domain Eukaryota; kingdom Metazoa; phylum Mollusca; class Gastropoda; family Planorbidae; genus Bulinus; species Bulinus truncatus. The sequence goes on from JAGDYQ010000104.1 coordinate 2,279,205, forward strand.
CTGGGCATTATGATGATAAATTTAACCGATTTATTTTAAATGTATCCATGACATTAAATAAAATTTGCTAGTGACGGTAAGTAAGGTAACATAAATAAGAAAGCTAGCAACTCATTAGGAAGCGTAACCAATGGTACTAGACCTATTCAAAAATGCCGCCATCGCTACATGACTTAAAATTTGGCGATGTACAATAGAAATCAAAACTGGGTGGAAATAAATAGGTTTAGCTCAGAGCGGCATACATTGTGTAGAACTTTCAGTAATAATTATCAAGGCTATAATTTAGCCAGAGTTATGTTTCATTATTTTGTGGTAAATTATTCGATTATCAATGTCCTGATAAAAAACCATATGTAGACACGCCCTCATTTTAGTGCCATCTTGATTTCGGGGGCGGGGAGGGGTGGAGGGGCGGAGGGGTCATTATTGCCTCTTGTTATTTATATGTACAGTTCGAGTACATGTACAAAGCAAATAAAGAACACTCTTCAATTTATAAGTTAATCATTTATCTTTTTGGAGAAACACGGTGTTGTTATTGTTAACCACAGTGTCGTTGTTAACATTGTAGTGCCCTCTTGCATAAATGTATGACAGGGAGGGGGGGGACTTCTAAAACAACAATTCTCCTTGTTGAGGACCCCTTAAGTTCAAGGGAGGAGAGGGGGGCGTGGCGCGGGCCCCCTATAACGATGTCATTGGTGCTACAGCTTTATAAACAGACTTGTTTTTTTACAACGGTTTTCTTAACTTCACTTCTTATCTGTTTGTTCGTTTGTTTGATTGACTGTTTGTTCAACTGTTTTTTGTCAGTTTTTGAATAAAGAAAACGTTCTATTGTATGTCTCATTACTGATAAAACAATGTATTGGCAGTGTTCAACGGGAATAGTTAGACCAAAAAAGTACTTGGGCACACAGTTAAACAATAAACAACAACATTTAATAAAATGTTTTTTTCTGCAACAAGGCACGTCTTTGGTTAGAACGAAAATACACTAGACACCAACACCTGGGATTATTAAAGTGGCAAATTACCGGCCCTGTGACCACGCCCCTCTGACAACACCATACATAACCAGCTTGGACATCTGTGTTATCACTGGTAAACTGGACAAAGTGTATACACATTCATTCCATCAAAAATACTGGATCTGATAAACTAACAAGGCCTACGCAAATATATAATTATAGATGGTCAACAATTGGCTTTAACGATCAACTGGACTTACAGGGCAATGGCCATTGTCATGATTCCATTATCACAATAACATGTCACTTCAAAATGCCCATTTTTATAAACATTTAACATTTAGGCTATCTTGATACACGATTGACGTTATTTTACTTCTCGGAAGCCAGTGTTAAAGGTTACATAATATTAATAACAATTTAGATTTTAGTTAAATATCTATTGGCGTAACAAAACAAAAACATGTACATAATACTTGAACATCATCCAACCACATCGTCATTTTTAATAAATTAATAAATATATATATATATATATATATATATATATATATATATATATATTGCTGAAACGAAGAAAATAAATAAAATTACGTGTTTCTATAATACACGAGCATCACCCCATCACACACATACACACACACAACTGACATTCTGTAAAAAATCATCAACAAACTATAAAATTCCAGTTATGGCCAGCTGTGTTATAATCATGGCCAGCTGTGTTACAGGCGCATGTGCAGCGGCGTACTTATAGATATGTAATCTAAACAACACCCCCCCCTACTGTCACACACTACTAAGGGGCCCCTTCCATTATTCATTCTTTATAACCTAGTAATAAAAGGGCTCCCCCTGTTGAATACCTTCTGCATAAGACACCCCCCCCCATATATACCACAAAGGCTTAAAAACGACACTGCGAATGCGGCATTGTTTATTTTCATCCTTTGGTGCGTACTACAAATCTAGCAACACACTTAACCAGGCTTGCGGAGCCGGAGGCGGAGCCGAGGAGCCGGGAGCCGCTTTTTGCAGGAGCCGGAGCCGACAAAATCTGGCGGCTCCACGGCTCCCAAATGTTTTTTTTTTACAGCAGAATTTTTTTTTTTAGCTTTAAAATTCCAAATTTGTTTGATAGTTTGTCTCTACAATTTGAAATGTTGTTATTTTTACGAAAGCCACAACAGTAACAGCGTTAAGATGATAGCGTGCACGCACATCACCACAAGAATTCTTTAACGGGGAATCGTTTTGTGTTCGTTTTAAATCTTGTTTACCCTCCGAAATTTTTTTAATGGCATGTTATTTTGTTATATATAAAGTTAAAACAGTTTTATTTCATAGAATAATTGTATCAATCATTTAAAATAAATTTTTACTAAGACGACAAATAGAACGCGTCATTTCGTATTATTATTTGACCGCGAATCAGGCCCGTAGCGTGTGTGGGGGCCAGGGGAGCTTAGCCGCCCTTGCGTTTCGTCTGGCCCCCTCTGCTTATTTGCTCTACTTAGTAAAATGTATTACCTGCCCCCCCCCCCCAGCTATTGCCTGGCCTCTGTTGTAGAATGCCTGGCCCCTGCTGCAGAATTTTCACGCTACGGGGCTGCCGCGAATTTGTAATAGACTATAAACAAAATGGTCGCTTTCTGTATTTAACAATTTTATTATAAACAGAATATCTGAAATAGAGTAGATAAATTTATAAGGCTGTGGCTATACGGACCCGGGTCCCAATAAAATCCGATTGTTATTCGGACCCGTGGCAAATATGCAATAAGCTTAGCTATATTTAAACTTTCTTAGACGGAACCCGAAAAAATAATAATACAGAGTCCACTTAGCGGAACCCTAGACACTGAGTAACGATTAAATCATACAATTCAAACAATTTGCCACGGGTCCGAATAACAATCAGACTTGATTGGGACGGGGTCCGAATAAAAATCGGAGTTTATTGGTACCCGAGTCCGAATAGTCACTTCAAATTTATAAATAATAAATATAAATACTGAAGTCTTTAAAATATTTTAAATAATGTATCATTTTACTATTTATCTAATTTGATCATTGAAATAACTTTTTATTACTTATGAAAATGGCGACTAGTGAAACCTCGGTCGAAAATAATGATATGATTCTGGACGCACTGAAATGGTTTGTTTTTAGTAAAACCGACATGCGTACATTTTTCAAGTTCCTGACTATGGGGCAGTCCCGTAGCGTGAAAATTCTACATCATGGGCCAGGCATTCTACAGCAGGGGCCAGGCAATAGCAGGGGGCAGGTAATACATTTTACTAAGTAGAACAAATAAGCAGAGGGGGCCATACAAAACGAAGGGGGGCCCCGGCCCGCCTGCCCCCCCGCACGCTACGGGCCTGCTATGGGGTGAACGCGGCAAAATTTGCATAACTTTTTATCAGCGGCATGTTTGCGTGGAGCAATTACAAAAATTTTTGTCTCGTGTGATACTATCTTAATAGGGAGCCGGAGCCGTCAAATTTGTGGGAGCCGAAGCCGGAGCCGGAAAAAAATTTGGCGGCTCCGCAAGCCTGCTTTTAACAACCGAATAGTGTCTATTTTAATCGTCGTCGTCGGCATCCGTCCGTCTCTAGAGACGATGGTGTAGCTAATTTGAGTCTACAGGCACCGCCGAGAATGGCTGTGCAGTCCGACTCCGGGAGTGGCAATCCCTGCCGCACTTGTCGCACTTGAATGTGGATGGTTTTTGTAGCTGCTTCCGCCTTGATCTTTTCAGGGCGGCATTTTCGTGTCGCTCAGCCTCTGCGCGCGATGAACCCTGCCGGACAGCGAGCCTCTAGGACTGGCGGTCTTCTGCTTGACACTCCGAGGAGTTGGGGTCTATGATATATTTTAATAGGTCATAAATAATAATCACAAAAAGTGAAACAAAGGATACAATTTAAAGACTACTGCACGTGAAAAAAGTTTATATATATATATCAGTGTGGGTGCCTTATATGACAGAGGCGACTGCTCATAGGTGGTAACTAGTCTTGCCGGCCCAAGTCATGCAATAGATTATTTGTTCACATAATAAATAAAACGTTACGTTTGTTAAAGGGCAACGAATGGTTGACCCTCAAATGGCACTTGCCTCACTCACTACTGAGCCCGCCTCTGATGTCTGAATGTTATGCCTCACTCACTACTGAGCCCGCCTCTGATGTGTTAGGCCTCACTCACTACTGAGCCCGCCTCTGATAGCTGAATGTTATGCCTCACTCACTAGTGAGCCCACCTCTGATGTGTTAGGCCTCACTCACTACTGAGCCCGCCTCTACTGAATGTTAGGCCTCACTCACTACTAAGCCCGCCTCTAAAAACTGAGTGTTAGGCCTCACTCACTACTGAGCCCGCATCTGATGACTGAGTGTTTGGCCTCACTCACTACTGAGCCCGCCTCTGATGACTGAGTGTTAGGCCTCACTCACTACTGAGCCCGCCTCTGATGACTGAGTGTTAGGCCTCACTCACTATTGAGCCCGCCTCTGATGACTGATTGTTAGGCCTCACTCACTATTGAGCCCGCCTCTGGTGTGTTAGGCCTACTGTGTTTAATTCAAATAATCAAGACATTCATTTTCCATTGTAGTATACAATTAACACAGGGAGACAAACAAGCAATTTAAGTCTTTTCCGTTTCGGACAAAGGACATTTTAGAGCATTTTCGGACGAAATCCGTATTTTTTTCCCGGGTTACAGCCATAAATATTGCTCCACGCATATGGATTTAGATAAATTTAGAGAGGGAAGTAATCATATTGAATAACTATTACAAAGATAAATAATGATTACGCCCCTTTTAATTAGCCCTCAGAGGTCAGATCGCGAAATGAACTTTTGCTGCACACATGGCAGGCCAAGACCTACTAAATAATATAGACATCATGGGTCTAGGACTCATGGTTGTTGCGATCTAGGGTGATGACGGACAGACAGACAGACAAAACGGGGACAATAGGCATTTTTTTTCGAAAATGCTCTAAAAATGTAAGGTAGATAGATGTAAGGTAGGAAGGTCAGAAAAACCAAAATACTTTTTAATGTTCTGCAATATAACATTAAATGAATAAAAGATTGTGTGTGTTTATAATAGTTTGTATAGATGTCTTAGAATTCAACTTGGAAACTGACCAGAAGGCGTGTGTGTGTTTGAGCTTGTGTGTTTAAGTATATGTGTGATTAAACTGGACATTACTCAGAGTGTCATGTAATTAAGAAACGTATTATTTGTTACAGGCTGGACTGAGGAGAAGATCAAACAGTTTTCCTCGATGGAGTACACATTAAAAGTGGAGGCCACAGCTGACGGCAGCAGGTAAAAAATAAAAAGTCTAAAGTCAAATGTGAAGATAAAAAGTCTAAAGTCAAATGTGAAGATAAAAAGTCTAATAAAGTCAAATGTGAAGATACAAAGTCTAAAGTCAAATGTGAAGATAAAAAGTCTAAAGTCAAATGTGAAGATAATGTGTACCTGGTGTTTGGTTTGAATTTTATCAAAAGTCAACAAAAAACAAATGTTGCTGCTGATACTCATTTAAAAACAAGCAATTAAGCCTGTTCCATTCTGGACACAGGACGTGTTAGCGCATTTTCATGTTATGTATCAGTACGTTTGTTAGCTTTCAGTAAATATTTGTAAATTTTGGAAATGTTCATAAATTCAATTGTGTAATGCATATATCTGTAAAAAAAATAATATAAAAAGACGTTTCTTTATATTTGAAAAAAAAATCATTTTCTCTTAAATCTAACTACAAGTGGTTTGTGGTTACTGAAATAGGACTCATAATTGAACACATTCGAAATTGTAGTCATTTAATCGTCCGAAAACTCCGTCAATTGTTGCATAGCTCTGATACTTTCAGTTAAACTCAGAACACAAGCTTACTATTTCATTTGATGAGTTTCTTAATAAATCTTGGTGAAACTACGTGCTGCAGTATTTCGCACCAAATGAATGGGTTATTGAACGTACAAGGTGTATATATAATATATAAGCCCCTTAGGAGCCCTGAAGCCCGGCCCTCAGAGGTCCTATCGCGAAATGAACTTTTGATGTACACATGGCAGGCCAAGACCTACAAAATGATATATACATCATGGGTCTAGGACTTATGGTTGCTGAGATATAGGGCGCTCCATTATTAATATAGCTTATATAGTAAAAAACGGTACTTTATAAGGCCCCTTTTACGGCCCTGAGAGGTCAGATCGCGAAATGGAAAAAGTCATTTCTTGGCAGGCCAAGACCTACAAAATGATATATACATCATGGGTCTAGGACTTATGGTTGCTGAGATATAGGGCGCTCCATTATTAATATAGCTTATATAGTAAAAAACGGTACTTTATAAGGCCCCTTTTACGGCCCTGAGAGGTCAGATCGCGAAATGGAAAAAGTCATTTCTTGGCAGGCCAAGACCTACAAAATGATATATACATCATGGGTCTAGGACTTATGGTTGCTGAGATATAGGGCGCTCCATTATTAATATAGCTTATATAGTAAAAAACGGTACTTTATAAGGCCCCTTTTACGGCCCTGAGAGGTCAGATCGCGAAATGGAAAAAAGTCATTTCTTGGCAGGCCAAGACCTACAAAATGATATATACATCATGGGTCTAGGACTTATGGTTGTTGAGATCTAGGGTGATGACAGACAGACAGACAGACAGACAGACAAAACGGGGACAATAGAGCATTTTTTTTTCGAAAATGCTCTAAAAATTGTTGTTAATAATTAAATAATTAGCGGTTTTCTTTGCACCAACATAAATTGAAAGTATTTCGTGTGTTCAGTAACACAGACTGACTTGGGATATAACTAAATCAGGACAATTTTACATAGATAGGCAAACTAGGCGGCTAAGTAGGGTCACCCTTGTTTGTAACTTTCATTTTGTCAGCCGCAAAGAAGGGCAATATAAGTACTTATCAGGGGCCACGGGCTAAAAGGATGAAACATTTGAATATTGTTAAATGGGGCCTGAATTTTCACAGTGTAAACACTACGCTCTGTCTGTTTCTAACCAACATATTTTACCTTTGCCATGTACAAGTTTTACTCCTTACTGCCCTGGCAGCTGCTATTTATTTTTTCTTTTAGTCGACCTTGCGAATTTCCCTCAAAATTCCGTCATTTTAATTAAATGCTTACAGAATTTCAAAGGAAAGAAATCTATACATAAAAATAAAAGAGCAACACTACGAATAAAAAATTGCTCTATCATATACTATTTAATTATCTATTTACTGACTTTGTAGAACATTGTTAAATGAAGTATAAGACTATACGACGTTTGTTAATGACGTCATTCGCCCATGCTTTTACAGTTTAAACTTTCACATACAATTCAGTTAGCGCTTTTCTCGACATTTATTTGAATATCCATTCTTATAACGGTACTTATTTTTCTAATTATTGACTTTCGTAACATTGTAAAATTGTTTTAATTCCCAAACTAATTCAGCTACTCAACTGAAGCTCCTACACTAACGCAGTCTTTGATTTTCGCCATGTTAAGATTTAGAATTATAAACACATTTTTGTTGTTTGTTTGTTTTGTTTTTTTTTTAAACTCGTCACTATTTAGGTGTGTTGTTGATTACGGAGTTGTAAAGCTAGAGTTTACATTTAAACTGGGAGAGCAGTTTGACTATACAGGAGTTGATGGTCTTAAGGCAAAGGTAAGTTTCTCTGTGTGTGTCAGGTAGAAAGTTGATGGGTACCAGATGGCTATAGCCCATGATTATGTTAGTCTGGTTCAGTGTTTCCCAAATTTTCAACATGTGTGTACCCCTTTTTTATTTGTCGTAATACTGTGTACCGTTAGTAAAAAAAAAAAAAGGTGCATATTTGTTTTTTTACGGCCATGGTGTTTACCCTCATTTCATTGCTATAACTATAGCTGTGGGTGTTTGTTTACCCTCATTTCATTGCTATAACTATAGCTGTGGGTGTTTGTTTACCCTCATTTCATTGCTATAACTATAGCTGTGGGTGTTTGTTTACCCTCATTTCATTGCTATAACTATAGCTGTTGGTGTTTGTTTACACTCATTTCATTGCTATAACTATGGCTGTGTGGGTGTTTGTTTACCCTCATTTCATTGCTATAACTATAGCTGTGGGTGTTTGTTTACCCTCATTTCATTGCTATAACTATAGCTGTGGGTGTTTGTTTACCCTCATTTCATTGCTATAACTATAGCTGTTGGTGTTTGTTTACACTCATTTCATTGCTATAACTATGGCTGTGTGGGTATTTGTTTACCCTCATTTCATTGCTATAACTATAGCTGTGGGTGTTTGTTTACCCTCATTTCATTGCTATAACTATAGCTGTGTGGGTGTTTGTTTACCCTCATTTCATTGCTATAACTATAGCTGTGGGTGTTTGTTTACCCTCATTTCATTGCTATAACTATAGCTGTGGGTGTTTGTTTACCCTCTTTTCATTGCTATAACTATAGCTGTGGGTGTTTACCCGATGCTCAAAGCCCGGTGCAGCACGCACCCACGCCAAATTCTTCTTTAGCGAAACACTGGTCTACTGTATTACCCATCTCACATGACGTATTATATGTGGCCACGCTTGAGGTAGTCGAGAATCGCATTTTTTTAAATATAGTATAAACACTTTTTAGGAGCCGTCACCAGGCCCGTAGCGTGCGGGGGGCCAGGGTGGCCTAAAATACAAATTTCAACCCAACCTGAAATTTACTTAAGGAAAATGTACAGATAAATTGAGTGCACTAGGAGTGATCCGTATTGCACAAAGTAATATTACAAGTAAAGTTCATGAACTCATGATCAGTGTGTGTACATAGGACGGTTAGTGTTTGGAGTGAGACATACAATTGTGAATTGATCAAAGAAAAAGAAAAATTACATTATAAAAAATATTTTATAAAAAAAACAACGTTTTTCTTGCGTATACTAAAAAGCAGAAAATAATTTCTGAATAAATTGGTCACATGGTAATAGTGATAGACTTTATAAGAGCTTCTGATTTTTATAAAACGAAAAACGTTGGGCGCAAGAACACAAACATCCAGGTCCAGACCTTTCTAACATACTCTAATTTCTATAAATGAAAACCTGTTTAATATAATTTCACTATATTAATATATTGATTCAATTGACTTTACAAGTATTATATTCTATATCATGAACGAAATGTGAAAAGGTGGAGAGTGGGGAGGGGATCAATGGGGGAATTGGGGGGATCAATGGGGGAATTGGAGATGGGGGAATTGGGGGGATCAATGGGGGAAATGGGGATGGGGGAATTGGGGGATCAATGGGGGAATTGGGGATGGGGGAATTGGGGGATCAATGGGGGAATCGGGGGGATCAATGGGGGAATCGGGGGATCAATGGGGGAATTGGGGGGATCAATAGGGGAATTGGGGGGATCAATGGGGGAATTGGGGGGATCAATGGGGGAATTGGGGGGATCAATGGGTGAATTGGGGGGATCAATGGGTGAATTGGGGATGGGGGAATTGGGGGGTCAATGGGGGAATTGGGGGATCAATGGGGGAATTGGGGGGATCAATGGGGGAATTGGGGGGATCAATGGGGGAATTGGGGGGATCAATGGGGGAATTGGGGGGATCAATGGGGGAATTGGGGGGCGATGCATTAATTCTTTATATATATATTTTTTTTTAATTCATTTTGAAAGTAGCTAACTATTTTTTAGTTTTAAACTTTTAAGTTAATAACTAGTAATCCAATGATAATCGAGCTGGACAATTCATTGCTTCTTGAGTTTTAAACAATACAACATCATAGAAATATCTTGTATCCTGGTTCAAGATGGTGCTCTATTGGCTCATTCCATATATTTCAGTGCACACCTGTCCTAGATGGGAACAAACTTGTTGAGAATTTCAGCACCGACTCTGGTGTAGCATGGAAGACAGTCAGAGAAGTCAGTGGATCCACCATGACAGCAGTAAGTAAAATAATAACTCTATTTTATAATAACAAAAAAAGCTGACGTTCTTGTTATTTAACTTGATTGTTAAAATAGTGGATGATATATTTAGAAGTTCACGGGCCGTATTGTCCAATAAATATTCGACAGATGAATAAAATACTTCGCTTTCTCTCTGCAGGTAACAACATTAGTTGGCAATGATGACGTGAAGTGCGTTCAAGTATTTCAAAAAATTTAATTCATGATCAGATTATGTAATTTCATTTATTGATTTTTTTTAAATATATATTAAACACCAATTTTTATCGCTGCCCTAAGTTTTATATTTAAAAAAAAACCTTTTAAAATGCTTTAAATATGATTAATTTTTTTTTTTTACAAGTAAAATTATTTTGCATGCAATATTTACAGAATCATCAATGGGAAGTTTATTTCGTGTATACATTAATGAATATTTTATGTTTTTAATTTATTAAATTGTTTTTGTAAACATAAGCGTTGAATTGAATATATTATTTGTATTTTGTCAATGTGAAATAAATACGACACACGCTATGTACTTTTGTACACATACACACATGAATGGCTCCAATAGATGTTTTATGTGTTGGATTAGGGTTTCTCTTCCGGGATATCGGGATACCGGAAAAATTTTAGCTCATTAAACACTTCGCTGGAAATGTCTCTTATCCCGGGATAAATTCGAAATACAATTCTTTGTTAAATAAATTAAGAATTTAATAACTTTGCAGTAGTTTAATTTCTTGAACAAATGTCATTATCCTTTAGCAGCAAGTACTTGTATTTATTATTTCATATGTATCGATACATTGCAATGAAAAACATCACTTGGTTTATGCCAGGACGAGATTTCCATATACATGTAGTTGCTGTGATGAAAGGTTTGCTTTGCAGTAGGTTACAGCTATATATTTCTTGTAGATAATTCCACTACTAGCATTAAAGAAGGGGCTAAAAAATACTGGTTTTTACTCATATGCGTAATGAAATAGATTCGTCATTACTGAATGAAGAAAATGTAGCCTATATAAATCACTCCAAAACTGTTCATTGTGCAGATTAGAGATTTCCCAGAATGCCTAGATGAGAACCAGTTTATCACGGAATCCTGGAAAGGAGAAGCCCTGGTTGGAATAGTAGATAATATGTCAATACATACTTTGGAAATGACATTGATACCAGACGGATCATAGTCCCATTTTATGCCATAGTTTAAAAGTTGTACTTAGTAGTAAAACAAAACACCATAAAACATTTTTAAAAAGCGTTTTGCTCTGAAATGATATTATATAAGCCTACAGAGTATATTTAAAAAAAAATTAATTTTGAAGAAAGTTCAGCAAAAGTGTACTTGAACATACCAGAACATTGTCTGTACAGTAATTATCCTATTCCCATTTGGGATATAAAACATTACGACCAGCAGTATGAAAATCAAAACATCTGATATGCTTTTCAAAAGGACACCATGGCAGTAAGCATACATTATTTATTAAACAAGATCAAATATTTATATATAACTAGCAGTGTGCCCGGCATTGCCCGGTAAGTCGGGAGTTCAAACGTGACACTTGAAACATTTCTAGCAAACCATTAGGTAAAGATATGGGTGCTAATTTATGCCACATACATAATGAGTAGAAACAACCTACATTTTATACATCACAAATTACGTTTTACCCATCAACGCTAACCAAACCAACCAAACCAAACCACACCAAACCAACCAACCAACCAAACCAAACCAAACCAAACTACCAACCAACCAACCAAACTAAACACCATTAGGTAAAGATATGGGTCCTAATTTAAGCCACCTACCTAATGTGCAAAAAATGGCCTACATTTCATACATCGCAAATTACGTTTTACCTATCAACGCTAACCAACCAAACCAAACCAACCAACCAAACCAAACTAAACCAAACACCATTAGGTAAAGATATGGATTCTAATTCGTGCCACCTACCTAATGTACATTTTAACCCTAATAACTCAAGATTATTTGTTTAAAAAGTAATTAATTATCTCAATGTTAAAATCAAAACGAAGCATTACAATAATCATCAAAATATTTTTTTCTCTCTGCCACTTTGCGGCACAGAGGCAAGTTGGTGTGGCACGATATAGCACCCGCGCGCAAGTTCTATTCGGCTTCTTACCATCTTTCTTTTTTTCTTGATTTCTTACTTACACGCTGTTCTTATATATACGGATAACCTCTATTAAGAGATGTATTAATTAAATGCAATGTTCTACAACCTAGAATACCACATTACTCATAAGTAACTGATCGATGCATTCATTTTTAATTGTAAACTTGGTAGAATATCAAACCTCTATTACTTTTAAAATCGTGAAAAAATAAATAGTTTGTACTATTCTTAAGCTGTGGTGATTGAATTTGGATTTATTTTTTTAATCGTCAGTATAAAATTTAATAATTACGTAAAATCACAGCAACTGCCAATGCAATCAGCCTATCTTTCGACGTGTCTTTATTATTTCTCACGCCCCTTTACCGATGTGTGCTTCAGTTAGCAGCTTACGAAAAAAAATCGCTTTTTATTGTACCAGTTAATTTCATAACACACAATTCTATAACAGAAATACAAGGAGTGAAATGATTTTTCTCAATAATGATTCTGCACAGTTTGTTATCTAATAATAATAACAATAATAATAAGATAGCAGATTAATAAAGTATGTAACTGTTTTGCGTTTAATTATTATTATTATTTTTATTGTTATGAAATTGAGTGTATTTTATCCATAAATAAAGTAGATTATTTCTTGATATATTGTGAGAATATTTGTCTTGCACATTAAAGTTAATGTCAATAGTAAGTTCCCCGCTAGACCTATGAGTTATTGTATATTTTCAATACGCAATCGTAGATAATTTCTAAATGTCATTATTTTCAGTATAAGATGTTACTGTGGTCTACCTCTTTAATTAGTAGTGTATAGTTTATAATGAAAACAAAATGCCTTTATCAAACTATGATTGTGTTCTCCTGAAAGTGAGTGAAAGCTTTGTGTGCACCACGCCAGCCATGGTGAGTGGGGGTCAGGGAGTGCGCGAGGTTGGTGAACTGATCAGTGGTTGAGCCCGCGTTACAGCGGGGTCAAAATCACCATTATATAACAAGTGAAATGGTTCTTTCAATTGAGGTCTGCCCTTGGTATATTGGAACTGTATTCACTGATTAATACAGTTTCGTTTTTATAACAAAACGAAATATTAAGAAGAAAAATCAACAATTTCCGGCTAGTTTAGATAATTCAAGGAAAGAAGGTAAAACATTTTATTTATTATCTTACTGTTAATATAAGTAAAATGATTTCAGAACAAATGAACAATATAAGCCCCTTAAAAAAAAAGAGAAAGATTTCAAATTAATGTATAAGTAGGGTGACATGGAGCCGGTACATTACTATGGGATCCGCCAGGCTCAATTGGTTCCAACCAGCTCAAGGGGGGCCCATTAAGACTGGCACTTGCCCATATTTTTAACTAAACATTTTGTTAGAAGAAAAAACTTTTTAAAAATTTACTTTAGTGGCTCACACTTCTTTGTTTGTATCTGGATCCGAAATAGTCCTCGGCGACCCTGCACAGTGCAGGATTCACATATAAGCTACACAAGCTATAGCTTAGGTCCCCCATTTTGTTGGAGGGCCCCTGAAAATTGTCAGAGTGAACGGTTGTCATTACCTTAAATAGTTGGCGCTGACAAATAATATCTGGACCTTATCTGGACTTAAAAGGGCCCCCGTATCTCAAATAACATAGGGGTCTTATCAAATCATAATCCGGCCCTGATCCTGCATACATGCTTACTTGTTAACTGTTTTGTTATGCTTAGAAATTATAATGTATTATGAAATATTTTTTTTTAAATTATAAATAGAAATCCTAACGTGGTGTCATTATAAAAAAAAGAGGGTTTTGTTGATTTGGGTTGTATGCATCTTTCGGAAGTTGGGGTCCCAACTGTGGTACTAGAAATATCAGGTAAATCTGCAAAAAAAAAAAAAAAACAATTAGAATTTTTTAAATACAATAAATAGAATACACGACTATATGAAAAGAACAGTAGGCCTAGTAATATTATTCAGTTTAATCAGAATGTAACTAGTATTTAAAATATTAAAAAAATATGTGACTAGAAAAAGACTTAGTTTAACCGAAACATAGTAGGTTAAAATTTTTTTGTTATTTGTTAAACCAGCTTATCCATTAGTATCATGCACATGTACTTCCTGGTAATCATGTCTTTATTTAGATTAAGATTGGCTAATGGCCCGCAAGAAATACATTATACAGAAAGCGCATCCCTGGTTTTGAATCACTATTTCTGGTCGCCGTCTTATTTGTTAATTGTTATCGCTAACAATTTTTTATGATACATTACTGGATCATTAACTGATGAGCATCTCCCAGCCAAAGTCACTGAAAACATAATAATTTAGTTTTCCTAAGGCCGGACAGACATTTTGTTAACGATCTATTATTCATTTTTCAATATGATATTGATTTATTTATATTGACGAAGTTGTTTCAGGGATCAATATTTTTTACCTATCAATTTGTTGGAAACTTTTTCTTTTTTATACAGTTACTAATGTAGGCCTATATCAATATTTAGTTGATATATTTGTATATATTTGTATATAATAAAGGACAGTAGATGACTGTCTAAATAGCGATGCACTTTCTATATAAAATATATATTTTCCTAACTCAAATTAGTTTTAAAAAATAGCTTTTCCACATTTTCAAAAGCTCAAACAACTTCAAATAAAAACTTTCAAAGTGAACAGCACTTTTTTTTAAAATAAAATATGAATAAATAAAAAACTTTCAAAGCACAAGCAAAACTATCATCATACAAAATAACAATTAAATATTTTAATTTAACTAAACAAAACATGGTTACATTCAGTTACAGGCTAATATTTGTATTATGTATTCCAGAGAGTTGAATTCGAATATGCAGTTTCGTGCCCAAAAACATAATACATCAAACACGAGACAGGGGGTTAAAAATAGGCAATTATACCATGGGGACGAATGGTCGTGTGTTGTAGGTGCACGACTGTCGAGCTGAAGACCTTGGGTTCGATCCAGGTGAATTAATTGGGTACCTAATCCGTTAGTCGCGGAAGCGTGGGGTCCTAGTCTCCTATATATTTCACCCGTTGTACCTCCACGGGTATTGCTATTGTGAGGATGAAAGAAAGGCAGCAGAAAATAATTATCGCATCAGTGTTTAAATAGTCTCTAAGATATAAACAACTAAACCTCAATTTGCAATGTTATAATAATGTATTCTACAAGTGTTTTCTTTAATAATTATATTTTTAGCTCGTCTAATAATGGATGCTTTCTGTGGAGCATGGAAAGTTCAACTGGACAAATCAACAGGTGTGGAAGAATTCAGAGAATTGTTTAGTAAGTGAAATTATCAAAAAAAACTTTGTCAAAGCAAGAAATAAAGGGAAAAAAATTGTAATCGTTGCATGTTTTCTCGCAGTGTATATTTTATTTTCTATAGTTAAAAATATATACATTCTTAAGAATTTGAATATTTCAAATTTTAAAATTATTGATAAGTTTTCAAAAACAGTTGCACAGTGATGGGGGGGGGGCTGGGGGAGGGGTTCTTGTAATTCCATTTTTTGAGTTTCTTGAGACTCAAAACTTTCCTTCTCCGCGGTTCTCAACCGGTTCTCTACGCAGGTCAGGCAGCGACATAAAATGTTCGTTTTAAAATAACGAAGTGGTTGAAGAAGGTCACCAGATCGCTGAGTGATACATCACCTAATCACTTGCCTATGTATCGCATTAAAAAATTAAGCATATTCAATTATGAAAATAAGTACATTCATTTGGGCAGTTTCGTAGGAAGGGTACCCGCGTATATACTTTCACACTCTAAAAGGTACATTCACGAACAAGGTGGAGAACCGCTGTTCTATTTCAGCTCGAATAAGTGACAAAGTGGGTTACCCACACCAGCAACTAAATATTGAAAGTACGCTACTACTTAGTAATCACTATTTTTTTTTTATTCTACCATAATGAAACAGTTGCGTGGAAAGAAACTGTCTTGTTTGATTTGATATTTGTTTTTGTTTTTACTGCATACTGTTATTAATATTTTTTATTAAGTCTATAATAGTTATTTTTCCCTTTGCACATTAAAAGACTTTGAGAGGCAATCGGCGAGGGGGAAAAAATGAGAGCACAAAAAAATATATATAAATGTCTTTGTTCGTCAGTCGGATCTTTTTATTATTTCGTTTCATATGATAAAAAAAAGATGTTATCTAACATTTTGGTGTTTTCATTAATTATTTTTTTTATCAAAACGTATTTCTTATTTCCAGCACAGTCGATAGTTAATATTTTTTCTGGGTAAATGTTATTTCACAACATATTTTACTTCGCCCACGAAAAAAAAAAATAAAAAATAAAAAAAGATAAGATCACAACTGAACGAACAAAACAAATTAATAATTAAAAGATAAAATTTAAAAAAAGTTGGGCTGATAGTGATCTTGGGAATGTTTCCTTCAGCAATAACATTCAAAAATAACAATGATTATTAATCAAGGCCTTGCGGAGTTAAGAGGTGGCCGCACCAGGGTGACAACGTTAGGGGCGGATTATCAGAAAAAATAAAGGTCGTTTTAAAGAAACATATTTGCATCAGTTGCATCATACCGCATGCTAGGCTACTGAACCTATTATTCAAATGGAATGTTTATCAACAACCTGAAACGTAACTTTTCAGAATGGGACAGATGGCCGAATGGTGTAGATACTCCACTGTCAATATGAGAGTTCTGGGATCGATCCTCGGTGAAAACTAAAGGGAATTTTTCCAGGTCTTAGTGAAAATTGGTTTACAAGTCCACCCAGCTTTAAATGAGTACCTTACTTAAGTTGGGTGGCTTGGGGTTGTGCTAACCACACAATCACTTTATATTCCGAGGTTACAGAAAGTGATGAATTCTATATTTCATCTGCTCCGATGGCCCTTTAAGGTCTTGGGAACTTTTTTTTAAACTTTCCAGAGAATAATGTTATGTCTTAAACATATCATGATTATGAGGAGCGCAACTTTTTGCTAGCTGCTAATTTGAAGAAAGAAGTTCACCAGGAATAAGATTATGACCAAAATAATGTTGAGCACAATTAGAATTCAATTACATTTAAAGCCAGTTGAACTTATTCAAATATAATATTATTCATGTCTCGAAAACAATGTTTAACATCTAATTTATGGTTTCGAATTTCCGTGTTGCCTTTTATGCATATAGACAAACGATTCAGTCTACTTTTTGATTGTTGATGTTTTTGATGTGCAACCCACAGAGGCTAAAAATTTAGCCACCCCGTCATAGACCCCAAAATTGATAATTGTGAGGAGGCTGTAATAGAGTGAGATATGACAAGGCACTTCGGTTAGCCTTTGTATGAGTGTATGCTCCTACATGGGCATGTAAGCAGAACCGTTCTTACATTGTTTTGTTTTTTTTAAGGGGGGGGGGATCGTAGACAAAGGTAATTTGGCTGCCCTATATAACCAAATATTGGACATCTAAAAGGCATAATCTCTGGTAAACTGGGTCGTCCAAGTGTTAATTCATTGTTGGCAACTGTCCATTGCCCTGAAATGTTTCTGGCGAAGAAAAAAAAATGTTTACTACAGGAGGAGTCAGTGGCAGCCACATTGTTTTATTGCTATTAGAACGGTTAGCTTGTATATATGTCAGCGATTGCGTTGAACGTACGTACGTGCGTGCGTGTGTGAGCACGCGATAACATTTGCTCATTTATAATGAAACCTGGGAATGCCCAGTTCCATGTACCTTAATGAAGAAGCATAAAAGCTATTTGTGATCGTTTCAGGTTGGACTGAAGAGAAAGCCAAACAATATTCATCTTTACAATATACAGTTGAGTACACGGATGACGGTAAAAGGTATTTAAAAGTCAAATAGCAAATAAATAAATATGACGCTAGCAGAAGCGAATTAGGGGGCGGGTAGGGGGCTGGTGAAAATTTAGACCCCTTTTTAAACGACAGAAAAACATTGTTAACCTCTCAATTTTATGAAATTGTTTCTGTATGTCCTTATCATGCAGCACCTAATTCATGGTTGGTAAAATTGAAACGCCTGAAAATTTTACCGGCACGGCAAAAAAAAAATCAGCAAAAATCTACTGTATAATAAATACTGACATTAATACATTACGGTTTATGTTTAACTATTTTTGGCTTGGGGAGGAAACCACTTACCCTGGTAAAGGTTAACCTACATAAAAAAAACTTTTCTCCGAGGTTAATCTCCATAAAACCCTCTTTTTGTCCGAGGTAAATCTCCATAAAACCCTCTTTTTGTCCGAGGTTTACCTCCTTAAAACCCTCATTTTTTTGCGAAGATTGTCTAAATAAAAACCTCCTTTTGTCTGAAGTTAGAGAATTGTACTTACTATCATAGACATGCTTACTATAGTCAACACTATCCATAATGAAGTGTGCCTAATGATTTTTTTTCAGGAATTTAGCATTTCAAAAAAAAAAATGTACAATGCGCACAAACAAGATATTTCACACAGCTCAAATACATAGGCCTAACAGTCTACTGCATTATCGCCTTTGATATCTGTAAGTGTTTAATTATTTTCACTTCTTCTTTTAATTTTTTTTATTTTACTTAGATGTGTTGTTGATTACGGCGTTCAGAAGTTAGAGTTCATATTTAAACTGGGTGAACAGTTTGAATATACAGGAATTGATGGTCTTAAGGCCAAGGTAAGAATCTCTGTGTGTGTCAGGTAGAAAAATGTTCAGTGGCATTAACCTTTGATTATGTCATGCCAGAAACTCCCTACCTCTAGTCTCAGTTATTCAATCTACGAACCCTCCCTTCCCGAACCCCTATTCCCACGACAGATCATGACTCTCTCTCTCTCTCTCTCTCTCTCTCTCTCTCTCTCTCGCCTTCTTTCGTAGCTCGTTCGCTTGTGACCTAGGTTAGGGGTCGGCAACCTTTTAAGATGGAATAGCCAAAAGTTATAATTTACAATTTTCTCAGTTTTTTAAAGAGCCACTAAAATTGTTGTTTCAAAATTATGGTATTTGATTAGGCCGCAATTTGACATCAAAAGAGACGCAACTTGACATTGAAAGAGCCGCATGCGGCTCGCGAGCCGTAGGTTGCCGATACCTGACCTAGGTCGTCCGTAACCCGAGGTACCACTGTATATTCTAATATTCACAAACATATTTAATGTATGTGTCTTTTATTGTTAAATAAACAATCCACCGCCTAATTTGACAGTGGGGGGAATGTCATTGGTAAAAATGTCAAATTAACAATCAACTACGTATTGTACATACTGACTATATCATTACGAAAATACAATGGAACCTGATCGAACTATTTAATCGAGAAGCTATATTTAAGTAATACGACCTTCAGCTAAGCGATAGATTATTGCCTATATAGGGTGTATGAGAATTATAAGACGGCCCTGTTTTGGTTTCAGAAAAAAAAATAATATTATGGAATCAAGAAGAGTTAGAAAATAAAATCTAACACAGATTACTTGCTTTGATTCGGAAATAAATTGTATGTCTTTCATCATACATGGTTTTCATGTTATTTTAAACCATCAGAAATGTAAAACAACATGAGACTTCTTCAGCTAATTGTACAGGTAAAAAATAACGCAGTAGAGCTGACATATATAAACATATAGAAATATTTCTAGTAGTTCCTGAACAGCTGGTGGGGAAAACAATTAGACTATTTTCTTTTAAGTAAATATACATATGATGGTGTTAGTGTTGATGTGGGACGTAGACCACATAGCAGCTAAGTCAACAAACAAACAGAAACAGCTTGTGTACAAACAAAGATCTAGTAAAAGTCATGGTATTGTATGTTTTAATTAAAATAAATGGATGGGGAAGTAAAGATGGCTGGGCGTTGTGCTAATCACACAATCCCTTCATATCATTCGCCCTCATCACAATGTCACAATTTTATTGAGCCATCAGAAATCAATATATTCACCTACACAGAGCATTAAAGGTAGACATGAAGTGCAGATAAAAAACATGGAGTCACTATAGCGACCACCGGCGGCGGAACGAAATATTTTAAGGAGGGGCAAACCAAAATTCAAGGAGGGCGCCGCCCCCCTTGAAAATTTAAGGGGGGGGGGGCAAGACAAAATATGACCGACAGACAAATTTTACCCCCTTAATTCAATAATAGAATTTAGTAATTCTGAAGCAAGTATTTAATCGATATTATTAAAAAAATTATATATTAAAAAAAATAATAATGAACATTGAGCACTTCTGTCGTCAACTGTTTACAAATTTAATAGTGAAATTAGATCAGAAAATTACTGATAATTATCATGAATGACGATGAACATGAAACTGAAACCGGAAACGGGAAACTCAACAAACAAAACTTATGAAAAGATAATAAATAATTGTATTTTCTTTAAAAATTACATTTGACGTCATTCGGTAGATGGAAATACTTCTCTATACTTATAAGACGCATTTGCTGTCTGTCTGTTCCCTTAAATCTCAAGATCCAGACCAGTGCTTCTCAAAGTGGTGGGCCGCGGCCCCCTAGGGGGCCGTGGACTGTCCGGAGGGGGACCGTGGAATTTCGGAAAATTATACATTTAAGCAATCTAAACCAAAAAAAAAAATAGGGGGGCCGCGACATATTGATTGGCGTTCCAAGGGGGGGGGGGGCGTGACTTCAAAAAGTTTGAGAAGCAGTGATCCAGACAACCAAATAACGTGAAATTTGGTACACGAACACAAAATTACATGGGGAAGGTTCTTAAATAAGTTTCGTTCCATCTCAATGGGTACTGCAATTGTAATTAATTATTTTGGATATCAAAGACTTGAAAATTGGCAAACTTTTACCCCGATTTCAGGTTTTACGAGCTTCTCTCCCACATAGCTAACTTACTATAAATATGATCGGTACGGGGAACCAGATATCACATTACTTAATACATTCCTTCATTCATTGTCATCTTTTGCTACAGTCATGCCTAAAAGAGAGGGAGAGAGAGGGGGGAGGGATGGAGGGGGGAAAGGGAGGGAGAAAGAGAGGGAGGAAGCAGAGGCGTAGCTAGGGGGCGGTGGTACATTTGTCCTCGGGCGCCGATGTTCAGGGGCGCCAAATGGTATATTTTACATACAATATTATATGGTTTTCGAATGGGGGGGGGGCGCTAAAAAGGTACTAAAAGGTAAAATGCCCCAGGCGCAAGTTGCCTTGCTATGCCTCTGGGAGGGAGGGAGGGGAGAGAGGGGGGGAAAGAGGGGGGAAGAGGGAGAGAGAGAGAGATGAACTGCCAAAATCAATTATATTTTATTAAATTAATAAATCTCTGAATTGTTCTAGCACATGAACTAAAAAATGATTTTTTTTTAATAAAACCTTTTGGTGTCCAGTATACACGTGAATGATAATGGGAGAGTGTGAATCCAGTGATTCAGTTAAACTTTACAGTATGTACAAGATGGTATAATCATTACTGGTGGTCTTGCGGTGAAGCGCTCGACTGTCAACTTGGTGGTCCATGGTTTGATCTTCGGTGAGGATCAAAATGGATATTTTAGGTCATGGTTAAATGTCTCCGCTACATCTCATGTGATGCATCCATGGTAACTGAACTATCGACTATGGTGGGTGTGAAAGAAGAGCAATGCAAAAACCGTCCCGTGGATCAAATGGTACTGAGCCGCCCAAGAAACATTGTTTTTTTTTTCATTTTTATTCACAGTGGTGTATTTCTCTCGGGATAGTGCGACTTTCATTGGATGAGAGATGAGTGGCTGTAGCATTGTAAATCAAAACGAGCGGCTGTGGCATTGTAAATCAAAACGAGCGGATGTAGCATTGTAAATCAAAACAATCTAAAATATGAATACTCAAGGCCCCACTCCCCCCTAGCGGGCCGCGGTCAAATTTTTTAAACGTCGACCGGTCCTCGACGAGAAAAAGGTTGGGGAACACTGGTTTATAGGATCTAAGAGATTTCATCTCATCCTTCACACACTTATAACTATCGGTTGGGGAACACTGGTTTATGGGATCTAAGAGATTTCATCTCATCCATCACACACTTATAACTATTGTCTGGGGAACACTGGTTTATAGGATCTAAGAGATTTCATCTCATCCTTCACACACTTATAACTACCGGTTTGGGGAACACTGGTTTATAGAATCTAAGAGATTGGTTTGATTATAATTTTTTTTAGTGTACACCTGCTCTAGATGGGAACAAACTTATTGAGAACTTCGAGACTGACTCTGGTTTAGCGTGGAAGACAGTTCGTGAAGTCAATGGCTCCACCATGACAGCAGTAAGTACTGAATTAACTAAATTGTATGTTAGTCAAAATGAGAATCTTGTAACATAACTAAACAATCATAGTTTTGGAAGGTATATTTTAAGTACAAAGTACATATCAGTATTGTGGAATATTTAAAAGGTAAATAAAATATTTTTGGATCCTTCTGCAGGTAACAACGTTAGTTGGCAACGATGACGTGAAGTGTGTTCAAGTATTAAACAAAATTTAAGTTATGCTCTAAAAATAATTTTATTCCCTGATTCGTTTCTTTAAACACAAATTTTAGTTTACATTACTGTTCATTCTTTGTTTCAAAATGCATGAAATATGCACACAAAAAAAAGAAAAATTGATGTTTTTTTATACATGTAGCCTACATGTTTATTTGTTTTTTTACACTGGTTCAACTTTTTAAGTGCATGTATTTGTGTGAAAAATTTCTGTAAATGATTCAATAAATGTATGTATGTATGTATGTATTCATACTTCCAAAATGTAAAAAAAAAAAAAACCAAAACTTTGTTTTTAATGTTTATTTCACAGCTTACATATTGATCTATGTAAAACATCTGATGTATATTTATATTTAAAAAATTATACACAATGCAATTAATTTAATGAAAGAGCTTATTAACAAATAAAAGCAGAAAAAATTTACTAGAACATACCAAGACATTATTTGTATTCTACCAAACATAAAGTATCCCATTAATTTACATAAGTATGTGTATATTTCTGAGGTAAATAATCTTAATGATTGAATATTTATTGAATAATTTACTTTGAAATGATTTGTATCATGAGCTATACGCAATAAATTAACAGAAATCTGACAGAAATTAACATTTTTCAAAGCAAAATATGTTTAGCTGTAATAAAAAACTTCAGTTCAAGTATCATATACAATAAGAATCAAACAAATGATATGAATACAGTCATACCCCGCTTAACGTGGGTGAATATCTTCCAACAAAAACAGCACTAAACGGGGCAATGTTATCATATAAAAAACATATATATGTCAATATACATATATGCAACACAGTAAGATTAAATGTATTATTTCAGTAATTATTGAAATCTTTTAACTCAAAAAAGGACTATTCATTATATAAAATAAAAAAAAATATTTTCGTGTCTGTGATTATGGTAAGTTCGTTAATTTTTTTGTTGTTGAGGAAATCACATCACATTTGTTTTTAAAAAGTTGCATTTACACATTCAAGAAAAATTCAACTTTTTAAATATTTTCATCATTACCACTCTTTTTGTGGTTTAAGATAAAAAACAGTAATAAAACTATTTTATTATCTTTAATGCACAATACAGTTGTATCGTATGTATAAATATAGACCTAATTTTTGGGATTCTATGATTAACTGCCTTACACTTAGTGATGATATATAATTTTTGGGATTCTATGATTAACTCCCTTACACTTATTGATAATGATATCAAAGGAATGCTAATGTTGCAAAATTTAACATGTTTTATGGGTCCTGATGATTTTATGACAAATTTGACCAATTAAAAAAAAAACAGTGTGAAAGCAAAACAGAGCTAAACAGAAAAGCGTTAAGCAGGGTCTGGCTGTATTTAACGATAACAATTGTCAACAAATTTGCCATGGCTGTTAACTAATACATTTCAGAGCTTTTAAGACAAATAAAATAGTAATTTCCTTTTCATTGAACTACTCCATTCTTAAACTAGAACATATTGCAGACAAATAAAAAAAACATAAGTGGAAAAATATGAGTAAAAATGATTCGAACATAACATATTAAAGTAATATCAATTTCATTGGTTGCTATTGTACACAAGCTTTATACAGCAATAGTTGCTTATAGTATGAGCAACAAAAAAAACAAACTTTTGTCTTTTTTTTTGTGCCTTCCATTTAACATGCTTACTGTGATACAACCATTGTATATAGTTTAGTGAAAGCTATCTGAATGTCAATGAAACTTTTAAATGCACCAGCAAGATGAAGAGTCTACAAAATGTAGTTCTCTCATACTATAATTTTAATTTGACAAATGAACAAGTTTATTGCTATAGTTTTAAAGAATGATAAAAATAAGTAATAACAATATAGTTTGTTGATAAGGTTTTCCTTACTTCCAGCATTACACAAACTCCGGTGTCATACCAGGTTCTGAAACCCTAATTCTTAACATAGCAAATTTTTTTTTCTAAAATAATCAAAACTGTTTTTTTGAGCTCCCAACATCAATACAAGATTAATAGAGTTTGTTGATGAGGTTTTCCTTACTTCCAGCATTACACAAACTCCGGTGTCATACCAAGTTCTGAAACCCTAATTCTTTTTTTTTCTGAAATAATCAAAGCTGTTTTTTTTGAGCTCCCAACATCAATACAAGATTAATTACCATACCGAAATTAACTGTTTCATCATCAAGATTAAATTATTTGGGATCAATTTTAATAACACTTCACAGAATGTCTGTGGCGATGGCAGCACAGTATTAATGCCTAGTGTTTCATTTTACTGCTGTAAAAAACTGAATTTGCATAAACATTATATTCTACGTAAGTCAGAATCAGGAATAGAGTTTTTAACTTATTTATGTAAATGTTTACAGGGGAGACAATATAATAATGTGGATTTCTGGGATAAAAAAAATTTTTTTAATGCACAAATGAATTGTCACCCTTTTTTTTTAACTTTTGAAAAGCAACACTGGAACATAATTTTTTTTAAATCAATGATAAAAGCCTTCCTCACACTAGTGCCAAATATCAGCTGATAATGGACCATCAAGACTTCGGCATCAATCCTCTACTGAACTGGGTCCTTATGAAACGTTTAGGACTAGTGTGTGGAAGCCTGACAGATTAAGTTTAAATTCAAACACAGTTTCAAGCTAAATTTGATCTGTCTAGAAGCTGTTAACATTTAGTGACACAGTGACTACAGCGCTGCTCACTAACTTAACGCAGCGGCAGGAACTGTTCCTATGACTAACACAGGTCTCACCCAATTATCACAGACCAGTCACAGGAGAGCAGGACAAAAGCTAAGACTGTCAACATTCAACTACAGCTACACATTGGTTGAAAAGGGTCTAAAGTAGAAGAAACAGTTGAGTATCACACACACAAAAAAGTTTATGTATACACAATCATTTGACATTGATCTATGCTAGGTGACACATGTCAGGCGACAATTATGACTGATTCTCTTTAGATTTATGAATAGTCACATGTCTATTTTTACACTGACAGTTATATGGTGGTCGGAAAAAAAAAAATTTTTTATAAAAAGAAACAGTCTATTGCATGAATAAGAATAAATACATTGGGGTAAGGAGACGATTTATCATACCAATAATCACAAGAGAAATTATTTTTTATAATAACATGTTGATAAAGTGGTACATGTATGATGACACTGACTATATTCCTAACATGGACAAGGGAGATAATTCAGCCATACAGGGGAAGCAATCATTATATTCAGGAATGTTGTGGTCAGGACTCCAATTATTTCTGCTGCATGTGATGAATTAAAACTGTCACAACATAAACTATGCGCCTGAAAGCACATACTATCAGATTGATCATCCGCTCATTATATTAACTAACCAATGCAACCAAAATTATTATACATTATTTCAAAGTATATTCTAAATGAATTCAACAACAAAACAAACCCATGTAAGAGAAAAAAAATATGTACTTCTGAATAGTAAACTATGTTAGTTCAATCTATAGAATCAACTAACCAGTCTATTATTGAACATTTCAAACATGAATGAAACAAAAAGGAAACAAATCCAGAAAAGAGAAGAAAAAAAAATGTGTTCATAAAGAATATTTAATTTTGCTAGTTGCGCCTGCAGGATTAACATCATCAGAAAGTTGTCAGGTCATCACAGATATTATTGGGCGATAAGAAGAAATTAATATTAAACTCAACCAATGGAATAGTGCTAGCTTAAAATGTATAATGAATTTGTGAAACTATCTTTCTCACCATTCTCGCAACTATCGTACATGCTAAAAAATAAATTAAAAAAAGGGGGGGGGGGAGGGGGAGATATCTACTTGTACATTTTTCTGTTGTCATAAATGTTAATGATCAAATTATTACATCAAAAAATTTAATAAACTAATACACATAAATAATAAAACAGCTCAGGGCAGCTATTTTCTGTTCCTATGTCGTTGTGACTTTTTTTAAAACAAAAAAAGTTCACTAAGATTACATCACACGGTGTCCAAAATGTTTTAATTGGGCCTCTGTGGGACGAGAGGTCTGTCAGGAATGCGGGGCACCTGTCTGTTGGTGCTCAGAGGACGACTAAAAAAATAAAAAGGTTGATTTTCAAAAATGATAAATTTAACTATGGTCTTGTGATTAAGGTTTGATACTTCAACATATCTGGGTAACAAAAATACAGTTATTAATGCCTATCAAATTTAATACTGGATTTTGAAATCTGATAGAAATACTCACGCAGGGATATTTGGCATAGGCCTGTCCGGTGCAGGTCTGTTGGGCACTCCAGGTGCTGCCCTAATGGGCTGGAGAGGTTGGTCCATAGGCCGATTAGGAAGGGGTGGGGCAGCACGAGGCCTTGCTGGACTTGGTGGACGGCTGGAAAAATTTAAACATCATTTTTTTTTTAATTCATGTAACTACTATATTTTGAACAAAATATATTATTTTTACCTTAAGGGTGCGTAAAAAAAATTTATTTAGACAAAAAAATTCAAATAAACATTTTAAAAATAGTAAGCTATTTTATTGAAAACTCTAGATTAAAATATAAAAAACAGAACAAAAAAATCTGAACTGAGTAAAATTGTATTGAATAATCATATTTAAAAAAAAAATTAAACAATAATATCAAAAGCTTCATTAATTAAATTTATAATTAGAATTTACCAAAGGTCCATGGTCATAATAGAGTTAAATAATGAATACTTTGCAACCAAAGAGAACAAATGAAGCATTAGGGATAAATCAATATACTTATTATATGCTAGTCCACTGGAATTAACATTTTCTTCAGCACTCAGCCAATCATCTTTTACTGGTGGAGGTGTAG
Source organism: Bulinus truncatus (assembly GCA_021962125.1). Lineage (NCBI taxonomy): Eukaryota > Metazoa > Mollusca > Gastropoda > Planorbidae > Bulinus > Bulinus truncatus. Next base: position 2,306,689 of record JAGDYQ010000104.1, read on the forward strand.
GTGTGGTCACAGTTGATGTTGAAACTTCAGCAATGATCTGCAGAGCATCCTTGGTAGCATGATACATGCGCAGAATCTCTTCACGACGCTGTGCTTCTTCAGCAGACTCTTCCATCATCTGGCCCTGATAGTGTGAAAAATGTAAAAAAAAACTAATAACTTTCTACGTTGGCATGTGTACATTTTTCATGTCTATTTTAGTACACATTAATTGATTTATCTAGGCTGGTCTGTATCAGTTCTAATTTTAAGCTTCTAATGGCCTTAATTAGCTTAACATTACAAAGTTAACGAATTAATAGACTAGTTAGTTTTACAAAAAAAAGTGTATTACATCATTTTGAAAAAAAAATGTATTAGTTTTAATAACATCGCTTTAAACAACATTTTAGATTATTAATGATTGATAGCTTTTTGAATAGCTGCATATATCAAAGTTTAATAGAACAGAAAGATGACATAACATTTAAAAATAATGATGATAAAAACAAATAAAAAAAAAACATTACACAACATCAAAATTAGCACTACTGGCCAAAATCCAAATTATTCATCAGGTTAAATTAAATGATCATCTTTTTTACACCAAAAATGCAATAAAAAATTTACACTGTACCTAGAAGTTTAATAAACGAAATGTGTAAAAATTATTTGTTTCATGTGGTTAAGAAAATGTGGTGTGTTATTTTTACTTTCCATAAATTGAATTGAATGAAAGGAAAATATTTATTTTATAACCGTATTAAAGAAACATCTATTCACAGTCATTCCTCCAAATCTTAATGCTCCCAAAACTTGAAATCCAAATATAACTTTTTAACAAAAATAGCTTCAAAAAACAAAGAATTCTCTAACGTGGTGAAAAATTCATCAGTGAGACTTCACTTGTCTTCAAAAAAACTATACTGAAAGCTTCTCATTTGGTTTTTGGGTTTATTTCCTATGGATCTTGAAAGCTTCTTTGTTTTAAATACATGTATAACGACAGCTTGATGTATACCCCATTGGTGTTAAAAAGAACAATAAAGGAAAGTTTTGTAAGTTTATAAATATTTAAGTATGAAAGTGTTAGACATCATACACCCATGACTGTATTTACTATCTTTGGGATGATTGTTCAATTTAAAATACCTTTAGCTATTAAGGTAGCTGAAGTGATAAAAAAAGCTATAATCTGCATTAACCTGTCTCCTCCTCCAGTTTATATGTACTCCAAATTACTTTCATCTCATTACTTCATTATTTTTTTGTCTAAATTTATCTTTTAAATGCAATATGCAGAAAGTGTTTATTAGTTTAAAAAAACAAGCACAGTGACTATTAGAATTATAAAAAAAAAAAAATCTAGTTTGTTTTACTAAAATTCATCACCAAATAAAAAGTATTAAAAAAAAATGAAATGCAATGTAGCTAAATGTTTTCAGACAAAAGGGATGATGACACTTTATACAGGTAGAGGTGATAGCCTACCTGATCTCCAGCCGAGTACAAACCAGGTAATAGATCATCTTTAATATAATTCTTCATCTGAAAACAAAAGGAGCAGGGGCAAGCAGCCTTAGCTGTACTTTATTCCGCTTAGTATGAGCCAGGCCAAAAACAACAACACAATAATAAACATTCGGGGCTCAATCAACGGTTTCTGTACTACAATAAATTTTTGACTTTTTTTTTTTTCATTAGTTGATTCAAATTATTTAAGAAACCTGCCGGTGATTATAAAAATTAAGTAGAACATTGGTAGAGCCCTGAATTCAAAATAATAATAAGGCAGCAAAATAAAAATCAGCAGTGAGGATTTGGCTGGTGACTCAGGCTGAAGAGGGTGGCCCTATATACCACAAAGGCAGGGGCAGCACAACAATGATTATGCAATAAACATTAAGACATCCAAGCATGCCATGCCGCCATGTCAGGTTACCTGGTCACCGGTAGAATAAATGTGAGCCAAAAGGTCACTATCAATAAATCCTCGTATCTGAAAATGGTAGGTAATTGAGTTTTTTTTTTTTTCAAAATCATGATCAAACCTCAGTATTAAGTTATAGTTTCTCAATAATGTGATGACAATAATTTCTTCAGAAATTGTGATGAAGTAAAAATAAACTTTTCAATAGCTTAATTCAAACATAAAAATATCTTTACTCAGCCCAAGCCAACGTAAACTTAAACTAAACTTTATGTCCTTTGAAATTTAAATAATGTAATTTTTAAAGTATTTGAAATCTATGGATAGCTCAACTAAATACTGTTGTGACTTTTTTTTAAAATTAAGTAACAAATTAATTTTTGTTTTAATAACTGTAACTTACATTGCTTATAATTAGGTACATTATAGTTTTGGGCACCAGATCACGTTGAGTTTTATTGACAATCTTTAGATAAGAATCCACCAAGTTTCTGATGGTTTCAACTTGTCTCTCCAGTTGTGGATCCATAGAAGAATAGTCATCTTTCGACTAAGAATATTAATAAATACAGTTAAGCTCCTATTGTTAAAGAAAAGGTTGTAGGAATATTCTAATAAGTGAGATAAAATTAATTTTGTTTTTTCAAAGCATCATCAGACTTGATATTTTTCCCATCTGTGCTCTAAAAAGAATTATTTAAAAAAAAATACATCTTCTTGAACTCACGCTTGAGTTTTCATCAGTGGTGCGCTCAGGATAGACACCAGCACGGAGAAATGATGCTTTCCAGCTGTCAACTTCATCTTGTGATTCAGCAGACAACTCCAGTTGTTTGTAATCTTTATACACATTTCTAAGGAGATAATATATATTTTATTTTAAACAGCAAATATTTTATTAAGAATTGCAAATTTTCTATTTTACATGTACATATCAAACTAAGCATTTATGGTATACTTATAGTATTAATATATTTTTAATACAATATCAATAATTATATTTACATTGACTGATAAACTTTAACAATTAGTTTTTAACTGTATCTTGAAAAAGAATAACGCTTAATTTGTCTAACAAGACTAATTTAAACTATATACTTTTTGTTTTCTAATTTCATGTATTTCAAAAATCAATAAATTAGATACCACTTAAATTATTGTTTTAAATATGAAATAGTGTATGTAAAGAGGTTAGTGTGCAGAAAAATTAGTAACAATGTATTCACCATAATGATTAGTAATTTTTGGAAGTGGTTATTAATATAAATAAAGCCAAAAGCAAACCAAAAACAAAAATGGATACTAAATAATGTGCTAAATATTTGGGATGCCAAACTGGGCATGCAAGAAAACTGTGTGAAAACACATATTAATGGAAAAGAAAATATGCATAATTAAATGGGATAACATTTGTATAACATTTCAGATATTTAAAAAAAACCACACATTCATTTAATGTTAAATAACAAGAACAATAAAGCAATTTGTTACTAAGTAGTTAACACCAATTCAAATATAAATACAAAATATTATTTCACAAAAATTTTATGACCATCATAAGTATTGTGTCAAAAAGATTAACGACAAAAAAAATGTGTCTAAAATTATAAGTAATACTACTTAAAACAGTGAATTTTTGTGCTTAAAATCCACTCATCATGAGCTTTTTGAAATTTAAATTATAATAAAGATATTCTTTTAAGTGACAGTTTCACCTTTTATTAAAAACATTTTATAAACAGTACTTAAAGATTTTCAGAATAAATATAATTCAACATTCTTTACAGAACCAGGAATTTGGCAAGTATTATGAAATATTATGTTCTCAAGGAAACAAAAAATCTTAAAATCTTTTATGATAAAAAAACTTTTATTTGATAAAATTTAGACTTTTTTTGGAGACAAAATGACCAAAACATCATACATGTAATATATTTACAAAGTGATGAGACAAAAATTGATGGAATTATGATTTATGAAAAAATGTAAATAAAAACACCTTAAAAAAAAACAGCATCTTTTAAAAACAATATATTTACAATATTAGTGTGAATCAAATAAATTTAAAAAAATGTATCCTTACTTAAAAATATAAATGTGTAAAACTAGAATATATATTTTTAAGTGCACATAATGAATATAAAGTGGGTTAATTTTGCTAAAAGATTATACTGAACTAATTATGTATTAATTGCATGTAAAGAAACTTGAAAACCGGTATGTATCAACAAATTGTTCACAGCCTAATTAAGTTTCAGAAAGAAATTGGTACATTTTTTTTAGCTGATGAATCAACTGATTTCTGAAATAAAATAATCCTACTAGTTTATGTTGATCTTAAATAAAAGATACAGAGGCTGAGATACTATGCAGCCTTCAGCTACGCCAGATTTTATTTTAAAAAAATAATCAACAGAAATTATTTTTTTTAGCTGATGAATCAACTGATTTCTGAAATAAAATAATCCCAGTAGTTTATGTTGATCTTAAATAAAAGATACAGAGGCTGAGACACTATGCAGCCTTCAGCTACGCCAGATTTATTTAAAAAAATATAATCAACAGAAATTATTTTTTTTAGAATACAAAAATGTATTGAATAAAGTAAACAGATAAGATTTCAGATAAACACTTCTTTCCTAAATTTTGGATGTTAATTAAAGGATTTTAAAAATGGTTTTTTTATAAAAAAATAATTTCAGAAACTAACTTAACATAAATTCAGCTATGAAAATAGAGTTAACTAATTCTGTTGTAGCAATAAGTAATGCACAAATTGAAAGTAAACTGTAGCAATAAAGCCATTAAATATTTATCTAGCAATGTTAGTTTTTTTCAAAATCTAATTAAGTATCATCACATATGATTTGATATTTCTTATCTATATTTATAAATCTGAACTTCTGTATGTATGTATTTCTGTCTAAAAAAAAAAACCCACTAAATGTCTGTAACGGAAGTAGATAGCTCATAAAGTATTTCTTTTTGGAATGCCACAGAGAAAAACAGCCCCAATCTAGGCTTAAATCTGAGGCAGAAAGATGTGCAACCCGAATAAGTACAGTGCCCCTCCCACTCCTAACCAAGTAATATTTGGTTCTCTGTGCGCTTTGTGTAATTTTTTTTATCAATAGTGTAGTAAGCTGTTTTGTTCATTGATGCAATAATACTACAATGCTAATGTAATAGTCAATTTAGTTACACCCGGGAGCACCCTAGCTTCTGTGATACACTGCAAGTCTTAAATAGCCAAATACATCCTAATTCTTTTCTTTTTTTTATTTTCAGTTAAGAAATTAAATCTTTATTAAATTATTTTTTTAGTATTACATGCTTTAAGTTATTTGTGCACTTTAAATCGGTAGTATTACATGTTTTAAGTTATTTGTGCACTTTAAATCTTTAGTATTACATGTTTTAAGTTATTTGTGCACTTTAAATCCTTAGTATTACATGTTTTAAGTTATTTGTGCACTTTAAATCTTTAGTATTACATGTTTTAAGTTATTTGTGCACTTTAAATCCTTAGTATTACATGTTTTAAGTTATTTGTGTACTTTAAATCTATTTCACATCAAGAAGGTTTATGTACAGCAATATCTTATTCAAATTAAAGAAAATTGATTTATATGTACTTTTTTTTTTAGCTTTAAAGGATACACATGGCATAATGAAAATATATTAATTTTGATTCACTTTGTATTATAAAAAAAGACTTGGTTGCGAAAAAATATGCTGCATGGTGCAGCTAAATGTTGAAGTACGCTGATAGAATGTATGTAAGTAAATTAATAAAAACCAGAACTATGTCTACAGCAAAAGTGAAGTAAACGAAAATGTACAGAACTTATTTGTTACAGTAACAAAAGAAACAAAAAAAGAAATATTAGTAAAATGTTTATATTAAAAAAAGAGTAAAAGTGTATTTTTAAAAAATGACACTTGTAAACTAAATGTCATAAAAAGTCAGTGAGACAATTCACAAAGGTTGTTTGGACACTTCCACTTTCTAAAGAATAGGTTAGACAATGAGCAGTTAACTAATGTAACATTCTATGAACCAAAAAAAAGTGATTGGAAATATTATCAATTTCATAATACAGTTGTCCATCTTAAAAAAGAAAGGTAAAGCCCACTCCTAAGATTTAACACAAAAAAAAATCCATAAATACCTACCTGGCCCCAGGGTTATATAGTGCAAACATGTGCTTAGACTGGAATAAACCGCCCTCCATATCACGTACTTGCAAGCCTTCTAATGGTAACATGTAGCGTTTTTCTCTTTCCTAAGGCCAGGCAGCAGATATACAGAGACATGACACAACACATGGAGGGTAGCAAGGAAACATAGGATTGGAAAGGAGGGAAAAAATTTTCATCATATATGTAAATACATTTACTGAAAAAAACGCAAAATTACCAAAACAAATATATGTAAATGACACACATGGATGGGAAATTTCACGCAGAAAAATGTTCATTATTGTTTAAAATATTCAGTCATGCTGAAATTTGGTATAGAATCTATTTGCCTGAAACAGACATGTCTAACCACTAAACTAGCAATTGTAAGTCTGTCCCATTTGTAGATTTATAAAAGGAAAAATGATTTATTTCGATTAAAAATGAACTAAAAAATTATTTATGCAGAATAAAGTGCAATAAATTACATTCCACTAAGTAAGAAAAAAAAATGTAATTTGTCTATAGATCCCATGATGCTGTATACAATTCTATACACTATTTTCAGGAAATAATATGTCACATACAAGGAAGAATAAAAATTAACATGTGTATTTCTAGACTGAGACTGGTTCAGAAATTACTTCTTTGACATTTACCATCAAACTATTAAGAATAAATTTAAAACCAACACTGTTATTAATGACATAGAAAAACTTAATGAATTTGATAAAATAGTCTGTTAAGAAGTGAATAACAAAAAGGATTACAAATTTTTGTAACAAAATCTAAAATTTGATAGAATTTACATCATGACAATCTAAACTAAAATATGAAATATTTAAGTTTGGCATCTCTGCATCAAGTCAACAAAAAGAACAAGTCACGATAAAAACAGAGTTCTTAAAACTAACCGCTTTCTAAAACATATACTTTTTTAATTTTGCAAAAAAATTTAATCATGTTTAAAAAGCAGAAGTTATGAGGCAATGAAATTCATCCTGATGTCCGATTACCGGCACCTTTCCGTTCCCAATTTCCAGCAATTGATGTGAGAATATCTCAGTTAACAAGAGTTAGAAACGCATATTTGAAGTATTATTAATGCAAGTGAAGTAGCCCATTTATTATTGTCGTTTGTCAAAGTTAACACGGTTTTATCCATTGATTAGTATTTTGACTCATTATTGGTTAATCAGCATAAACAAAGAATTAATTAATTGCAAAATTAATTATTGAATCATGCATTGTCAAGGAGCAAGAGCATGTATGCAAAATTTCAAGAAAATCAATCACTTAAAATTGCCTCAAAAATATTTTACAAAAATTTTCCCATATAAACATTTAAAAAAATAAACATTTCGAGAGGAGAAAACGGCTAGAATAAGAAAAAGTAAAAGCAGCTTTATGTGCAGAACTAAAGAGAATTTTTCAAGCTTCACGTTTCAACTGTACAGTAATAAAGATATAGGAATGGATGACACAAGCAAATAAACATAAACGCTAATTTATTTCATTTCAAAACATGTGCCTAGTTTTAAAATCACTTAAGGTGTTAATAATTATATTCCTTCTAATCCATGTCCACTTATGTGTGTATGCATTAAATTTGGAAAACAAGCAAAGAAAGATTTAAAAAAAAAAAAAAGGAAAACTTCAGACTTTTGATAGGAAGTCTGGAACATGGGGATATGTATGTTGAATGGCTACCTGGCTTCAGGATTGAATATAGCAAAGCCGCATTTCTTGCTCATAAAACCCTGATCCATATCTCTGATTTTCAGACCATCCAATGTCAACATGTATTTCTTGTCCTTCTCCTGGTAAATCAAGAGATAATGGGGTAATGTAAGAAATATATGGACCCTGACACTTGACATTAGAACTCAGTATACATGTATATGCATTTCTGTATGCCTTGGGAATATTTTTCTTCTCAACATGTAACCAATCAGATCTATCCATTTTTTAATTCTTCATTTTTTTTATCATCACCATTAGAGCCATACGTTTTGTCATGGGGGGGGGGGGGGGTCAATTTAAAGATTGTTTAAAAATTGAGGGGGGGGGGGAAAGAAGCTGTTTATAAGATAACATATCCAGTCAACTGTTAGCCATAGCTGTAATTTATACAATCTTTTTTTTAAAATGTAATTATTGCAACTGTATGAAATGTGGACATCTTTATGCTTTAGTGTGATGTGGTATACAGGTCCTTTTTTAATATCCTCAATATGCTCTGAAATCTCAAGGTAAACTGTTTTTCTCAGCATTATTCAAAATGTGTGTACAAAGAGAACTATAAAAAATTTAAGCTAAAAAGAAAGTAAAGAACAGTGACAAAATTTGCTTGCTCATGTAGATTCTCTTCTATCGGTACATTTTTTTTTCTGTAAACAAAATTATAGGATACTTTAAAGAAAATCATCACACAACAGATTCACATCTAAAATGTCAAATAATTTAGCAAGCCATACTTGAACATCTTCATGTAAAATATGTTGGGTACTTAAAGCTGGAAATGAATATTCAATCCAATATTACAAAAAGCATTATGTGTTGTGAACATGGGATAAATTATACAGTGTACTTCAATTTTTTTAATCACAGATTTCTCAAGTGATAAATAATTTTTCACATGCTGCCAAGGTAGCCCATCACCAACACGGGAATGCACCTCACAGAATGATACAAAAATTCACAACCAATGCACCGATCATCAAACATTTTTAAAAGTTTAAAAGGTATTAATTTTTTTGACAAACTACAAAAGCTGACACATAATTTAAGCAATGGAAAGTCCATTTTTTTTAATAAACATGCAGAATGCAAAAATAAACAAATATTTGCAGACTTAATATGAAAGAACATAAACAGATTTTCTCCGACCATATTCAGAATGACACAAGAATGATGATGCACATTTAAAAAGCATGACAAATAGTCTAAAGGGCATGCCATAACAAATTTTAATTACTATAGAAAGAAAAAGGGAAAGAAAAAAAAAAACACCAGCCCATTGCTGCCAACTCTTAATGTAAACTTTCCGGAGAGATCATAAAAAAATAACCTTCCTAAGTATTGCAATTTTAAAAGCTTGAAATCTTTAAAATAAATTTTTTTTTTTACTTCAACTTTAAAATAAAATATTTATGTAGTTTTTCCATAATTTTATCAGTTCTTTTTAAACCATTAATGTTAATTTTGTATGAAATATTTTGATTCTTTGAATTGCGTATATAAAATGTGACTGAAATTTTAAGTCAACATTTATTCAACCCTAGTTTTAAAAAAAGATATTTACTATTTTTTATGTATTATAATATTTCCCATTTTGTTCAAACTAAGAGAAAGTAAAAAATTTTACTGGCTAGGTACCGTTTAAATTTAATTCTCTGTTCAAAATAATATAGGCTGATATCACAAAACAGCTCTGAAAGACTGTATAGTATGTTTAAAAATTAATTTTACGACATCTATTTTGACTTTTATAGTCTTTTTTTTAAATCAGTGTCTGCAGATGCAAATACCTATTTTCAGCATTGAAAAGTGCAAATATCGGGTGTCGGGAGAATATTCCAGACTCAAGGTCTCGTAACTTTAACCCTTCTAGAGGAAGCATGTATTTCTTGTCCTTTTCCTAAATGAATACAAGTGAGAGAAACAGGAGGACAAATATGGAAAAAGATCAGAAAAATAGAAAGAACTTCATGATTAACAAAAGAGCATCATCCAAATGGAAGAGCATAACACACAAAAAAAAACAATCAAAAGATGTAAGAGTGAGAACTTTCTTCAACTTATTTAGCAAGCACTGACAACCAACTTTTAAAATATTGTATTAATGCACGATGTCCAAAGTGAATGACTTTTAAGATATATAGCAAAATAGTTAGATGTGACATAAAATTATGACTAGGATTAGGATTTTTTTTCCACAAAAATAAATATATCTGTAAAAAAACAAAAGTGTTAATTTGAATATAATATAAGTGAATAATTTGAAGTCCAAACTCAAAAAATGAATGAAAATCCTATGTGTCTAAGATTAATAGGCTGATATTATCAGAAATTGTTTAAGAATTCATGTTTTTTTTTTAAAACACAACTTTAATAACGTACCCCTTGCAAAGTAAACTTATATGCTTACATACCATTAAGTAAATGAAATATATCCCAAAAAGCCTTTTCTTTCTTGAGAATTTTAACTCATTAATAAATAACGTAACAAATAAATTCCATACCTCTTCATCTTTATACCATGACAGAGATTCAGCTGTGAGGACAAACCAGAAGTCTTTAGAACCACCTTTGATAAAACTGATATTATGTAATGATAGCCAGCCTTTGCGTATTACCTGGTAGTAAAAGTAGTGAAAGGAACTCTTGAAAATTTTATCATTGGTTAAACTTGTTGCATCAAAGTAATTTTTATTTTTTGAACTTTAACTCTTTATCTCTTGAACACTCCTGCAATTTTATGCACGAGTTGTTTTTTTTTTTAAATTATTACTTTTTCGAGGTATCAATTTAAATTTACACTAAGTCAAAAGCTAACCAAACATTTTTTTTAGCTATGGGATTTCTTAGCATTGTAGAAATTAAAAAAAAAAAATTTTTAAGCATAACAGTTTTAAACATTCATTTTTTTGTCTGCTGGAATAAGTGAAAAATGTAGATAAAAGCAGATAAAAAAGCACATTTTGCCTACTTTTAAACCAATAAAAAACAGACTGTACATCATTAAAATAACCAAAGTTGTAAAATGTTTAAGTCATGATCATTGGTGGGAGGGAAGGATTAGAAATAGTAAATTTAGTCTGTCACAATGAATCTACAGGCTCTCATAATTAATGACTCCTCACTTCAACCTAATCCCAAACTTTGATGATTTTAGAAAAATACTTTTGATTTTAATCTTTAAAAAAATGTTATAAAGAGCATTGAAAATAAAGAGTTAAAATATTTGAAATGTAAAGAGAACATAATAATCTAAAGCTTAATGAAAATGCAATCGAATAGTCAAAGGCTTACTTGGTTGCCAAGTTTGCGCTTGTTTGTGTTTTCTGACTTCTGCTGAGCACTAAATAAAATTTCAGGAAAAATAACAAATTTAAAGATGAGGGACTATTAAAGATTATTATACATGAAGTAGTTTCTGTAACAATTGAAGAACAAAGTTAAAAAATTTTGAAGTCCTAAAGCAATCTTTTATTTGTTCATACAATTAGCAGATTTTAAAAAAACTTTCTATAAAAAAAGATTTTGAAATGTTTTTTTTTTGTTATTGTAAAACTTCACCTGCAAATAACTTAAAAGAGCAATGGGAGTTTGTCATAAGCTTTCTCGCTTCAGTGTCTATTGATGATTGTTTAAGATTAGTTTAGAGTTAGTGTTCTGTGAAATTTAATTCAAGTGCCCCCGTCTATTAATGGATTCAGAAATTTAAAATAATATATACAATTTTTTAGGAAAAAATGTCAATTCTATCAGAACATTACATCATTCTCAGATAACAAAAAATTATACAAATAATACCAATTCTTAAAAAAAGAAAAAAAAAAGTAGAAGGAGAAATACATGTTTAGAATAAAAATAAAAGATTCGTTATTGTTAAAAAGCTTTTGTGAAATATTTATGTCTCAGTCACATGATTAGCTTCAATAAACATTAAATATAAAACATAACTGAAATAAAGGAAATGAATTATTGGTGGGATTTATCTAAGTTTAAAATTTTGCGCATTGAGTTACACCTGTATAGAAATATTTTTTTAATGCAGTTTATTTCTTTAACAAAATATAATTTAGAAATATCCTTCTATTTATCTAAAGTAAACAAAAGTCACATTTTCTGAATCTAAGCTTAGTGTATTGTTAATCAAATTAAACACAGTTAGACGTATTATATAAAAAGGCTTTTTCAGAAAAAAGCGGCTTACTTTGCAAAACCAATAAAATCTTCATGATTAGTATTCATATAAGATAACTGAATATCGATGAGCTGAAGAATCTGTTGCTTTGCCACCTGTTCTTGTTCCCTAATTCTTGTATTGACAATGCGTTCCGTTTCTTCACGCAATCTTGGGTAGCGTGTCATCTGAAATATTGTTTATATAAACATAATATGACACAAACATGAAAATATATGCCGTGAAATGTCATTATTCAGTGTTGGAAAAAAATAATTTAGTCTCTCTCCCTTTGCTTATATAAAATCTGTTAAAAAAAATGGTGTTATAACAAATTTCTTACTTTTAATATTACGAATAAAAGCCTCTTGCCAATAGTTTTTTCCTAATTTTAAAAGTCTGCTTCAGTTCAAAATGCAAAAAACAGATTATGAGCAGGGTTGATGGTGGCAGGGAGATTTTATTTCAGAAATCTTTATTGTTACAGTTAACATGGGGGGGGGGGGGGGGGAAATTCACCAAGCCCAGCAGAGAGGTCAGCAGGGAAAAAATATAATCTATTTACAATACTGACTGTGGGACTGACCTTGAGCAGGATAATAGGTAGCTAGCTTAATTGGGGGTGGAAAATCATCTTTCCTACCAGTCGTTGAAGTGTTGATACAGAGATAAAGAATGTTAAGGTAAAAAAAGCCAAAGCTGGAAGGGTGCAGGGTGAATGAAGAAGAAAAAAATAACATATTAAGTCAACGAGCCCATACAAAAATTTCTTTGATTAGCTAAAATGAGCAGATGAGGCATGTGGCTTTAGGAAGGGGGGGGGGGGTAGCATTGAGCTTTAAAATTACAGACAGCATTATTAGTCAGGTAAAGTGACATAAGGGGAGTGTTTTTGTATTTTACAGCTTTGGTATAGCTTCTGTAATATGTGAATGTACCGGTATTGCTTGATGGAAACTGGTAATAAAGATGGTAATGAACATTATAAAATAGTGAACTTTTTGTTGGGCTAGGGAAACTTTATCATTATCCCCAAAGATAGTATTTAAATATTTAATCAGAGTTACTCAAAGAGAATTAAAAAAGTGATTTTAAATACTGATGAAAATGACTTTTTAAATTTACTTATTTATGTATGCATTTATTTAAAAATAATGTAATTAAAAATGCATCATTTTTAGAACAAATATTTTAATTATTACATTACATGTATTTAATATTTGCGATAGTAAAGTAAAGTAAAGTAAGTAAGTAAAGTTCCCTTCTTAACCCTAACGGGCCTTCGGGGCGGATGAAGTATAGAATTCATCTGTTTCTATAACCTCGGCATATGAAGGGATTGTGTGGTTAGCACAACGCCCAGCCGCCTTTACTTCCCAAACTTAAGTCAGGTACCCATTTAAAGCTGGGTGGACTTGTGGGACGACTTTGCACCTAATTTCACCTGGAAAAATTACATGGGCCTCACCGAGGATCGAACCCAGGACTCTCAGATCGACAGTCGAGTATCTACACCACTCGGCCATCCGTCCCACTAATATTTGCGATACAAATATGAAATTCTAATGTAAGGGTATTCATAAAAACAAAATTTAAATGGTGTTAGCTCCCTTAATTTTCTTTTAACACTAATTTTGTGTGGTAAAAAATTTCATGAATAGAAAACATGCCCTTTAATTAAAGTTACAGTTTAACTTAGTTACAAAAAAATGTAAGTTGTGTCAGTCCTAAAGGGCCATCACTCAGATGAAGTGTAGAATATATCTATTTCTGTAAACACATCATATAAAGGGATTGCCATCTTTACTACCCCAACTAAAGTCAGGCACTCATTTAAACAAAGATTCCTTTGATTCTCACAGCTGATCAAACTGGCACTCTCAGGTCGACAGTCAAGCACTCAGTTAATAATCTTTAACTTAAGTTTGCTATGCTTGATGTAGTGGTGAGTTAACCAAGACCACAGAAATTATAGTAAAAAAAAATTAATCACTAACAAATTAATTTTTAAGAGTGCTTATTTTTAACATTGTATGCTATTCAATGCCCACCTTTTCTGTACATTTCCTAACAACTGAGGAAAGCTCTGTGACAACAAGATCTACACAATGTAAGGACGGCTCCTTAAGTCTGTTGATCTGTTTCTTTACAATACTTTCAAACGCCATATCGGGTGTGAAAAGACCTGTCCTGAAAACATAAGTCAAAATATTATATTCTTGTGCAATATTTTTTTGACACACATTCTGTAAGTTGAAGATGACAAGTTATAAAACCAATCATGTACCTGATGCCATGAATATTTTTAATGGTAATGGCTATTTCTTTTCTTAGTTCTCTTTCATCAAACTCCATCTGCAAAACAAAGTGTCATAAAATTGTTTTCAGTCATCAAATTATAAATTACCAATAATAATTAAAAAAAAAAGCTAAACAGCCGTTCTTTGCCTTGCTGTATGTCATTTTTGTAAGTTTTTCCTAACAGCAGTATAATTTAACATTTAATTATGAAATGATACCCTTTTAGAGGAAGAATTATAAATATTTGGCAGAGTGTTTAAAAAAAACATCATTACCTTGACAAGTTCAAATGGAAACCTTTCATGAAATATTCTATTAATTTTAGCACCACCTGATAAATCTTCTGTTGAAACATGAGTACCAAAACCTTCTATATCTCTCTCGAAATCTGTACTAAACTGAGAAATCATTCTGCACAAATGAGAAATATTAATACATTTAGAATATAAGCTCAATGGATAAACCATTTTAATAAGGATAACGACATAACTTAAATCACATCAATATTATATTTATATATATTTGTTATAACAATGGAGTTTTCTATGTCTGGCTGAATTCGAAAGTTGAATTATATATCTTGCTAACACAGCACTGGCTGCCAAACTGTCTTTCCATTAAGAAAATGTTTTTAAAAAGTTAAAAATACTTTCTTTGGTTTTAAACATAAGATATAACGTCTAAAAAATTAAATATTACTATACAAAATTAATGTTGTTCCGTTGTTGTTTTTTTGGAAACATGACAAAACAATCAAAATGACAACAATCATAACAATAGTTCCTTACCTGATCTGATAGATTTTTAGAAAATATTTAGAAAAATAATTATAACTTACACACATATAAAAAACAACAGAACTGTTATTAGTTGAGTTGGTTAGCTATTTGTCTGACAACCTGAGTTAAAATATTATGCCATGATTTTTTTTTTACTTTTAAATATAAAAAAGGAAGAAAAAAATGATTATGACTAATGTTTTGTTCACTTACTACATAGCTATTCCCACCTCCCATACGGTCGCAATTCGCATACTCACCCTCACCCCATATATGCAGACAAAAGCCCAACATGCAATATAAAATGAAGAGGTTTTTTTCTAGGGCTGATGATTTACTGCAATTAATGCGTAATTATGCTATGAAATTTTTTACTGCTAGCGCCTATAGCATTAAATTGTACCCACATGCTATTATTTCAGAGTTGCAGAAAAAATCATGAAAAAATCAGTAAATAACCCAATTCTATTAACAGAAATATTAGATCACAAAAGATGAAAAAAAAAGCAAGAAAAAATAACCGAACACAGAAAGTGTCAAGTTTACATAAATCCATAGCAGCTATATGACCTTGAAACAATAAGATTGTCATTTCTTAATTCTAATTTATGACCCTGAATGATACAATTAGTGAACATCTGATGCATTCTACTAGTTGACAGGTTAGGACTTGAAACAATGGAAACTTTGTGTCAACATGTTTTGGGACAGAGGGTGGTTGGGTAAGCCATAAGTAACATCATCTTTGTGGGGAGAGAAGCTGCGAAATGTAACTGGAATGGGAAAGGGGGTAAAATCAAGAAAAAAAATGCTTTAATAATAAGAGAGTGACTACTTTCTGGCTATTCTATTACTTTATGAAAGTAATGGTACATGAGATAGAAATGACGTGAATGTATTTTTTTTTTGGGATGGGAAGTGGAGGGGGCAGGTACGGTGGTGGAGTGTATGGTAAACAAGATATGTGAGGCGAAGTGTAGAAAAATGTCAGGGATGGAGGGGAGATGGGTTGAAATATGTCATTAGTTCGGAACCTACGGTTTGAGAAAAACACATGTTTGGCAATGTTGTTGATTTTAATAAAAAACTTGCATCACTAGACATGATTGATACTTGCCTATATACTGGTCGGAATAACTAATTCAATAGACATATATACTAATGCTTAATAGATATGTTAGAAATAATTATAACTCTTTCGTAAATTAAACTTACTGGTCTATTATACCAATGTTATGCCATGATATAATGACATACTAGTTTGAATACAAATAAATTAATTATATTGTGTCAATTTAAATGTGTGTTAATTTGAGATAAAATTTTTAATTAGGAGTTAATTTTGACAAATTTTTTTAATAAAAAAGCTCCTCTAGTTTTTTTTTAAAGATTTTGCAGGGTGCATTCGAGTTCATGTATAATTAATTTTAAAAAAATATGTAAGACAGTGCTTTTATACATACTGCATCATAGCCTTGGTTTTTCTTGCTGGATCATCTGGTCTAAAATTCTTGTACTCCTCCACCTCCTTCTCCATAGCGAGCATCTGGGACTGAAGCTTATTTCGGAGTGAAGGTAATGTGTCTCTAATGTGATTAGTCAACTGCTGATTTAAGACTTTTTGTAAATATGGGGTACCAAGACGATCAGCCATATGCCTGTGAACAATAGTAGAAATGAAGAGGTCAGTTTTTTTTTTTACTCAACTATTGTAGATTCATGTATCAGACTCTTGACCTGCCCAAACGGCTTACCTATAGGAAGGATGTGATAAGAAAAACTTCCTTTCAGCTGCCATAGCAGCTCTTATGTCTTTTTTTCCATCTATATCTTTTTGACTTCTGTTCACAACACCAATATAGCCTGCACAATAAATCAATATCATATGCAGGTAGAAATATTATAACATTTTATTAGCAAACAAAATAGAAACACTCAACTAAAAAAAAAAAAAAATTTACCAGCAAAAATAAATAAAAAACTTTCAGTATAAAGTACTAAAAAAAATCCAGACCCACCTCTTCTTAAAGGTAGAAGTTTATTTTCCAATACTTCTCTAGCATCTGTGCCTTCATCCATCAAATCTAATTTAGTTATCACACCTATTGTTCGCAAACCTGAAAGAAAAAAAAATTTATGAAAAATTATTATTATTAGTAATTGAGCACATGTATAAGAGAAAAAAAAAACTGAGTCAGAGCAGATCCTTTGATATCAGGGACTATCTTTACAAACAGAAGGCAGTGCTAGAATTTTAACAAGACTAAAGGGCAGTCAAATCATGTTAAGTCTAGATACAAATAGAGATAATGGCCAGTCTAGGTAATATATCATGGGAAATGCTGTGCAACACTCCCGATAATTTACAATTATCTTAATGTTTGACTACCATCTCATGCATAAATTATGAAAGTTTTATCTTAATTCTTTTTTAAATGTGCATCAGAATTAATTTTGCCATAATTATACATAAATGAGTATATAGTAATATTGACAATATAAAGACTAATAAGCTGACTGTTTAAATAATGTATTTTAAGTCGATTACTGGATGGCGAGATATAGAGTATCTAATGGGTAAATTATAAGAATATCTTGTGTCACAACTAATAAAGACGCTACATATTATATAAGTGAAATATTAGTTAAATACAACAATATTGAAGTAAAAGTGGCAACTATTAAAAAAAAAAAACCTTGTGGGTCCACTTCTTTAGCAATTTTAAGAGCATCAGAATTGGCTAAATCAGAGTTGGCTGGTGAGACAGCTAGAATAAGACATGATTCTTTAGATATGAATTCCATCAGCATGCCTCTAATCTGTTGTTCAATGTCAGGCGGCTGGTCACCAACTGGTACTTTTGTCATGCCAGGCAGATCAATCAGTGTTAAATTAAGCACTGTAATACAATATTTAAAACAACAAAGCATGTATTGATAGGAAGTAATTTTTTTTTCAGTAAATTAATACTTGTTTAACCCATTATCCACAAATACTTTACTTAACACATACAAGTCACCACTGGATTTTATCATCATTTTTATTTAAACTAGCTTATTGAACTCATAAATTGTAACTAATAAATTGGTGTGTAGCTTCTAGATCAGCAGTTGAGACTTTCTTGCCCATTATTCCAGGGTGGGGGAATCTTCCAATCTATAACTTCAAATATTATTTTTTTTTGCCATTATTACCTTTTTGTTAATTTTGGTTACCATTTTGTGCATGTTTATTTAGTACCCATTGTCCCTAAAATTTTCACTATAACCCAGCTCTGGGCTAATGTATCCCAGATTGCCAACAGGTTCTAGAACATTTTTAGAAACAATATATAGAAATATATAAAACTTTATCATGAAAAAAAAAAAACCCTTAGCCCCATTAACTGTACCCTGTGCCTTGAAAATAAACTTCTATAGTTTTGGGTAGATTGTTTTAAAAAAAAATCTTTTTTTAGACTTTGGTCATAATACTGCTTTTTTTTTTTAAATTGCATTTCTTTTAGAAATAATTCCATTACCATTTGGAGAATAAACTCGTAAATTAATAGGTATATTAGAGATTCCTTTGTTGCTGCCAGTAGCTCTGTCTGTCTCATCTTCAATCTCTTTTCGAACCAGGGAAAAGTCTGAAAATTTCTTTCCTTTACAGTGAATAAATTCAGCATATTCTGTTTTTAAAAAAAAATAAACATTAGCACAAGGTTTCATAAATAGTCTGTTAGTTTTAGTTACATGTTTCTTAAGACAATAACTTATAAAAATTTAAAAAATTAATGTTTTAAAAAAAAATCAATTACACATCACAGACATCATTACCTATTTTACTGTATATCAGTTGTAAAACTAATGGTCACATAATTACCTATTTTACTGTATATCAGTTGTAAAACTAATGGTCACATAATTACCTATTTTACTGTATATCAGTTGTAAAACTAATGGTCACATAATTACCTATTTTACTGTATATCAGTTGTAAAACTATTGGTCACATAATTACCTATTTTACTGTATATCAGTTGTAAAACTAATGGTCGTCTTGTAACTATTCCAGAGCCTCTTGGTAAAAAATCTCTGCAATGAACAATGTCTTTATTTATTCTATATTTTAAATTAAACTCTGTTTAAAATTGTCAAACTCATATTTATAATAAAACAAAGTGATCACATGGAGTGTTTTATAGTATACATTTTTTTTAAATTGACAAATCAACTGAATTCATTCAGCCCCCGTAGCGTGAAAATTCTACAGCAGGTGCCAGGCATTAGCAGGGGGGCCAGGTAATACATTTTACTAAATAGCACAAATAAGAAGAGGGGGGCAGGCCCCTTGCCCTCCCCCCGCACGCTACGGGCCTGCATTCATTTATTTAAAAAATTAGCAAAATGTACAAATTAATTCAAATGTTTATCTCAGTTGAAAGCCTTCTAACTCTTATACTGTAAAAGAACACTAGAAATTAGCTAACTATGACATTGTGTAGCATTTTACTTCAATATTTAGTCAAAATATAGTACTTGTCAAACTGCTACTAGATGAAAATAGTTCCACAGTTCAGGATGAATTCATTGAAAATAATCTAAAATTAAATTTGCTTGTAATTGTATAAAATGCAATACAATATACAAAGAGTCAAACCAGAGTAAGTGAAGGAGCTCTCTGACTATGGGAGTGTTAAGTAAGATTTAGACACTCTTTCTTATTTAAGGAAATAATTTTTTTATATTGTATTCACCACACACTGTGGTATTTTAATTACCATCAAACTGAAAATATTTTCCTACAGCTTATTTATTTATCGTCCAATGTGACTGAAAAAACTGCATTATTTACAACTATAGTAGTAAATTAGGCCAATATTTGATCATAAAATAAAAAAGAAAGAAACAATTTTTTCCTTAAATAAAATATATTCTTTTATGAAGTAAAATGGTTTCACAAAAAAAAAAATGTACTGTTTTGTTTTTGTTTTAAAAAATTGACTTCATATGCCAAATGATTTTTTTGAGATTTTAGTAGTGATTAACCAGTTTTTCTTTGGCTCATAGGCTTTAGCAGAAGTGTCAGAATAATACTGATTACTATATTCTATCCATTTAAGAGCAGAGCATTAACTTTAAAGTTCAGTGAAGTGAAACATTTTCTCTTTCTCTACTTATTAGTTGTCTATGATAAGAGAGATTATTGATTCTTTGTTATTTAAATAATGGCTTTTTTTTAGCTATAAAATGGCAGCTACGTACAAGAAGTAACAGATGTTAACTAGACAACAAAAGTGCAATTTATCATGTTGAATCTGACAGTAGTCACCATTTCCCTCCCCTTCATTTTAGTTACATGCATGTTTATAAGTGCCAATGAAACATGGGAGTTATTTATTTCAGACTTATTTCAAATGATGTAACAAAAAGAAAATAAGATAAATAAAATCCAGAAATTAGCAATTTTATGTTGAAAGAGTTTATCTTACATTTTAAAGTTCTTTCTTGATTATTATTAATTATTTATTTTTTGACAAATATTTTATTTGAACAGCTTACTACCCAAATGATTTTAAGTAAAATTAGAACTTGATATGTCAATGTTTTATTGTTCAGTTCGCTAGAATTTAAAATGGAATATGTAGGTCTTCATTTAAATACCGTATGCTAATTAACATTTTTTTTTAGCAAATTCTGTAGTGATTCACCCTAAATAGTGGGACGGTTGGCCGAGTTGTTGTAGATACTGACTGTCGACCTGAGAATCCTGGGTTCGATCCTCGGTGAGAACCATGTGGAATTTTTCCAGGTGAAAATGTGTTTCAAAGTCGCCCCACAAGTCCACCCAGCTTTAAATGGGTACCTGACTTTAAGTTGGGGAAGTAAGAGTGGCTTGGCTGTGCTAACCACACAACCCCTTCATATGCCGAGTGGTTATAGAAACAGATGAATTCTACACTTCATCTGCCCCGATGACCTCGCTAGGGTTAAGGGAACTTTTTACTTTACTTTTACTTACTTACTACTTTACTTACTACTTCAACTAAAAAAAAAAAATAAATCATAATCATTGATAGGACTTTAGATATTTATATAAACAAACAAAATGTGTGTAAAGTTTCATATTTTATCATTTAATTAAGTGTGTAAATTAAATGTTCTCTAAATCAGATGTTGGTTATATTATCTCATCTGAGACATGAGGTAACTGTAATTTTCTTTAGGGTAAAATAAACAACAATAGAGATTAAAAAATTATATACAAAGCGAATGACTGTATTTATTTTAATAAACAAAGGTTAATCAAAGTAAAAATGTTAGCGATCTTTTTTAAGCTATTGTTATTTTTAAAGACTGTAGCATAATACTTTTGATGGCATCAACACTGATGCATATCCTAATTTTATGTGGGCATTAAGTAAGGGTCTTATCAAACATTAGTAGGTTCTGTTATTACTTTATCGATCAAAATTTTGCTGAGCCATACTCTAATCAAATACCTGGCATTGGAATGGTTGGCATTAAAACAACAATGAAGATTAGATTTTGTTAAAAATAATAATAATTTATTAGTCTGTGTGTGTTATTAAAAACATTTAATTGCATTGATCAGGATTGATTTGGAATTTCAATTTTAATTTGGGTCATATTAATTAATAACTTTACATTTTGTGGGAATTATTAAAGACTGTCAAGGTATGCAGTTTTTAAGTAAAAAAATTTTTTAATTTGGTCACAAGTTTTCCAAGGCTATGTAGACATTAGTCAAAAAATCATAACTTCGCTTCTAATTAAAATATTATCACAAATGATATTTTGTAGGGAGCGACCGATAATCGGATCGGTATCGGACCGATATTGGCACTATCGGTTAATATCGGATCGGCCAATTTTTGTAGGGAGTGACAGATAGTCGGACCGATATTGGCACTATGGGTTAACTATCAGACCGGCCGTTTTTTGGCTGCCGATACATTGTTTTTTTTTCACAAATCTAGTAACTCTAAACTGGTCTTACAGACTTCCAGTTAACTGTTCACCTGAGTGAAGTGATTTACTGATATAATTAAGTGTTTTTAATTTTTCAAACTTTTTTCAAAATCTGCTACAAGTAAATTCAGTAAAAATTACAAAGATTAACGAAGAAAACTATTTTAATTTCATCACAACTTTCACAAGTTAGTGAAGTTACAATTAAAAATGAATACATTTTTACTTTTTTAGTTTGACATTAATTATTTACAACTTTATCTTACTTTTCTGTTTGTGTACAAGTAAAAAGTAAAAACAACAAATTGTTTGTTATAAGTTTAATTTTAAACAATAAACATGCAGATTTCTGAGATTATGCAGGCATGGTTTGTGTTTCTGACTTCAGTCTTCCAGTCTGTCTTTTCAAATCTTTTGTTCTTCTAATTTTCTTCATCTGCAAGACACCCTTTCATTAATAGCAAAATATCGGAATCGTTATCGGTAAAAATGCTGGGGAAAAATATCGGTATCGGACTATCGGTAAAAAGGCATATCGGTCGCTCCCTAATGTTTTGTTCGAATGTACTCTGCAAGCTCTATTCAACTAATATTAATTTAATATAGTTTTATTTTAATATATTAAACATAATTTTTTTTTATCAAAGTACCTGATAATAGGAAAGTCTATTTTTATACAAATTTACCAAAATGCCTATTTATGAGAGTAACATTGTTTAAATGTGAGCATTAAAATAAGAAGGGTACTCTTATTTATTTGTCAGTATCCAATCCATGTAATTGTATGGTATTAAATTTTGGCGACGCCCCTTTTGACGCATGATTATAGTATTCAATTTAATTGGACAATATATATGTATAAGCTTAAAAAATACTAGTAAAATGAGACGATATTAACACTAATACAATTTTTCATTACAATATATATATACAATCCTCGTTAAATAGTCGGTGATTACTGAGGTTTTTTTTAAAAGAAAAACATCGAAAACTACCTCTTACTCTTGTCTAGTATTTACAAACCTGCCAACGAAATTTTCGAGGACACTACTTTTTCCAGCACTTTGACTTCCAACTACTGCAATCTGTGGAAGATCCAAAGAAAGAGGTACTCCAAGTGAAGCGAATACATCCTGTAGTTTATTCACTATAGGAATAAGATGCTCCATACCAACGTTGCCCGACATTTTGGTTATCTTTTTAGTTCGATCGATGAGCAGGACAACTAGTCATGGCGGAAAATTAAGTGACGTCATCAATTATTGCATATGTACTGACTTGAAATATATAGGTTAGTATACAAATATAGAGAAACTTCATAAAATGATAATATTTATCTATTTACATTTTTTAATACATTAATAAAATGTTTGTTTAAAATGCTTACAAAATCATATGGCTAAATTATGATTTTTTTTTTTTAAAATACAGGCCTTCACTAACTTCAAACTCAGACCATGAGCATGATAGGGATGAAATCATGGATGAAATCTAACATGGTTTACAACTTTACATGCTTTTTTGCCATTCATAAATGTCATTATTTTTACATAATGTAGTACAATCATAACCACCAGATTTCAAATATAAAACACGTTCACCATGTCTCATCATATTTTTTTTAATACTTAAAACACATGTTTAGACCTACGGAAGTAGAAACCGTGTAATATACATGCCCCAGTGAATCATATACTAAAAATAGAAAATATGTTTAACGCTGTGTTAATCAAACGATGTGATTTTATTGATTTAAAAGACTACTCTTGAATTAAGGATTTTCTATTTATTTTTCGGTAGGTTTCGCTAATGGAACACTTGACAAGTAAAGAAACTTGGACGAGGAACTGGAAAGTCAACAATGATCAATAGTAACAAGCCAAACTAGCAAACATTCATTTTACAGAACTAAAGCTGTATTTATATATTTTCTTTCCACTACCTTTCTCACTTCAATTAACTTAGTGACATTTCCCTATACATTCGCACGCGCACAGATCAATGGTGTGTGATTAATAATACATTGTCCTCTACTTTGTTATTTGGGGGGGGGGGGCGGGGTTAAATTACCAGAGCCGTTCTTATGTATAGGCGACCTTTTTGGAGCCGCGTACCCAAAAATTCAACCAAAACACAACTTATTTATAGCAAAGTACCAACATTCCAATTAAAATTAAAAGAACTGATGAGGCTCAGCGTGCAACCTGTGGCACGCGTATCATAGGTTCGCCACCACTGGCCTCGGCAGGCCCGTAGCCAGGTCAAAGTAAGCAGGGGGGCACCAATACCTCCTCATTTTAGTTACTTTTTCTTAATTTTTTCCTCTTTTTTTTCTTTTTAAGCGGGGGGAGGGGGCACTCCACACCTAGCGGGGGGGGGGGCACGGCCCCCCAGTGCCCTCCCCCTTGGCTACGGGGCTGGGCCTCGGGCCTCTGATAACCCCCCCTCCGAAAGCCAGTGTTGATTCGTATAACTCAGAAAACATAAAAATAAAGTTAAGCTAGCTGTATGCCACTAATTATGTGTGTGTGGTGTGTGTGTGTATATGTGTGTGTATTACAGATACATCAGGACAGCGAGAGGTGCTTTTGCCAATGGGCTTACAAAATCATAACAATGTCTCTGGCCAGTGCCGAACTAAGGGATTTGGGGACCCGGGGGGGCTTGGCCTCTTTGGGGGCCCCTGCATTTTGGCATTCAACACCATGACATGAGATAATGTACTTAATATTTAATGAAAAAAATATTCGCCCCCCCCTCAAGCTGGGGCCCGGGGGCTTTCGAATTCGGACCCCCCCCACTCTAGGTTCGCCTCTGTCTCTGCCCAAAAGTGGCCTTACAAGGAAGTCCCTTCTTTATAGTAACCGCTGTTAATAGAGACCACAGTCGTTCTTATGGATGGACAAACTATGAAAACACCCAAGCCCGCCCTTCTCATAGCCCCCCCCCCCTATTTTTTAGCATTAATTTGTATTAGCCGAACCCTGCAAAACATTGCATATAGATGTACCATAGTTCAACTTTGAGGTCATCATTAATAATTATAGGTCAATGTAATTATATATGGCCCTATTTATTGTATGTTATGACAATGAAAAAAATATAATTTATCGAATCGAGACTCAGGCAAGAGCAGGGCTCGATTTACTGAGAACTTTCTTCCCCGGCTCTGCTTTAGCTAATATATCCATGCCGGGGATAAAAGCATAGGCATTTATCCCCGGCTCTGCATAATATTTTGTTCATCCCCGGCACTGGGTTTTTCTTAAATTGAGTACTGGGCAAGAGGCCATTAATATGTAAATAGGAAAGAGTATTCTTGCTTTCGATCTAAAGCAGACAGACTGGATAAGGGAAATATGTATTTAGAAGATTAGATCCGAAGTTAAATGGGCCCCGACAAGTAATTTTTCCTACTGCTCCCAAATATGCAATTAAGTATCTGACGGGGGCTTACAAAGAGATATAATGAGGCCTCATCTCAACGTGAACATAATACAAACAGTCTCATGTTACGTCAGAAACACAAAACTCAGCAAAGTGAACTTTAGTAAAGTCAAGAGGAGACCTACACAACAGGCACACACATTTTTACAATGTACAAAGGCTAACGAAGGAAGAAAAACGTCAATGGTGGCTTGACATAAGAAGTTCAGTGTAACTCATGTATGAGTCGCTACTAATCAGTGCTCATCTTTCTGCCTAACCACTTTAGACTTTAAAAAAAGGCATATAATGATGAGATTGCATTAATAAATGAAGATACAGTGGAAGCGCTAAGAGAGAGAGAAGATATAAATGCGATTTATATGTAAAGTTGTAGGTGCACATTCCATAAATAGATTATTTTGATCATGTTTTAAAAAAAAAAATACGCTGAGGTGCGTGCCATGCAATGATAAAAAAGACGGGGTAGGGGAAGGCTGTTCATATCGGTCGGCACTTACTTTGACATACGCATGGGGGGGGGGGCAGGGCTCGATTTACCGCCGGGGATATACCCGGCACTGAAAACTGTCATCCCCGGTTCTGCTTTAGCTAATTTCATCCCCGCCGGGGATGAATCCATAGACATTTATCCCCGGCTCTGCAGACATTTTTTTTTTCATCCCCCGGAACTGGTTTTTTCTTAAATCGAGCACGGGGGGGGGGGGGGGCAAACATTTGTCAGACTAACGTTCTTTTTAGCACGCGACATTTTTCTGTCCGTCCCGGGCTTCACTAACGCTAGTTGCGCCACTTCTTCCAAAGTGCTGTTATAAACAATGCAGTAATATGTAAGAACGGCGCTGGCCGGGTACATTGATCACTTCTAAATTTCTTAGAAAAACGCTAGTGTTCGATAAAGACTAGATTCGAATATTCCAATAAGATGTGAAGACATTGTAAATTTACTATGAATTAACATTTCAGAGCATAGACAAATGTTAATAATGCCTATTTTATTCATCATAATCGAGATGGCTTAGTTTCATTTAACAACTAAATAAATAGGCAGTGGAAGTTATGACAAGCCTAAGTTTTAGATACAGGAATTGCTGGTTATTTACAGACATTGACGGTTAATTTAAGAATAATGCGGTAAGTAATTCAATTTTGACTTGTAAGGGAGAAGTGGGGACAGGACTGGTATTCTTAAATGAACATGTCCTAGTCATACCAATACACAAAATAATTTATACCATAATATTTAGTGTTTAACTAAGTAATAATGCTGTTTTTGAAAAAAAAATTCTCTTATTCTCTCCCCCACATGTATCTCACGTCCTTATGTGACTAAAAGGTAGAGAGAGAGAGAGAGAGAGAGAGAGAGAGAGAGCGTAAAATTTATAGACTGAACGGAATTGCATTTTTCACGTCAATGAAATTTAAAACATTTGTATCAATATACAATGTAAGTTTTTGGAATGTATCAAATATAACAAGCACTCAAGAATTATTAAGTTAGGAATTTGGCATCCAAGATGATGCAGTTATTAGTGTAAGATAATACGAATAAATAAACAGGTGTTTCCTCCTTGTGCGTCCTTTCCTCCTTTCGCTTTAAAACGAAATCAAAACATCCTTTTGACAATTTGACAAATACATAAACACTTTAAACATAACCAGTTACTTCCGCAGTTAAGTATGCAATTTTTTAAACAAAGACTCATCTTTTATAAAATATATTTTAATTATTTGATCATATCAAACACTCTTATTTAAATCTTTTTCATTATAATATTAATTTAATATTCAATTTGAATTATGACAAATGATGTATCAAAACTATGTCTATGACTAGCCGGTCTTATTATAATTATATTCATTACTTATATATAATAAGTTGTGACTTATTTTTTTATGACACTTGTGAATATGTTATTAGTTTCAAATTACCTAGTTTAGCTTAGTCTTTTAGACAGGAGACAAGATAAAGTTAACTTGCTAAGAGTTTAGTCTACCAAACAATCTCACTTTCTTAGCTGTCTGCAGTATGAGGAGTATGTAGAATATAGTACTTTAATAGACTCTTATTAGAGTAAATTTAGACCAACCCAGTAGAAAGCTAAGAAACCCTTGCCGTTATGTTAGACCAATTAGCACTAATAATTAGTTTAATCCATGTGTACCACTTCCTTTGCTAACTATGCAGCTAAGGCTAAGAAATTAAAAGGACATACAACTTAGCAATCACTACTAGTGCTAGTCTAATGCTCAGCCCCGTAGCCAAGGGGGGGCACTGGGGGGGGCGTGCCCCTCCCGCTAGGTGTGGAGTGCCCCCCCCCCGCTTAAAAAAGAAAAAGATAAAAAAATAAAGAAAAAGTAACTAAAATGAGAAAAACTGCCCCCTTGCTGGGCATTGGTGCCCCCCTGCTTACTTTGACCTGGCTACGGGCCTGCTAATGCTATGCCCTAGTCTTGGTCCTTAATATATTAGACATATTTCAAGTAATAATTAATAGGCTAAAATTTTTTAAGTTAAACAGAGGAGATATGCTATGATTTTGTTTAACCTACTATTTTTCATGATTATATTTTAATTTTTCGTGGCAGTTTTTTTAAAGCATGAATACTTTTTGCTTACTGGTACATCTTTTTAATTTGCTGCAGCAATAACATAAGGTTAGTACCTTTTAAGTGCATTAAAAATTTATCATTATTTTTTTGCAACAATAATTCTTACAATCATTAGCAGTGTCATTCCTGTGTAATATTCTCTTTTTACAGTGAACAATCATTGTCATTTTTCTTTGCTCAGAGAATTAGAATGTCTTCCATACCTGTGCAGGTATTTATATTTATAATTGACATATATATGTTATTTCTAAGCAGAATTATTAAAATAAATGAAGGACATATACATCAAATTAGTATGATAAATATGCTTTATACTGTATCATTTTCAAATAAGTATCTTGTGCTTTTATGAACTAGTTATCAATCAGAAAATAACTCTCTCCCACTACATATTTTGGTTAAAACAAAGCTCATTTTAAAAATCGACCATTGTTGACATTCTAATTTTTTTTAGTTTCTGCCCATCTAAAAATGGGCAAATTTGAATCATGTGTTTCGTTTATTAGAGATGGAGAAAATTGTTTCTTTAAACTAATATGAATTGTATATTTCAGGAACTAGAATATCACTATTCCCCAAGTAGATGGTCACATAGAATGAGTCGAGATGAAGTCCTTAGTGCTCATATTGAAGCATTAGCTCAAGGCTTGTATAACTTAAGACAAATTTCTATATTTCATTAAAAAAGATGCCTATGATATGACCAAATTACTTAATACTAAGTATTAAATAAATATATTTGTATGTTATCAAAAAGAAATTAATTTGGCGTGAAATTTCTTAGCTTTGCTAGTTCCAACATGTTTTGAAAAATTTCTAAAGGAATGCACACAAAATTATATTACCTTTTTAATTAAAGTTTCTTTAATTTTCCAGATGTATAACTTACAAATTATTGCTGCTTTTGAGGATTAAAAAGTCTAGATTGATAAAATTACATTGAAATAGATTATTTAACATTTTAAAAAATATAAACAGGAAGTAGAAATGCTCTTTGGACGCTTGACAGTGAAACAGAAATTGCCTATGGACAGTCAGAAAGACAAAAACTTGATATTTTCTATAAGAAAAACTCTGCTAAAAAAGGTACTTTAAATATTCTTTATGATCTAACATGGTTTTTGGTTAGATTGAACTTTTTTGTTAAGTGCCTCATTTCTTCATATCAGTTTTTTTATTTATCATTTTGTTTAAAATATTCTTTGCAATTTTCTGTAATCAGTAATTTTTTAAATTTTAGGTCCATTATATAGGGCAGCGGTCAGCAACTGGTGGCAAAGTTTAATAAATGAATTTAAGTCCATTTTTGGACATTTTTTTCTATTTAAAGATACAAACTAATTAAACACACACACAAAGTGGTACAGGAGTATAAAACTTATAAATTTAGTGATCCGTGGGGAAAAACTCATGAATTTTAGTGTTCTGTTGGAAAGAAACTTAAATGTAGTGTTCTTCAGGAATAAAGCTCAGCAAAATTTGTGGTCTCTGTTGCCAGAAAGATTCTTAACCTCTATATAGGCACAGGGGATTTCTTTGCACTTGGTATCTCAGCCATATATATTTCCTTCATATATTATTGTTATAGCCACTGCTATTAGCTTAGCAGTATAAAGTGCTTGACACACTTGGAGGTTTCTTAAATAATTTACATTCATTAATATTTATGATAGAATATTTTCTTTCTTGGTTTTGACTATTAACATTGTACATGTATTTGATATTTTTAGTTTCACTTTTGAATATTCTTAATTTTTAGGGGCTCCAATTTTCATGTATTTTCATGGAGGATATTGGCAAGCTAAAGAAATTGGGTAAATCATTGTGACATGTATGTTTATAAGAAACATCTAGATAGCTTATTAAAAGCTATAAACTTGTATTAAGCTGATATTGTACTTGGAATAAAACACAAACAAACTTGTTATTATATATTGGAATTTAAAAAATATTTTTTTTCCTAATATAATAACAATGTTTTAGTTCTAAATGAGTATTTTTAGTGTGTGTAGAACTCTAATCTGTCACATACACTTAAGCTTGGTCTAAGTCCATACAGTTATTAAAATTTTACCTATATAACCTATAATAATTAATAAATGAATTAAAGTCAAAACATGTGAATCTATTTCTATATACACAGTAAAAATTAGATTTAGATGAACTAATACAATTTACAATCATCTGGAGAAATAACATTTCTTGTTAAAAATCTGTTAAAAGTGACGAACTATTATTATGCCTACAAAAAGTAGGTATGCTTTGTATTCATATTTAATAATAATTTAATAATAGGGCTATCAGATTCTAGAGCACAGATAAACATTTATCTAGATATTTTCCTACTTCATCTCTGCATTTTTATTGATGAGATATATTTTTTGTCAATGTTATCTTTAAACCTTAGCAAAAAATATTGTAACAAAATTATTGAATGAGTCCATGGGTTGTTATTGTGTCTATTAGTATTAGTTTAAAATTTTTTGCTTTCAGACGTGAGATTTCTAGTTTCTCAGCAGTTCCTTTATGTAATGCTGGTGCTAGCGTAATATCTGTTGGTTTTGATCTTGCTCCAGATGGTGAGCTTTTGAGCTTTTTTTTTTTACTTAAATTTAAATAGATACCTATAAGAATTTCTCTCTTGAATGTATTTGTTTTTTTAGTTGTAGAAGCTTTGTAACATTTCTTTTTTTTTTTACGCCACAGAATAGCTGAAAGTTTAAAGACTTTGTTATAGTAATGTTTATAATATATTTCAACATATAAGTATTTCTTTGTATTTTCAGTGTCACTTAATTCTATTCTGCTACAAGCAAAGAAAGCTCTTCATCTGGTCATTAAACTTGCAAAAGAAAGACAAAGCAGGTAATGTGAACTGTTTTTTTAACAAAATTTACGGAGGGGAGAGTGAATGATGTGACATCAATTTTTTGTGTGTTATGTTTTCATTTTAGCTATGAATAAAAATATCCAAAAATAACTTAAATGTTTCGTTAAACTGTAACTATATTTAATGAATTGTTTCATATTCATATTATGAAATACATTTAACACATATCAAAAACAATTATGATCAGTCCTTTGTATGGTAAAGAAAAGTAATTTGTTTCTCTAACAAATTGAAATTCAGAAACTCTGGTGACAGCCATAAATCACTGGGTTGTTTTACATTTAGTAAATAGTTTTGAAAGTATAATAGATTGCTGGAGTATAGGGATAATGGGACTTATTTTGCTTGGCCCTGCTATTTTCCAAGAAAGAAGTCATACAGGTATTTTTAAATGTGTCGCACTTTAAGAGTATAATTGATGGTCTCATTACATGCAAAAGATTACACATTAATTTATTAACATTTTTAGATAAAACACATATAACACATATTCTTGAGTTTCTTTTTGATATTAAAAAATATTTTACTGTGTAACAATAAAACGCATATAATATCTCTGTGAAGAGCTAAAGTAGATTTAGAGACAGAGACAATCCCCTTCGACCTTTTAATATAATAGATATCTAAGAATTAGGATTAGTAAGAATAATAGTGACAAGGTGACAGACAACTTAGGGCAAGGTGGG
Organism: Bulinus truncatus; assembly: GCA_021962125.1. NCBI lineage: Eukaryota > Metazoa > Mollusca > Gastropoda > Planorbidae > Bulinus > Bulinus truncatus. The sequence continues at coordinate 2,338,382 of JAGDYQ010000104.1, forward strand.
AAACAATAGAATAGTAGCAGCAAAGGTGTGAAGACCGGGAGGCGACGTCAGACAGTCTAGCAGGTTAACAATGACGACCAGTTGACGCTCCTAGAAAGATTAGTGAAGAGACTGTGACGTACTTAGGGTAATTAGGGCACGGACGTTAGGGGTATAAATAGGGGCTGGATTTGGACATTAGTTAGTTGGAAGTTATGAGAGGAGTTAGAAGTTATGAGGAGTTATGAGGACGAGCTAGAGAAGAGAGATCGTTACGAGTCATAAGGAGTAGCTATGAGAGGAATTAGTTATGAGGACGAGAGTTAGAGAAGAGAGATAGTTACGAGAGATCTAGTGACGAGAGTTTTAGGGACAGGAATTTTAGTTAGTCAGAGTTGAGGCAGAGCAAATTACTGTGGATTTAAATTTGTATTCGTTTATGGACTTGTTGTATTCTGATGTACATTTATGTAAATAAATCGCTGTACTAACAACGCATCAAGTTTGGTTGGTTTTTGAGTTGTAACAAAGGAGTGAGCAAATAAGAGTGAAACAGACAGACATTAAGCTAAATTGACATCTCTACATTCGACTTAAAACGCCCAACTCATAACATAAACCAAAGGGCCTGAGACATTTATAGAGCATAACCAAAGAGCCCGTAACATGTATGAAGTATATAAAAAGGACCCGTAACAATCTCCATCTCTAAGTCATTGAGGCAGAGTAAAAGATTAATACTTTATTATACTTATATCTCTACATAAAGAGCTGAATTTTATCATGTATTTCACTTGTGTTAGAAAAAAACAGATTGTTTTTTGCTCAACAGTGGAATCTACCTAGCTGGTCATTCTGCTGGTGCTCATATAGCGGCAATGTTGTTGATGACTTCTCTGTCACAGTATGATTCATTTGACAGTGAACTAGTTAAAGGTGAATTTTAAGGACTTATCCTAATTCTTATGAGTTTTTAATTCATCAGTTAATTTTTACTGTATTTCCTTTTTTCTACTAAATAAATTAAATAACATGTTTTTACTGTAATGATAAAGACATATCCATTATTTTTTTTTAACGCACACAGGAGCTGTACTTATTAGTGGTGTTTATGATTTAAGGCCATTGGTTAAAACAACCATAAATGAACCTTTAAAACTTACAGAGTAAGTTAATTTAATGTTATAATTTGTTCTGTGTGAGTCTTAATTGTTACTTGGGACAGCTGTGATCCTGATAATGTCTGCAGTAAATTAGTTGGTGGTCAGGTTCTAATCAAACTTTAATAAAATTTAGAAACTTAATAAAAATGAATATTTAGTTGGCCATAGGTATCAGCTGAGTGGATTTTAAAGTGTGTGTGTCAAGTCGGTTGCAAAAAATATTAATCATCACTTTATTTAGAGAATATACAAACTTTAGTTTTGCTTCGTTTTATATTTTTAATCTTTCTTTAAAGTGAGTTGCGAATGGCAAAAGTTTGAAAACCACAGTACTAGCAAATGATATAATAGAATTATCAACAATGGCTATCAAAAATTTATTTTTAATTGAACAAACAGATAAGCAATCAGCTTCATTCCTCATTTAGAATGTACAAGATTTAAGTTAAAATGACACTTCCCATTCACTACAATGAGATGAACATAAACTAAGCCATTAAAGCTTTTATTAAAGCTCTTTATTAGTTCATTTTAATATTTAATAGTTGCCAGCTAAATATCATTTCATTCAAATTTTTTTTTTAGAGAAGATGCTTGGCGGTTTAGTCCTCAAAATTTTGTGCAGGAGATAGCTCACCAGTGTCAACAACGACACATTATTATAGCTGTAGGTGAATATGATCCTCCTGAGTTTAGACGTCAAAGTGGAGAAATGGAGCAGGTCAATAAGAATATTATTAAAATCTTTAAAATGAACCTGTAATCTGTATTTAATTGATATGTTTATTTCTTTAAAGCATTTATTATAAAAAATTTTTTTTATAAAACTTAAATGTAATTACAATACTTGTGAAAATGGCATGCATTTGAAATTTTAAATAAATATAAAAAATACAGGATATGAGAATTGTTGGTCAAACTTGATAATGTTCATGTGATAATCTAAATAACAGATGCTAAGGAACTTTGGTGTGAAAACTAGTTATCTTGATATACCGGATGTTGATCACTTTAATGTTGTGGAAAAACTCTCGGAAACTTATTATGTTCTTACTCAGGTAATTATACGTTTCTAAGCTTTTTTTGTAAAATCTTATACAAATTGATATAGTAAAGATCATTTATAAAGCCTATGATAGAGTTAAACTTTTTCTGTTGCCACGGTTATGGGATTGTGTGGCTAGTACTATGTCCATTAATTTCCCCAAAAAACGTCTGGTACCCATTTTTAAGCTGGATTGACATTGATTGGGCCCAAAAAAAGTCCTGTTAGTCACATAATGCTTAAACCGGGATCTGCCGGCAGGCAGTCGATTGCTATACCACATTACCAGTCTATTATAGTAATAGCGGTCTCAAGTCTTTCTGTCTGCATTAGATTGAAAGTTAAAATAAGAATAAAGAATAGTTTCCTGTTTAAAGATTAATCATGGCGTCTTGCCTTCGTCTCAGTCTGATAAATGTTTTTAAAAAATCGACAGTTTTGAATAGTTTCTGTGGTCTCCATTATGAGATGTAAAAGTCTTTAATATTAAAAGGTAATAATAACATATTAACATTTAAATTATTGTTGTTTTTTATTACAACAGATAGCATTTTAAAATCGTCAAATGAAAACAATTGTAAATTCTCTGACTATCAAAATAGCCGATTCTTTGTAACAAATTTTGTTAATAAAATTCTTTTTAAAAGTCAATCTATTATCTCTATGCAAAGATTGTGTAGGGTTTAGCTGGTTATATAATATTTTCATTATTTATATTTATGAATAGAAATATTATTTAAATATTATTCGATGGAAATAACTACAGTTATGATTTCTGTAATTGTTACCTGATAAAATCCTGGTAAATACTATTCAATGTTAGAACTAAGGCTATTATTACTTATATTAAAAAAAAAATATGCTTTGTAAAACTATGATAGTGTATATATACAATCTTTGCTATATCACAAAGATACATTATATAAAAGTGTGTCATTTCTTTTTTTTCACAGGAATGCATTCGTCTGATGGGCTTATAAATTAACTCTCTACTTACAGCTTTTGTGATGTCTAACTTAAGTTAGAAAACATTTTCATAATGCAATATCATTATAGCTTGCCATTATTTGTACTTAAGAATTATGAAATGAATTTTAACATTTTTAACAAAGATATGATTTATAGTCTTATTACACATTAGTAAACATTAAAAATAAATAATTTAATTGTACTTAAAAAATGGAAAAAAATCAAAATAACTACTTTGTAATCTTAGATATATTATGATGATAGTAGATTTTTTTTTGTTGCAAAATTTTGTATTAATGCTTTTACAACTTTCTAGTAATAGAAGCTTAAGAAAATAGGTCAAAGGTGTTATAGTATTTGTGATGGACTGAGTATTTTGATGTAGTCCATAAAAATATAAAATGTTGTGAACAAAATGTATTAAGAATACATTTCAATTGTGCCTTATTTTGCCAGATAATTGTTGCGTTAAAATTGTTTTAATCAAGTTTTGCTGTAATGTGATGAAACCTTATATTTTTGTATACATGTATTTACCTTTAGAAACTTTTAAAAATTTGTTTTTGAATCATTGCATAAAAATATACTAACATACACATAAATGAATAGGTAAATGTATTCAACTGCATTAACATTAATTTTAAGTATTGATAGATGCAATATAGATTACATATCTTATTTATTTTATTGTAATTTTAACTGTTCTTTAAATTGTTTTCATTATAAGTGGATATATTTCTATTCTAGTTTAATTGTTTAACAATTGCTTTACTATATTTAACTTTTTTTTAATGATTGCATCGGTCCTTGTTAGAATCTGGCACAACTGACTGTCTGTTCATGAAATATGGATTTATTTGGATTCAGAAACAGATTCATTTGAATTAATGTTTTTATGCACAAATTCATTTCATTATAACTAGTGGATGGTTATAATATTTTTTCAGTTATAATGAATAAAAATAATTAGGCACACCTTCCAAAGTTTGGCTAAGAAAAAAAAACAACTATCTTTTTATGATGTGATATTTTTTCAGTGGTTGTTGACACAGTTTTTGTAACATCATTAGCAGTTTATTAACAGTATTTGACTTATTAATCAGTCCCATTATGCATTTATCCGGATTTTTTTTTTTACCATGATACAAAGTCTTAGCTGGCTTGCATCTGGACACTTTTATTATACTGAATTTTGTAATGTTTACTTAAATTAGGTTTAATTTTATTGAGAAATATAATCAGGTCTCACATTGCCAATATAATCAGGTCACACATTGTCACTATTTTAAAATTTGTAAAGCATTTTACACTTAATTTTATGAATTTACATTCCTATATGTAATGTATAAAAACTTTGAAATTGGCTAATAATTTCTTTCAAAATAATTTAATTGGCTTTTTTGCATGCTTTTAATGGTTATGGTTAAAATGTGCATATTATGATGCTTTTTTAAATAACAATTCATCTTTGTTGACATTTTTTTTAATGAGAAGTAAAAATGAGTATTTCTGTGATGACAAAATTAAAAGGGGATGATTTTTACCCCTAACTCTTCTCATTTTCTATCATTTTAAGTTATTTTAAATATTTTGAGTAATCTATTTTTGTTTTGTCCTTTAAATTTACAAAGTGTTGTGAATCATACTTTTTAGGTGTTTTTTCTGCAAGTATGTTTAAAACTGGTATATGCATACATTTATTATCTTGAGCTGAAAGTTTACATTATTTCTTCTGCTTTTGTAAAGCCAGTTTGTGATAAGGAATGGAGTCTTCCATTAATAAATTACTTGAAAATATTTGATCTTACTTTTCATATTCATATTAATTTGCAATATTGTTAAGCACTTGTTTGTCATTGAAATGTGCTGTATTGTTCTTAGTCTCTTATAAACTCTTGTACATTTTCTGTTACACAGATAAACGTTCAAAATATAATTAAACTAGATTTAAACAGTTGATTGGAACTCTGATTTAGATAACAGTCCAACCTAACTAATTTTGTAATAGAATCTATGTTCCACAATTCTAACACTACATTAATTTTGACTAATTACTAATTTTTAGTTGTTTTATTTAAATTTTTTGGGTCACTCTATATATACACATAGACGATGTACTTAGATGTACTTACACGCAGTCACTTAGAAAATAAAAGCACCAAAAATTAACTTAAAATTCATAATCTGAAAAAAAAATAGTGATCAAATTAAGACTCAGAATGACAATGTGAATGTTACATAGAACTCCCACAGCTTACCAAATAGCTAGAGTTTGATAGTACCAATAAGTTTAATGTTCTTACGAATTCATGGATTTTGGGCGCCTAGTAGGCTGATAGGTTTTGTCATGACCATTTAAAGTTTTGTCTTTTTGCCATATAATGCTCTTTTTTGTCAGTTTAACGTTTTTAATTTATTTCTAGTTGGCAGCACCGAGTAGTACAGAGTAATGATAATTTTGTTTATGTGTACAGTCAAACGGTTTTGTTAGCTGTTTCCACTTTCCACACTAGTAATGTTTAGGTGTGATTGGAAAATTCAGTAGTAAGTCATTTAACTAATTTTTTTTGTCTTAATTAATAATGACGTCTTCTTAGTTTGCACATCTTTTCCAAAGAATTTCGACCTTTTGGTGGTTTTGAAAGGAGGGGGGATAAGAGCTAAAATACTTTTCATGAATCTTGGCCATCTTATTCTTAGACCATAACTGGCATAAGCCCCTGACATAATTGATACATTCTCTTGTAAAGTTATATTTTTCGTGACTTGATAACCATAGGCTAGGCTGGTGTATAAGTAGAAATAATATCAAATTTCTGCCCCTAAAATAATTTTTTTCCTAATCTTAGATCTGTCACTGTTGTTATGTGACACTTTGATAAAAATGTCAAAATTTTTATTATTGCTTTGATTGAATTTAAAATGTGTGCATTAGGTAGTCCTAGCTGCAAGCTTTCAAAAGACACCAAGTTTATGAATTTATCTTAATATTAAGAAAAGTTATGAAGGTTTTAAAGTCCTTATTTATTCATTGTACCTAAAAAAAAAATTTGTGATCGAAATTTTGTGATTTTACAACTAAAACATGGATAACTTTTAAACCATTAGAGATAATTTGATGAAATTTTCAGTGTGATTACATCTACTTTTCCTCTTCAGTAATATATAGAAATCTTCACAATTATGGTACGTGTATTGTATATATAACATATATATATATAACATATAGACCACAATGAACATGGATGAAAAAAACACTGAAAGTTTGTTAAAAATCATTATGCTTAATTAATTCTTGACTGTGACTTACTTAGAAGCTGATTATATTAAGACATAACAATTATTGATACGATGATAATATCGAAATAATGAAAAGTATGTTGTCCTGTAGTAATCAACCATTATGATAAGAAAAGATAAAAAAAAGCGAAAAAGCGGACAAAGTTATGTTCATTTTATAACCAGACAAAGAAATTATGCAATGCACAGAGATTGAGTTTTATGGGCGTTTAAAATAAAGAATCAGTCATGGTAACTCTTAGTTAAGCCATTCATGTTGTACAGAAAAATAATAAAGCTTCGCATTACTGCTGCGATATTACTTGCCCAGAAAATACTGATGAGAGACCAGATCACAAATAATACTGACTTTTTCCAATGATTCAAATAAAATGCATTATATCAAACTACAACATAGTTCAGCCATATCTAGTTGGTAGGCTGAAAAATGTATTTTAACATGCTATATATTTGTCTATATTTTAGCACATGATATGATTTATTTTGGAATAGATTTGCCATGGGGTTGATTGATTTTTTTAACATGGAATATTCAAAATAACTTGATTCATATTTCATTTAATTTAAATCTTTATTGCCATATCTTTTGGATTTATATTAAAAAAAACAAGCTATTCTATACTAAAAATACCATAGAATTTAATTAGACGGAGAGCACTGATGTTTGGACTCTATAAGTCAATTTACAGCTTTTCTATCGTGGCACCACAGTGATGAGAAAAATTCAGCGATGTGTTGCTGCAAGTCTAGTAGCTTTGATGTAAAGGTCAGTCTTTAGTCTATGGGTTCAGAGATATTCAGTTTTCCCTTTTTTTCAAAGCCCATAGTTGCATTTCAAGACCTGTGACATTTAGAGTCGAGACATTCTCCAGAGCTATCTCACTATTCATATTGTAGAAAAGGAGCAGAAAAGGATTTTCTGCTGGAGTTTTGAATTGATGCCAGCCAGTTCTTTATTCACATCTTCCACATATTTTGCAACCTCTGCCTTTCCTTCAGACCAGCAGTGAAGGATATCAGACTATGCCGCATTGAGGGGAAGCCAACAGCAGGCACAATGTCTGGTTGGGGACTATACCAGCCAGTTGAAGAATATCAGGAGCTGCAGGCTGACGCAAAAACAGGCGCAATTTCTGGTTAGGGGGCTGTACCAGCAAGTTCAAGAATATCAGGATCTGCAAGGCTGGAGCGCAAAAACAGGCACAATGTCTGATTGGGGGCGCTGTACGAGCGAGTGAAGAATATCAGGAGCTGCTGGCTGAGCGCAAAAACAGACACAATGGCTGGTTGGGGGGGGGGGGCTGTACCAACCAGTTGAAGAGTATCAGGAGCTGCAGGTTGCGCTTTTAAGTATTGAAGTTATCCTGGAAATGTGTAGTCACATCAGGAGCTGTGTCACTACTAGTAACTGAAAGTAATAAAATAAAAAAAAAGGGTTACATTCTGAATATCTTATATACATATATACATATATATATATATATATATATATATATATATATATATATATATATATATATCTTATTGAAGCGATTCCAATACATGTGTTCTTTTACTAGTTATATGACCATGCTTCTTTATTCTCAACCCATAGACATAACTGTAAAAAAAAAAATTACTAATTGCCATGGGCATGTAGTATTCAGACTATACTTTGTTGCTGTTAACTAAGTTTCTATAATATTATATAATTTTATTGACAACATAGTGTAGTAAAATAATCAATAAAATAAATGTTTCCATCAGATGATGCGATATACAATAAGATATATATAGATTAGTAAAGCTTTCAAAAAAGAAAGTAAACAATAAGTCATTGTTACCATCTGTTGACTGAAATGTGTATTTCCCAGACTGAAGGTATACTATGAATATTAATTATTAGTATTTTTTTTTTACATGACAAGTTGGTTAAATCTGATTATTGAGTAAAATTATTACTTCAACTCAAGCTGACTAATTGTAGTCTTAGTCATGCTGAAATCTTAATTTATGATAGATAAGGGCAGATAAAATGATAAGAATGGAATTCTCATTAAATTCATTAATGTTATTAAGTACCTGATAAAATAAAAGAACAGCACTTCATGTTTTATTAAAGTAGAGAGGAATGATGTTTTATTTTAGGGTTACCATGCTTCAGTATTTGTTATATTCAGTTTATATTTATTTGTCTTATCCTAACCCAAAGGACATAGCATTGAATCCTTGAAATTAAGATGGTGGATGGCATTTGCAGGAGTCCTGCATCTAAGACTAAGGGGAGCTCTGTGAAAGGAGTGTTTTGATACCATTTATAAAAGATTATAGCTGAGGATTTAGGCAGCACATTTACCAGTAATGCTAAGGCTGCCTCTGCAAATCATGTGGAACATTTCTTGTTAACTTAAGCCTATATCAGAAAAAGACATTTTTGCATTATATGTGTAACATATTGGCAGCGTTGGTCTGTTAACTTTCAAGATTTTGAAATAATGACTCCTGTTAAAATTATGAAATAAGTCAGTTATAAAAATGAACATTTTTATCAAGGACAATTGTTGATAGCCATTTCCTTGATAAACTAACAAATGCAGTGATGGGCACTAACTAATGCAGTGATGGGCACTAACAAATGCAGTGATGGGCACTAACAAATGCAGTGATGGGCACTAACAAATGCAGTGATGGGCACTAACAAATGCAGTGATGGGCACTAACAAATGCAGTGACGGGCACTAACTAATGCAGTGATGGGCACTAACTAATGCAGTGATGGGCACTAACTAATGCAGTGATGGGCACTAACTAATGCAGTGATGGGCACTATCTAATGCAGTGATGGGCACTAACTAATGCAGTGATGGGCACTAACTAATGCAGTGATGGGCACTAACTAATGCAGTGATGGGCACTAACTAATGCAGTGATGGGCACTATCTAATGCAGTGATGGGCACTAACTAATGCAGTGATGGGCACTAACTAATGCAGTGATGGGCACTAACTAATGCATGGGCACTAACTAATGCAGTGATGGGCACTATCTAATGCAGTGATGGGCACTAACTAATGCAGTGATGGGCACTAACTAATGCAGTGATGGGCCCTAATGCAGTGATGGGCACTAACTAATGCAGTGACGGGCACTAACTAATGCAGTGATGGGCACTAACTAATGCAGTGATGGGGACTTATTAATTTTTTAACGTTAAATTTTATCTAAATAATTTTAGTTAAACTTTAATTTACTACTAATAAAAAAATTCCTACAAAACTAATAAATATTAAACTTTTCCCATCTTTTTTTTAAACATTTTGCATAAATGCATATTTTAACAAGTTTACAGCACAGTTTAAACTATTTATCAAACTCCATCAACTTTAGCAGCAAGATATGGTGATTGCTAAAAATAATTTTACCTATCAAATTTTTTATGCTTTTACAGATTATGTTTTTGAATAGATGACATTTTACAATGTTTGTTATCTTATGACACAAATGCACCACTTTTCACCACTCCCCCCCAGTCTGTCTGTACTTGAATAAATGGAAGAGGGATAATTGGCATAGATACTGGTGACACAATTTAGGTTAGTGGTAAATGCATATGTGTTGAATCTCTTTTTGATTTAATGTTACATGATAAATATAGAAAGTTATGGTACACAGGGAAACTTAGGTGGCCAATAAATACAACCAGTATATAGGGATAGGAAGTTTAAATGTTGAATAGTTATCAGTTACCTATGCCGTGCTGCAACTAAGGAGTTTTAACAGGAAACTGGGTAAATTTAGACCTTCTGATTGTAAAATCTTCCCTTTTTCACACATTATTTTATGCAAATATACTATCCACAGCTTGTTATCAGTTTCTAAAACCTAAAAAATGCTGCAGAGTGTACTTTTTGGATTCATACCTGCCGTTATAGGCTTAGCTGCTGCATTCTACATCATGCGCAAAATTTATACTACAGAAGAAGAAAATGGATTTAGGGGAGGACCACAAACTTTTCCCACATTCCAAACAGGTTTTTGTAGAATTATTTTCATTTATTTATTTTTACACTAATATATAGTAATACATGTATTTTGCAATGTAAGATAGTACTAATTATTGAAACACAACTTTTCTGAAATACATTAGAAAATATATAAAACACTTGAAGAATAATATTGAAGTCAAAATGTAGGAAACATAGCAGCTAAAGAAGTTGATGCAGTAAACTGTGATACTAAATTGACTTATTAAAAAATATTGAAAAAGATTAAAAATAAATTTTTAAACGAAAGTAAATTTGCATTAAAAAAGTTAAGGAAAAAATTCTGTAAGCAATATTTAATTTTTAAAATTTAATTAAAAATATTTGCTTACATTAGAAAGAACATCAAGATCTGAATCTCAGAATACACAGCCGAGGCTGAGAAGGAATAACAGACAGGCTGGTGATGGACTCTACACAATGTGCAGTTTGCTTTGAAGAGCTCTAGAATTGTTGAACTGTATCCTTGTGAGGCACAAGGACATATTGTGAGGTCTGCACTGCTAAAATAATCAGCATGACGACAAGTAAAATCTGCCCGTTTTGCTCGGCTTCAATATTAAAGGTACAGATTACTGGACTAAATTCATCACTTATATCAGTTTAGTTTTAAAAAGAGAAGAAAAATGTATGTAAAACTAATTGTAGAGTATACTGAGATTGATAAGTCAGTTAACATTATTGGCAGCTTGTTAAAAATGAAAAAAGAATTATTGCTTAGATGTTTGTCATCATGCTAATGCAGAATATTGATTTTATTTATTGATTGTGATATGGCTGTAATTATGAATTCATACAGTTAATTGTCAATTTTTAGTGATACATATGTTTTTGCTAATAAAATTCTCATCTCTTATACATGTAGATGTAATCTACGATGCATTACAGTGAGCAAAAACCTAATTTGTTCTTGTAGCTACAAATTTACCTCTTGTTTATTACACTAATTCTGATGCAATCTGTATGTTTTGATGTCTTTCACTTGCAAGTCATAGTAATAGATGTGTTTGCCACTTATTTTGTATTCAAATGTTTATTTAACAATTTCACAGTTGACAGAAAATAAATCTGCTAAAAGCTGAAATTTTATAATAATTGGGACAAAGTTGCAAGCATCCTATGGTGAAAAATTATGTATTTTTATTTGCTAGATGCCTTAAAAATTAATTGCTAAACAATCCATTTGAACACTGAAAACATATCTTTACTTTGTTTTTTTACCTCCTATAATTAATTGTTTATTATTTGCATTAATTAACCAGCCTTTATCTGAGAAGGTTACTCACCATGATTGTCTTTAAAGTATTTTTATTTAATTTTATTCTTGGTTGATTATTTGTATAGACATATATTTATTGCTAAAGAATGTTCAGTTTGAATCTATAAGACCGGATCAAAGCTGGTCGGACTGTAGAATAGGTAAAATATAAGGTCCTCGTCCCAACTGGGACTTTCCATGCCTCAAAAGTTAAAAAAAAAACCCACTTTTTTTGAAGTCATTTTTTTGGATGGTGGAGCTCATTACAAGTTTTTGAAGTTTGGGTGGAGGGATTTTTTGTTATGTCAAATCTCATTTCCATTCTTTGTCTTTCTGTATTAAAATGTTTGTTATACTTACTCAATTGTATCCTTCAATATTAAACAGGATGATGAAGACCATTATACGATTTCCTACAATGAATAAAATATTCAAGTCATGGTAATTACATTGTACTTTCAAATGTAGTTTTTTTTGTCTTGAAAAGAAATTGAATACATGTGTTTCACTGTTTGTTTTTCCAGTAGATTTGATTGGTTAATAAAAATTTAATTAACTGCTACATAATACAAATTAAAAGTGAAGTAATATTTTGTACATCCGAGCTATGTAAAATTTTCTGATGTTTTTTTTGCTTGTACCATGCTGATGATAAAAGAATAAAGGAAATCAACAAATTGTACTTGTTTATTTACATTATTACATGTGTATTACATATGAATGGCCTTAATTTCCATTAACAGAACTTGAAGTAAATTTATTTTTTAATTTTTATGGTGCTCTAACAATTGTAACACTTAGAAAATACAAATTCTAACACATAACAAAAAAAGAAATTCACATAAAACAAATTTTTAGTATAATAAATTTTTTTATTTGATGCTTGAAAAAACCGTTCGGTAGAAACAAAAAAAAAACATTCATGATGAAGTTAAATGCGAAAAAATCAGTATTAACCGTGGGAACATTTCAAATCTTTTATTTATATTATAAACAATTATTTATACATAAAAACAATTTTGGAATTCCACAAATTAACATCATTTCTTTTAATAATGTAAATATTAAATGAAACATTCTCTGTTTAAAAAAAAATCAAAACAAAAAGAGAATGCTAATATGACATAAACAAAAGATTAACATACACATCATAGATATTTATACTTCACTATATGGGTAAGAAAACTGAAATTTTAATTAAAAAAAAAATGACTTAACATGAATATATGTAGAACAACAATGGTAAATCTGAATAAATATATTTCATTGAAACGGACATTTTTAAAGCTTTGCCATTTATAATATACAGACTATTCCTGTTTATTTTTTTACACAAAACAATGTGTGGATATAAATATTAATTTGTACATGTATACATTGTTATTGGTGATCTCTGGTTAATGCGTATCTACAAGCAGGTGGAGTAAGTTTGATTTATGTGGGATTTTTAAATATCCTTTCAACATTTTCAAGCCTTAAGCTATTCTTCTTTGAATGTGAACATTTCAAAGTTAATGGCAAGTCTCAGAAACATCTTTAGGATCAAATTCTGTTATAACAGAAAAATAAATTGTTCAAGTAAAATTGATTTTTTAATTATCATCCCATTAACCATTGATATGAATGCCAACTCACTGGTGTAATTGACTATCAACTTAAAATTTTTCACATGATTTTAAATACGACTACATAATAACAATGCTTATTAATAATAAACATGTACCATTCAAATCAATCATAGGATATAACAACATTTTTCTGTAATTTTTAGGTGCTAAATTAGTGCTGACCAATTCTCAACTCTTTTGCACATTTCAAACTTACAATTGATTCAATTGACTTCTTAAGCATTCTTTTGAAACTAGTAAATTTGTGAGATGAAGTAAAGAATTGCAAATAAATTAGCAGGTCAATAAAATATGGCTAGATGTACCGGTATTTTATAAGTTCCACAAAAGCGTAAGAAAATAATATGGACTTGAGTTTTTTAAAGCCTTTTTAATTCTTTGCCACCATTGACCAATGGAACTCTTTCGTCATCTTCATCAATGAAAAGACGTGACTCTTTGTTGCTTCTGTCAGAAAAGTATAATAGTTACCCAATAAAATATTTGATTATGATAACATAAAATATTTATTGTACTATTCAAAAATATCTTTAAGTTCAAATTAGATGGAAGAAAATTCTGAACAGAAGTTGAACTTCCAGTTTATTTAGTGAAAAATCTTTACTAAAATGTAAATGTATGTTGCTGCTAATCAAAAGTTTGAATATACATGTAAACTACTCTTTTCCATGAAATAATTTCAAAGATTTTTTCATTACCTAAATCCTCGCCTTCTCTTGTCATTTAACCTCCAGTCAGTTTCATTTTCGCTGTCCATAATGTCTAGCAGCTGCTGTTCAAAGTTGGAATCTATTGGACCGATTGAAATATCTCTTACAGCTCTAAACTGACCACAGTTATTTAAATGTTCATTTTCTAGTCGGAAAAAGTTCCAAACAAATCTCCTATAATAGACAGAAAGAATATTAGAAAAACTATAAGTACAAATATTATGGACATTTATGTTTTAAAGAAAATTAATTTTTAAATCTCTGTAATATAAAATCATGATTAAAACAAATTTTATTTTATATTTTCTTACATTAGTGATGAGACAATAAATGAAATTGCAAATTAGAAATATAGAGATTAATTATGGTATCTGAATATGCATTGGATAATTTCAGCATAATTTCTTATTCCTTAATCCATTCATTGTAAATGAGCCTTTGATTTTCTACCTATTTCTTAAACTTTCTAAATAACTAACTAAATTAACGGTTATAAAAAAAACCTCAATATAAGAGGTAAAAAAAAGTAAAGTTCCCTTCTTAGTCCTAACGGGCCATCGGGGCAGATGAAGTGTAGAATTCATCTTTTTCCATAACCTTGGCATATGAAGGGATTGTGTGGTTAGCACAATGCCTTTACTTCCCCAACTTAAGTCAGGTACCCATTTAAAGCTGGGTGGACTTGTGGGACGACTTTGCACCAAATTTCACCTGGAAAAATTCCATGGGCCTCACCGAGGATTGAACCCAGGACTCTCAGGTTGACAGTCGAGTATCTACACCACTCGGCCATCCGTCCCAATATAAGAGGAACAATCATAAATTATTTTTTGTGTGCACATATGCAAGAGAGCTATGCTTGTTTTTTTTTTTGACATGATAATCTCAAGGCAACCCTAACCCTAATTCATGGAGTCAAAACTATTACAATCGTGTACTGTCATGCATATTCTACATATGAGCATTCTCAATAAATTAGAACAGTTCCAAAATTGAGTTACAAGATTTGAGGACACTACCAGCAAAAAACCCAGGCACATAAATTAAAACTAATTAAAAGCTTTTAAAAAAAATATAATTACAGTATTAGTATCTATAATAGGTAAGTGTTAGCAAAATATAATTTGGTTCTCACCTAAAGACCTCAAGACTAGCAAAAATAGTTTTTAAAACAGTGCTGTTATAGAACAGTCCCTCTCCAACAGACACTGTCAAAGTCCAGAGAAATCTTAGAATAAAATCTTCAATCATGGCAAAATAATAGTAAGCCTGAAATAAGAAATTTATATCATACATTGTTATACAAATAATAAATAAAATAAATTAAAAATAAAATTCTAAGCATTTATGTGTTTCTACATATTTTGTAAATAGATATTTTCCCAAATCTTTAAGTCTATTAATAATGCAGAAGAACACGGGCTATGAACATTTAAAAAATTTCTAGCCAAAGGAAGGGACTCTTTCTCTACTGACCTTGTAAGCATATACTATTTCTTCCCTAAGGAATTTATTGTCTCCAGCATTTTTATCCACTAAGCCCCAATCCATTTTTATATCCCATGTGTAAGTGTAACAGGAACTGACAACAGCAGACACAATCCACAGATAAAAGAATACAGAAGCTTGACGATATTGCTCACCATACATTTCTGTCAGAGGAAAAAATCATACATACATTATCAAGTCAAAAGATTTAAAAGTTTAGCTTTTTTTTGAGTTACAATAACAGGTCTTCAAAATAAAAAGTTAAAAATAATTCATGATACATGTATATATTTAGCCATATATACATGTACATGGTTTTCCATCAGTTTAAAATAAAGCCACAGTGTTTAATTACTATTTAATGACTCAACTAGTTTTTTAAATGAATATACATGTATATATATACACATAAATATATAAATGATTGAGGCATTGACGAAATATTACATGCATAATGTTTATTAATGCATACATCTGCCACCAATATACGATGATGTTTAGTTAATAAATGCTTGTAAGTAATTTGTTTATTATTAAATATGCAATCTTAAACTAAATGAAATTTAGTGTTAATTTATTACTTACCAACATGGACTTTATACAAAGTGGAGAAAAGGACTACAAAGAAAGTAGTAGAATATTTCCCAGCATTAACAATGTGTGGAAAAACAAGTTTTGTGTCTCTGTAACGTCTCAAACACTGAGCAAATCTAAACCATGCAGGTAAACTGGAGACAACAGCTATTATACCATAAACATTTTTACTACAAACACTTTCTCCTGTAAAAAAATTTCAACAAAATACATGAGCAAATTATACATGACAGGAAGAATTATAAATGTATACAACCCAACCCTTACTTCATGGCTGCTCTTTAAACAACATTTCGCTATGATGGCCATTTTAAATTATGGCGCTGTGTCAAGTTACAGCCCAAAATGTTTCATTACAAAGCCTTTCAACCAACAATAAATCAAGCTTGAAAAAATATCGGGCCAGACTGTATATTGTTTCATTACAAAGCCCACTGCAACCAACAATAAATCAAGCTTGAAAAAATATCGGGCCAGAATGCATAAAAACTAATGAGCTTAAAGTAAATCTCTTTATGAAATTCAACAAGACATACTAAAGGTAGAAGCCATTGCCTGTTACAAAACATGGCTAAAAGAAGTAGAAAGCAAGCTGAAGTAGACAACTAAGCACTAATAATTTAAAAAGGGTTAATCCACAATAGCCTAAAGAGAGGAAGAGAAAGTATAATAGCTTCGTGATTTTTTGTGTTAAGAGTCGCCATCATATTAGATCAGTTGCTAAACATTTTATTATGTTTTTTTTATACGTATAAATGAGTTTGCATAAGATTTCTTTTATTTCTTAATTTCTGTTGTAACATTGTTTAGAACTTTCATTTATAAGTTGGCTAAACATTTTTATAGAAAATAACAAAATTAAAATGCTTTATCAGCTAAAGACTATGTTTTTTATTAAACAAATTGGAACCGATCGAATTAAATTTGTATAGGTTTGTATCAATATTATTTATTGGTTATGAGGCTTTTCCTATAACAGCCAACTTTTTCGGAACATATCTAGGCCATTAAGTGAGGGATGGGTGTATTGGAGGTTATTATAGATGAAAACAAAATAAAAAAGATAATCTAAAATCAGTCAATACTGATATCATCTAATTGTCCAGACTCCCACCTAGGTTATGCTTAATAAATAGTAAATGAAAGAATTTTTGTCTATTACAGCAGAGAGTGCAGAAACAGGGTATAAATAGTACTAAGAAACTTTACTCTTAAAAGATTTAAGAAACTTTGATCCTTATACATGTATATTAAAAAAACAGGTGATACACATTTTCACTGAGTAAATGTATTAATTTTGCATGGACATATGCAGTGAAAACATGTACCAATCTGAGGCTAATTTATCATAATACATTTTACTATCTGGATATTTCAGTGTCTAAATAACCCCAAGCCTCAAATGAGATGGATAATATCATCTATAATAATAATAATTTTAAACATATTTTACTTTTGAACAATAATGCATCTGTTGTTTTTTCTTATCATTATTGTAAAAAAAACAACAATAACGATATAGAACTAAAAGCAAAATATTTTTTCAGATAAATGTAATTATCAATTTCTGTATCTACCACTAATATTTTAGTCTAAATATTCTAATTTAAAGAAATAAAAAAATGTGTAAAACAAGTTATATCTATGAATTTACTTCCACATGTTCATAGAATAAGAAAATAATTCTCACTGTTGGGATCACCATCTAACCATTTCACATCAAACGCATAATAGCAGATGAGAAACTCCATATCAAGAAGAACAGTGACTAAGCTGTTCAACTGGTCAGCCAACCAAAAATCTGCGAACCCAACATGATGAAATGGAGCGGTGACGATTCTAAACTGTAGAGGAAGAAAGACGATTAATTAACTCTAATGATGTCAGTTTCATTGAGTCGATAAAAACTATTTTCCTTGAATTTTTCTTCTAAATGGATATTGTCTTAAGTATTTTCATTTAATAGGTCAAGGGAAAATCAACAGGCATCTAAAAATGTTCATGACATTTAAATAAAAAAATAAATAAAAAAAATCTATAAGTGGGGGGCAAGAGGGAGGTTGCGGCTAATACTTCTCTCTATGCACCATGGGTCTCACGAGAGCACATACATATTTTACTTTTGTTATAAATCTATATCGGTATATCGTCAGCTGAGAATTATGAAGCTCTATGTCCAAAAATGAAAATTTTTCATCTGAAGCTACGGTATTATACTTTGTTGTTGTGGGCTCCATCTCCTTTATTTTTGGTATATATAGTGTCAAAACTGAGTTCACAACATAACAGTTGTTTTCCGTTCAATATGTTCACAGTACGCAAACGTGAACTTTAAATTTCATTTTACTCAAAATCACTTTTTGTGGACATAGAGCCCCATAATTCTCAGCTGACGATATGTTTATACAAAATAAAACCATGCTTGTTTCTTTGTTTGTATGTGGCATAAATCTGAGTGGTTTATAGAAATTATGTGGTAAGAAAAATTGGCACAAAGGTTCTTTTATACAATTACATGTAGTATGTTCTTAGCTAATTAGTTTTGCTTGTATTTAGCTATATTTTTTTTAATTTTTGAAAAAATGAATCAACAGCCGCTTAACTTTATTTTAGAGATGACATTTGGACTGTTAACATCTTAACCGAGCATGTCTGAGCTCTTTAAAGTATAACCAGTAAGGGCAGATAAAAGTCATCAAATAAATGTACCTTTTGTTGAGATAAGAATGAATTTTCAGAGACATTGTTAATAATATATGTAAAAAATATGCAGGAATCACAAACCTTACACTTTTAAAATTCTTTAAAATATACATTTATTATGAATCCTCTCATTATAGGGATATGGTATAGAAATTATGAAAGTGGTTTCTAAAAAAAAACTTTGTCGATTCAAATGATCCCTGAAATGCTCATGAGCATGTCAAACGATTGGAGGGCGGGCAGGGTGATTATTAGATTTCAATTTTAAAACATAAATTTGAAGGAAAAAAAAAATATTGATCATAAAAAAAATAAAGGAATTAACAGCTTGAAGCAAGCTTACCAATAAATAAATAAATCTTAATGAGAAGTTGATAAAATAATTAGGTTATCAATGCATTTTATCATCGCTGATGCTATGTTGTGATATTATCCTAAAAACATAAGTACAAGTACATAATTTGATGCAGTTTTAACTAGGGATGTGACGGAGCTGATGAAAACCCGCATCCGTCGGATTCAGATTTGGCAAATATAAATCCGTCGGATTCGAATGTGGATGAGGATGTAGCACATGTATAATATACCTAAATCTATATATTATTCCAAATCTTTCATATCATTTCAAACGTCATTCCAACTCGTTTAAATCATTTAAAACGTCATTCCAACTCATTTAAAATCATTTTAACTCATTCCAAAAGTCATTCCACCAACTCATTCCAAATTATTCCAAACGTCATTCCAATTGGTCACACATAACCAGCTTTTCGCCATTCCAATCCACATATCCACTCCGCCATTCCAATCCGCATATCCATTCCGAGGTTTAGAAAGCTCAGATGAAAACAATGTTTGGCGAGAGGGGTGTATCTAAAATACGTTCATGACCAAATACGACGTCTAATCTATGGACAGCTGAGTAAGGGTCCAGGAGTTTAGTTTTATCTGTTTTCTTTATTTTGGGTTTTGGAAAGTCTCTAGGTTTTTTAAATTTTAGTTACGATTTCTGAAAACAGTAATTTTTAAAATTCGAACCCGACGGATATTTTTTTTTTTTAAATCCGTCAGATTCGAATTTGCTCAAAAAACGTCGAAGTTCGAACGTCGTCGGATTCGAATTCGAACTTCGTTACATCCCTAGTTTTAACAAGAGTGAAAAAATTATTGCTTTTAATGTTGCATCAAACAAAAAAGATTTGCACTAAAAGAGTTTAGAGTATCGAGTACTTTAAAGAAAAAAAAAATGGCAGTAATACATGTACATACTAATATTCGGAGTAACCACATCCTTGCCCTGTAGTAGAAAATCTTAAAAGGATTGATGAGTGCAACAATCAGGAATGTTGTGAA
This sequence comes from Bulinus truncatus, assembly GCA_021962125.1. Taxonomy (NCBI): domain Eukaryota; kingdom Metazoa; phylum Mollusca; class Gastropoda; family Planorbidae; genus Bulinus; species Bulinus truncatus. The sequence continues at coordinate 2,358,594 of JAGDYQ010000104.1, forward strand.
TGCAAGTGGCATGGCCATGGGTGGTATGCTGAGGTATTCACTGTACAGGTAGGACAAAACACTCAGTGCCCATATAACTCCCAAAAAGGAAGCAAGCTAAATAAATTGACAGTCAAAAAAAATAAATTTAATAATAAAAGTAATAATGTAGACAATATTGTATTTATTGAGTAAAAACATAATGAAATACAAAAATTATTTTACAACACTAAAAAGTTACCTGAATTAATTTAGTTTCTTGAACGATTTTAATTGTTAATTACTGTTTAGCTACCAGTAAAGAACAAAAAAACAAACCTCCAAAAGTTGAGAATGTGTAAGATGATTTCTGGGGTCGATTTCAAAAATAAGAACATGATTGACTCCTGATGATCTCCATCCATATGTGTTGACTCCCAACAGAAAAAGATCAAATATGATTAAAAATGAACCACGGTACATATGTAGCGCAGGCTCCCAGTCTTCAGCTCGATCAACATAAAAAGCTGGAAAAAAAAAATGTTTTAAAATTTAGCACACTTTATACCTAATTGAAAACAAATTAATAGAAACATGAAATATATCTGCCTTTCCACACAAGCACAGAGTAACTAAGTAAATGGGGAATATGTTTTTTTTTTCCATTATTAATTGAAAACTAATATCATTTAAAATGAAGTGAAAAAAAAAGCGAAACAATTAAATATGAGTTTTTTTTTCTTAGTGCTACAAAAACATTTTTCTTTTAAATTTTCACCTGTGATAACAATGACAATGACTAACACAGTGAACATGCCGATGCACAGACCCATCTTGAAATTCGTCCATGGGTGTTGCTAATAATCAGGAATATAAAAAGTGAATCCTCTAGAAACATCAGAAATTATTTTTACATAATTTACGTCAAAGTAAAAGTTTAATGACTTGATTAAAAAAATATTACAGATAAGTTGTTATCAGATTGTGTTGAAATGAATCAAGTAAATCTTTTTAAAGTCTGACAATGTTTATTTTTTTCTTCAAACGAACAATTTTTGTTTGGGATTAAACAGGCTCAAATGTGCAGTAAGTTCTATAAAGTACATATTAGTAGTATCATTTATACAGCAATTCAATGCATACCAATGTGACAAGCTACAGCATCTGAGTTACAAGATACTTAAATAGAATAATAAGTCTAGGGTAATTAAAAGAATGCAGCTCTTAATGTTTATGAACCTGAAGAAAAATATGTACACTTTTTTGTAAGAGTTACAAATATAATTAGTTCACAACAGCAGGGCTGCAGCCAGGTATTCTGGGGTGTTTGATAAAAAATGACTAGGGGGGGGCCCATTGGCCCCCTTTACCCCCACTACTAAGGCCACATATACAAATACATTTTTAAAACATAGGGCCCACCAAGGGTTAGGGCCCCTGACAAGTGTTCAGGCTGCCTCATTTGGTGGTCCTGACAAAAGCAACACTCAATCACAAGTTTCACACATGACAAAGAAAATCTGACATCTCTTTAAAATGATATACATGTACCAAAGATTACTATCAAAATTGTCGTCTGCAATGCTTAGTGGAAATATTTTACAGTGCTATTAAGTGCGCACAAATGTTATCACTAGTTGACAGTTGACTGATATTGTAGTAATGTGTGCTCTTCATAGTTGGCAGTTGAGCAGAGACCCGCTGTATGCTGGGTCTTTTATGTTGATAATAGTAACTGGCTGTGGGCTAGTGTTTATGTTGAAGATCAAGCTACATGGAACTGGGCGATTGTTCTTCTTGCTATAGATGATGATTGTGTGTTTGATATTATATTACTACTATGTTATGAAAGTAATGTTCTTCATTACTAATACTACTTTTTTTACTACTGCGCATTCTGGATTGTGGTTATAACTGTAGACAGTAAATATGTTTTAGAACAATAAATGTGTTTTAGAAGCATTATTATTAAATCTCTGCCATATCAGTTGAGGCACTGGTGTTATTAGTTTACTTCTGTAGTTGTGGCTTGACATATAAATTAGAGATTACATCTTTAAGGGAAAAATATTTGCTACAATAACAACATTTGTTGATGACAGCCAGTTTAACCTTAAAAAAAAAAGGCACAAAACAATAAGTAAGACAGAAAATGACCAGTAGGAAATAACTTTATCAGAAGATGATTAGAAAATGGGAAAAATCCAAAGAGCTGACACATGCTTTACATTATTGAGATCCAATATGTTTACATGCCCTATTTGACTAGGAAAATAAAAAAGTCAAATACCTGTACAGTAAAACTTGTCTAAGATGACCACACTATTTATGTAGTTATATTAGACAAGTTCAGACAACAGATTCAAACATTTAGAAAACTTAAAAAAAAAAATGCTGAAGGTTAAAAACCAAATTAAAATAAAATATATATATATTGGTTACAAAACAAGAGACAATACTGAATGACTAGATAAAAAAACAAAATGTTCTAACCTGTTGGCACTGAAATATAGTGTTGAAATATTATTATATATTTCTTCTTTTTAAAATTTAAAGCTTGTAAGATTTAAAATAGCCGAAGAATCTGGACAAGGTTTACTGTACAGTAAGTCATAATAAAATGAATTATATAAAAAAATGTAATAAGATTTTTTTATACATTGACTTTATTATAGAAAAAAGTGGTTCCAATAAAATAAAATACCGAGAATAGAAATTTCTGAACAGACAAATTGATAATGGCAGCTAATTATGCCTTAAAAATAATGATATAATTATTAAAGATTTAAACATCAAGAGGAATGGAAAAAAAATTCTCATGTTGATGAAATTTTACCTCATCTCCAAGTGGAGGAACACGAAGTCGCTTCATGGCCTTTGACCTGTCACCACCTTCAAGTTCACTTGTGACACTTTGCTTTTGATGATTTTTTTGTGTGAATGTGCATAAAAAAAACAACAGAATTTTATTAATTTTCATACTAATTATAATATTTGTTTAAAATAACTTCATGCGATATGTAAATTTGTATACTCTTAATAGTAAACCTGCATTAATTATTCTGTGTGATTGAATGCAACATACCTCAACATCTTTAATAAGATGATCAACTGCCTTGTTGGTGTAAAATGGGGCAGTTTCTACATGAGCTTGTCTCCATTCAGTGCCAGTTGTTGTTTGCATCATCTTAAAATAAAAAAAGCAAAATTTTACCTGTGAATCAAATATGAAATTAGTTTAAAACATGTATTTTAAACATACACTAACAATGAATTAAACATTTTTATCTATGTAATATCAACGCTAACATTTAGTTATGTAAAGACAATAACAATTCTGCACCACAGCTTCTTGTTAACATGAAAAAAATGCATTTCTCACTTTGTCATGCTTTTTCAGAATCTTTCTAAATCCTGTAAAGTTCAACGTCTGATAATTCTGAAGAAGGACTAAACTGAGGTAAAATTCAGAAAATGCCAACTTCAGGTCATGGAGTTTCCTCATTGATGACATGGCTTGACCTTTTAGCTCTTTGTCCTGTAACATAAGAAACAAGATTTAAACACAAAAAACTCTTAATCATCAAAAAGTAATCTCTACAAATATACTAAAAAAATTTTTTTATGATGATAGCTGCTGAAGGAAGTAAAAAGATGTTAAGTGTAGAAAAAATCTTTATGTCACCTAATTGCTTTATTGTAGTTGTGAGCTGTAATAAACCGTATTGTGGGAATTTTTTTTACTGAAATCCTGCCTATTACTAATAAATTACACTATAAGGTTTGTGTGTCCCATTAACAGATAAATTAAATTTCTTAAGTTTTAATAAAATACTGTCTAAGATTTATACAGAGATTCGATTTGATTTGGGTATCATTAACTGCAAGTACATATTAGTTTTAAGAATATTCACCTTAAATAACTGTAAGTTGGCCATGCTGGCTTTTCGGCGCCTTAACTGTGTGTGCCTCTGCTGATTGTGATGATTTAAGAAAACTTCAAGCTCAGCCTTTAAATTGGCATATTTTCTGTTAGCTTCTGAAAGTTTCTCTGTTAAAAAAAATAAAAGAAATAAAACTCCTGATATTGTACATTAAAAAAATCACATGTAACCAATAAATGTTATGAAATTATAAAAAGAAGAAATTAAAACTGATTTTGAAACTAAATATTCTTATCTTAATTTCAATTTCTTTATCTTTGATTTTACAGTCTTGAAGTGTAACATTACTAACATCTCAAAATTTAAGACCTACTTGACTTGATGTGCAATTATGATAAATATGTACAGCAAATAAATCTCTAAATAAGTTAAAAAAAATTAGCAAACCTAAGAAAAAAGTGTTGATTTTAGACAGCTCTTTTTCACAAAACTGGAAAAATTTTTCAGTGAATCTGGCAAAGTACCTCTGGATAGTACTGGAATCCGTAACTGTGATAGAAATATCTTTTTCAAAAAAAAGCAACTGGAACATATTTTAATGATCTCTTTAACATTAGATTTTTAGAGCTACAAATACATTTTTACATTGTCAAAATTAATTAATAATCATTAATAATAATCCAACCTTCTGGTGATGGAGCTTGCTCCTGGGCATCATACAACATTTCTTTCATGTACTGTTAAACAGAAAAAAAAAATTGTTACAAAATGATGTAATATTTTTTACATTTCAAAAATCTAAAATTTTATGTACCTCTCAATTTGAAGGATCTTAAACTTGAACAGCTTAAAAATGAAACAGACATTTTAGAGTTTAGAATCTGAAATTACTTAGGAGTATGAACTTCCAGCATTTTATTTCTATATTTTTTTTTTCGCTGAGCCATTTTCTCTATCACTTAAGCCTTTATAGGCCATCTAAGGATTTCTCTTTGTATGACAAAGAATACTGTGTGATTTTAACAATGGAATCAGTGCTTATATAATTTGAAATTCAACATTTTGCAGGAACATATTTCATTCTGATTTAAATGTAAGGCTATCAAAAATAAAATAAGTTCTATGAGTATGAGTTTTACCTCATACTGTATGTACTGTTTTCTCCATTCTGGAGTGATATGAGCACCTAGATGTTCAGCAAACTTCATTTTGCCAACACCCCTTTGTATCTGTTAATACCTAATTTTTGAAAGCCTCATGAATTCTGTACAAAAAAAAACAAGGAAAAAAAAATTGAGTAACAATATGTTAAAACTATGAGGGTTTTAAAAAAATATGATAAGCTCCATGATTTTGACTCTAAATTTGTAAACTAGAGCACACAAAACAAAAAAAAAAAATCAAAACTATTTACTAATGTTTAATATTTATACTATTATTAGTTTTTAGTTTAAGTAAGTTAAACTATTAAAATTATATTTAGTAATTTACAACAATTAAATCTTGATAAACTAACAGTGTAAATGTCATACATAACATATCTGTCATAAAATATGATAAAATATAAAATTTCCAACAATAGTGTCAATAGATTATAGAGGATTTAAAAAAAAAAAAGTTCCCTTAGCCTTAACGGACCATCAGGGCAGATGAAGTGTAGAATTCATCTGTTTCTATAACCTCGGCATATGAAGGGATTGTGTGGTAAGCACAACGCCAAGCCGCTTTTACTTCCCCAACTTTAAATCAGGTACCCATTTAAAGCTGGGTGGACTTGTGGGACGACTTTGCATCAAATTTCACCTGGAAAAATTCCATGTGCCTTACCGAGGATCGTACCCAGGACTCTCAGGTCGACAGTCGAGTATCTACACCACTCATCCATCCGTCCCACAATAGATGATTTAGGTCTAATTTAAATTGCACTTAGTGACATTATTAATATCACTATGAATATGATTTGGAACAGTTTGATTTTTATTACATTATTCTGCGATATTGAACATTGTGCATTAAAAAATTATTAAACTTTAGGACAAAAAGGCCTTATGATGTTATTTATCTAAAACTCGAACACTACCCACATGCTCAATTTAAATAGTTGTCTTTCATTTCTTTGCCTTGAAATACTCACGATCACTAGCAAGTTGCGGATTTGTTTATAAATATGTAAACCGGATGTAAAAGAATGCCATGTTTAAATAGAGAAATGACGTCAGAAATGCAAGCATAAAGGGGAATAATCAAATCAGTCATTAATTTTTTCTTACTAAATTGAAATGGTTCATCAAAAAGATCATCATATGAAGATTTTATTTCCTTAAGTGACACTTCTTTCAATGATATATTAGGAAGATATAGTATTCAACGTCTCATAAGAAAATATCTCACAATGTTCAAAATTTGCAGACCGATGAGGCAGACAGCCATTCTATGGATATGCACACTAGGCACTCCTCCTACTCCCGATATAATCGGTGTCCCCATTGATGTTTTTTTATGTGCCAAATATTCCTAATATTTTGTTATACAGTGGAGTTGGGAGTATATTACATTGTCTCGGAGATATACCATGAAAATAGTTTCCTTGTTTGTTTTTCAACAAGTGTAGGCCCTCTACTTATTGTACAAGCGACTAAACAATAACATATTTTAGTAGATAAACTGTTATTGTTTTTTTTTTTACAGTTTAAAGCCGTTAATTACATTCTCTGTAAACTAGAGGCACGGCAGGATCAGCCATTAGGCTCATAAGGATATGGTCCTTAAGCCATGGACAAAAAATTGGCCATCTTTATATCAGACTTTAAAGATTTTTCGAGATCCCCCACCCTCCGCTAGCTGTATGCAAAAAAACGGGAATAAATCTGAATAACTCTTTGTATCATCTGACCACTTATTTGTCAAAAACACTAGGCCTACAGTGTGAAATTCAAAGGATATAATATTTCACAGGTGATTAAAGTATTATCATTTTGTCACTTTGTACACAAAACAAAGTTTTTTTTTTTGGTAACACAGTAACTTCTTTAAATTTGTAGACAAACGAAATGTTTATAAAACAAAACAAACAACAACAACAACAGCTACTAAAGAATTAAAACTTACAGCCGTAACGGATGCACAATGGTGTATTTATCTTATAACTCATAAAAAAGGTCATAATAAAACAGTGAAAGATCAACTACAATCGGTGGCCTAAAACCTGATAAACCTATAAATCCAGGTAAAGACCCAAATAGTGACAAACTACACACAATAAACTGGAAGAGGCTCAGGTCTAGTAAGGCAACACACTACTGTGTGTGTCAAGAAAACCAATAAGAATACGTCAGAGCCGTACTCACATTGTGTGTGTGTGTGTGTGTGTATGTGTGTGTGTGTGGGGAAGGGTGGGCTAATAAAGCCTGGACCGTGATATCATCAGATTTGATAGAAATGTGCACTGGATTGGGGAAGGGGGGGTGAGGGTCATTTCCCAGTGTGGGCCCTAGGCAGTCACTTAGTTTGTCAGTCCATTAGAACGGCCCTGATAATGGGATCATGGAAAGTTTTTATTTAAATATTTTTTTTTTCGAAGTACTTTTAAGTTTCAGTATCGTTGAAACAAAACAACATAACCATAATATAGTTTAACAACATAGTTCTCGATGTTTATTCAGATCCCTGTCTTGACGACATCTCTCATCAACATAGAATTACACACAGTTACAATTTAATATATTAATTTATAACATTGTTTTTTTTTTGACAAGCGACATTAAAATAATCCTCTTCCATAAACCAATTGTAGCTCAGAGCTGCACTGCCATTCACCAGAACGCAATAACAGTGTTGACATTTGCATTTTGTTTTGCAGCAATAAAACGTGTTGTCTCCAAAACCGTATTTTAAATTGATCCAAAGTATGATGAATATCACTAACATAGTCATACATAGCCGTGATGTTATCACCAATATAGTCATAAATAGCCGTGATGAGTGGTCGGCTAAATACACCACCAAGTGGTTGTAGGTTTGAATCGGCACAACACTGAGTGAGTGGTTGTGATTAAAACCGGTACAACACAAACACATTTCACAGAATTAAACTCAGATGTGACTAGAGGTTGGCTAAGTTGGTGTGAGTTGAACTGGTACAACACTAAGTGGTTGTGAGTTGAACTGGTACAACAATAAGTGGTTGTGAGTTGAACGGGTACTTTACATATCACAGAACAAACACAGTGGCGGGAAACATTTTCAAATCGTGGGCCACAATTCGTTTCTAGGTTGAACAAAATGGCTGGACATGACCAGACGGATGGATGTTTATGTCACCTGTGAAGTGCAGAATGCTTGAAATATAAATATAACTGTGACGTATGCCACCGTTACATCACCTAATATAAATTAAAATATAATGAAAATTGAATGCGCATGCGGATCGAATAGCCCTAGCAGGACGCTCTTGGCCCGACGGCCATAGTTTGCCCCTCTTCCCGCTATTATAGTGGACGTGTGGTCGAGTGGTGTAGAGCAGTGCTTCTCAAAGTGGTGGGCCGCGGCCCCCTAGGGGGCCGTGGACTGTCCGGAGGGGGGCCGTGGAATTTCGAAAAATTATAAATTTAAGCAATCTAAACCAAAAAAAAAAAATAGGGGGGGGCCGCGACATATTGATTGGCATTCCAAGGGGGCCGTGACTTCAAAAAGTTTGAGAAGCACTGGTGTAGAGCGCTTGACTGTTGAACGGAGGGTCCCGGGTTCGAATCTCAGTGAGAACATTTGGACTTTGTCAGGTCCTGGTGAAAGTCCCTAAGTCCACCCAGCTTTAAATGGGTACCCGACTTTACGTTGGCGACTGTTTCAATTGAAGTCAACTGCAACTTATCATTTTTTACCTTTAGCGCGAGACTGTTTCAATTGAAGTCAACTGCAGCTTATTTTTTTTATGGCTTCCATTGAATTCACTAAATTTGGCTAACCTGACTAAGGTGTTCTCATCGATCTCATGCATGGCCACCTGTGACTGTGTAATTCATCTAATGTACCCACCAGCTTATTCAAATATATGAAAATGCTAACTTAAATTCTCATGCTACTTCGCTCCACGTTTTTTTTTCTATCAAGTCTATCCATCACATTTGTCTAAAACCACATTTCTTATTGCCGTCCGATCTTCCGACGTATTCTTCATGAGCACCTGTAGTGCTGTAAAGCCAGTAACGCCATTTAATTTAAACTCGTCGTTTAGTGTTACCATTCGTACATCAATCACGCGAATAGTTATGTTCGATAATCAACAAGCCAGTAACGTCATTTATTTTCAACTCCTTGTCTAGTGATCAGATTGTACACCTATCACGTGAATTGTAACATTAGGTAATCAACAAGCCAGTAACGTCATTTATCTTAGACTCCTTGTCTAGTGATCAGATTGTACACCTATCACGTAAATTGTAACATTAGATAATCAACAAGCCGGTAAAGTCATGTATTTTTTTTAACTATCCATGTATTGCTGCAACTTGTACATTCCAATGTGATGACAATAAAAATTGTATGCATGTAGACAGCCGTTGTTAGATAAGTACATTCAGGGTCGTTCTAATGGATAGCCGAGAGAGACAACCACATATGACTCCCAATGCTAAAAGGTCCCCTTCAATTATTAATTCCTATTAAATCAAATGTGAAGAGGGCCCTTGCTTAGCCCCACCACTCCTCTCCTACACTATCCACCAAAGTCTCTGCCTAGTACACAATACACAGGCATACTTAAAAATAGAAACCGTTTTTCAATTGCATTAGTTTAATTAAGCACGAGTTCTCGATACCACATAACCATTGCTACTGCCATAGGAAGTTTAACAGTCAGTCTTTTTGTTAAGTTTCAAATTTCAGGTCACACATACACACACACACATAATGTGTACATTTTCACATACACATACACACATATAATGTGTACATTTTCCAGGGTTGTTAATATTGCAATATTGTATTGGTATTGGCAGTATTGCCAATACTTTTTTAAGTATTGGTACGATATTGCAATACTTCTTGAAATTTGATATTGGTATTGGTATTGCCAATACTTATTTTTGATATTGGTATTGATTTTTAACCAATACTTAAAGCAATATTCAATAAGTTCTCTACAACATTGGTTGTGAATAAAACTGAATATAATAAATTTTTCTTTGGTGTTGCCATCTTGCGAGTGACATTGCCAAGCAATTTTTGAATGAGACTGAGCAACGAATGATAATAGAAATCATATATGATATCTGTGGCAATGAGTATTGACCAGTGAGTACTCTAAGTAAATTGATTTCTATGGAATTTGCTATTCTTTCCAAGCTTTTTCCCGGTTGCATTAAATAATTTTCTTGAGTGTTTATTGTTGTTTGCAAAGTATTGTCAGGCAGATCACTTGGTATGCTTTTGGTAACACCTGGTGAAACCCGATGGAATTCAATGTATGATGCTGTCACCAGAGATTACAACATTCTCTGTGTAAGTGACATGGAAGTGACATGGAAGTTGTTGACAAACTTTGTGATGAACTTGATATCAAAAGACTACAGCCTGTACAGAAGACATTTGTTAAAGAGTATGTTGCTGTTATGAAGCCTGTTTGCTGTGAACTAGATATTTTGCAGGGTGAAACTAAAAAAGACATCAATTGGACTTGGTTTCCTTTTACCAACACTTGTCATGATGAAGGCTCAGTTAAAAGTGTTTCTTGAACAAGGAAAGAATGAGCGGCTCGTAGTTTGTTCTCCATTAGCATCATGTCTTTTGAATGCCATCGATAGAAGATTTGCAAACATGTTTGACAGGATTGATGCTCAGCGGGCATCCGTTGTACAACCCAAATTCAAGTTGGATTGGATGGATGATGATTTGCAGTGTTCGCATCTGAAGAGACGCATTTCACAATCACTGATGTGAATTAAGAAATTAATAATTACTTGGCAGACATTTCAGACAGTATTTTATCATTGGATGCCTATCCACATATCCGTAAAATATAAATATACCTGAATACATGACTTCCTTCAAGTGCTGCTGTTGAAAGGCTGTTTTCATTAGGATAGCGGTCAGGGAACTGGGGTAAATTACCCCAAATAGGGTAAAAATGAAATTTTTGGGGGTAAAAATGAAACTTTTGTGAGTAAATAGTATATATTTTTAATTTGCTATGGGGTAATATCAACTTACACAAAAATATTTTGGGGTAATGATTAAAAAAGTTCCCCGACCCCTGCATTAGGAGGACGAGTATTTTCCCCTCTTCGTTCACGACTGAGCAGTGCGCATTTTGAAATGGTTACTTTTCTTCGCCTGGCTAAGTGGTAACTGCCAGTTAGGTGGCGTTACCCTGTGAACTCTACTGGAATTCATCGTTAGTTTTCCAGATGTAATGCAATCCACTGACTCTGTCTGACTGCTTTTACTATAGTGTGATGTTTAACTGTTAATGTATCATTTGCTTTTCTATGACAGTCATTTGCTTCATCCATCCATCCATCTATTTATCCATTCATTCACAATATTTGTACAGCATACATATTAAAAATCTTGTTGCTAAAGGACGTTAAGGTATGCCGACTTATTTAATAGTAGTTTATTATGCTGTCAAAGACTTTTGGATGCTTTGAGGGAAACTGATGAAGCAAGTGTTAAATATTGTTAAATATCATCTAAATCAGCCAAGAATGTTGTTATCGTTTATCGATGTAAGTGATATAGAGCGATGAATTACGTATTTGCGTTTTATTCATCGAATGACCCAAATATTGGTATTGGCAATAATAAATAAATATTGGTATCGGTATTGCAATACTGGTTTTAAAATTGTATTGGTATTGGTATTGCAATACTGGTTTTAAAATTGTATTGGTATTGGTATTGCCAATAATTTTTTTTTAGTATTGTTAACAACCCTGACATTTTCACATACACATACAACACATATAATGTGTATATTGTGTAATATTGTGTAATATGTGTAATATTGGTATCGGTATTGCAATACTGGTTTTAAAATTGTATTGGTATTGGTATTGCAATACTGGTTTTAAAATTGTATTGGTATTGGTATTGCCAATAATTTTTTTTTAGTATTGTTAACAACCCTGACATTTTCACATACACATACAACACATATAATGTGTACATTTTCACATACACATACACACACATAATGTGTACATTTTCACATACACATACAACACATATAATGTGTACATTTTCACATACAATGTTTACAACAGAGCCACACTAACACACCAAATTCGGTAAGGCGAAAAAAAAAAGAAAACGGTAGATATTTGTTTATAACTGTCGATGACTTTCATCATACAGGCCCTGGGCTGGTCATCTCAACTTGTCATTCATCAAAAGTGTCAAAACTCTGACTGGCCCTCATTAAGAATCTCAGGTCTGAGTGTTGTGATTGACTTTTTCAAAATGTTAACTCCAGGTAGAAGAGTGTAGGTGTAATTCAAAGTATGGGATGATGAGCATTACCATTTTGGAAATGAGAATAAATTCAGTACCAATTATTTAATAAATGATTTCTAAATAATAACTGCATTAATTTACTCGAGTCGTATTTTTCTACATTAAAACTGTAAATATATGACTTATGTAGTGTAATTAAATGGAGACGGACACGTGACCTAATCTGTATTTGAGGATTTCAACAAGCAGGTAAGTATATGTAGTTAATATGCTTTAGTTTTAACATAATTGAGTTGAAAGTTATGTTGAAAATTGTTTCGTTAATGTTTCCAAGTGAACTGAATACACTTTTTTTTCTATCTAAATAAAATATAATGAGAGGCGGTTGGTCGAGCGGTGTAGAACGCTAGTGTCGACCAATGGGTTCCTGGATCGAAACTCGGTTCTGATGATAGTTTGTTGAAAGTTCACACAGCTTTAACACGAGTACCTGATTTTTATTTGGGGAATTAAAGTCGTCCGGGCGTTGTGGTAGCCTCACAATTCATTAAAATGCATTGGATACTTTAACAGATGAACTCTATACTTCATCTTCCCATGTTGGCCTTGAAGGACAAGACTGGACCCTACAGTCAGTGACAAGACTGGACCCTACAGTCAATGACAAGACCGGACCCTACAGTCAATAACAAGACTGGACCCTACAGTCAGTGACAAGACTGGACCCTACAGTCAATAACAAGACTGGACCCTACAGTCAATGACAAGACTGGACCCTACAGTCAGTGACAAGACTGGACCCTACAGTCAGTGACAAGACTGGACCCTACAGTCAGTGACAAGACTGGACCCTACAGTCAATGACAAGACTGGACCCTACAGTCAGTGACAAGACTGGACCCTACAGTCAGTGACAAGACTGGACCCTACAGTCAGTGACAAGACTGGACCCTACAGTCAATGACAAGACTGGACCCTACAGTCAGTGACAAGACTGGACCCTACAGTCAATGACAAGACTGGACCCTACAGTCAGTGACAAGACTGGACCCTGTTGCCTTGCATGCCTACCAAAGACTCACCACGCCTGCCTGCATTTTCGAAATATTTGGAATTCCGGTTAAAATCACTATTTGATAGGCCCAATGATCACATGGATACATTTAATCTAATCATATCACATGGATACATTTAATCTAATTATATCACATGGATACATTTAATCTAATTATATCACATGGGTACATTTAATATAATTATATCACATGGATACATTAGATCTAATTATATCACATGGATACATTTAATCTAATTATATCACATGGATACATTAGATCTAATTATATCACATGGATACATTTAATCTAATTATATCACATGGGTACCATTAATCTAACTATATCACATGGATACATTAGATCTAATTATATCACATGGATACATTTAATCTAATTATATCACATGGATACATTTAATCTAATTATATCACATGGATACATTTAATCTAATTATATCACATGGATACATTTAATCTAATTATATCACATGGATACATTTAATCTAATTATATCCAAATGAAATTCTAAGAACTCGAAATAAACACATATTTAGATTATGAAACTGCCCCCCCCCCCCAAACTTGATTTTCCTTAGTCTCAAAAATCTTTTCTTACCTTGAAGATTATGTTTTCAACTGTTATCAAATTGTGTCTTTTGAAAGTAATTTGAGTGCATTATATTTTTTTCCGTGACTGAAGACACAGAGGCGGATTTAAGTAGGTGAAGCCCGGGAAAACAAGAAAATGTTGGACCACTTTAAAAAAAATAAATATAGACATGTAAAATATAAATACAATTGTAAAGATGTCAAAGCGCTCTAAAAGACAAAAAGTTTAGGGGGTGACTGATGCGCTACTATTAAAATTTAAATCCGCTTCTAACTCTAATCTATTTCTAAAAAAACGAAATCTGACAATTTACTTTTGTATTAGGGTGTGTATCAAACCATTACCATGCACCGCCGATAGCGTTTTCGTCCGAACTATTTAACACATAAGAAATATTGACATATTATTCTACCGTATAATACTGCCGTTTAAATCCATCGTGTGTAGGGATGGACAATCCAGTGAGAAACACCTATTATTTGCCCTTTGTTTTAGTAAACAACTAGTAATAAATTGATTAGAATCAGCTTAGACAGACAGAGTACTATGTAGGCTATATGACTGTAACAAATTTATTTTTTATAACACTAAACCTAACTTTGTATTTCCTGTTTAGACAGCATTTAACCACACCCACACTGGTAAACTATATAACTTTCTAAATGACAATCTGGCCTACAGCGAATCAAATAGATGATTGGTTGTGTGGACATCGATCATAACAGGACTGCAGATGTTTACTTACACTTACCTATTTGTAATAAGCTCTCGCAACTGTGCTGTAATTACACACTTTGTAAAGAGGGGTCTTCTCGTGCGACTTGAAATGTGTAGAGCATTACCTTTTCATGCTATATCAATCACAATGCCTATTGACACTGGTTAAAAGGAATACAATCAACTCTTTCATACAGGAAAAAGTAAATATAATTTGCCACAATGATTTATACATATGGCAGAGGCGGCTTTGGAATAAGGGTTGAATACTTGGGGGCCTGGCTTATCATTTGTTACCGTTAGCGGGACTGTTTCACTTGAAGTCAACTGCAGCTTGGGGGCCAGTCCAATGAAAAAGTCTAGAACTGTAGCCGTCGGCGATAGATCGAACCAAAGTACTCCTTAGAGCAAGAGATGAAATAATTTTTGCGCATGCTGTAATATCCATCCATCCATTTGACTATCTATCTGACTATCTGCCAGACCGTATGTCTGTCCGTCTATCTATCCATCCTTCCCCTCACCCATTTCACATGCTGCCTACAATCTGTTATTGCAATAAGGTGGAATTCCATAAAGGAGTAACAATAGAAACCGAACTTAATGTTGGGTTAAAAATATTTTTTTCTTCATTGTATTTTTTCCCCTACTCCCTTTTTTTATGGACTTAAAATTGAAAGAATTATTTTTATTGATTGTTTTAAAGCAGTTTTTCTTATTAATTTGATTGCAATATTTTGTTTACATTTTGATAATATTAAATGCACACTGATTTACTTATTGCAGATAGCATACACATGACAATTTCTTGTTGACAAGTTGTCAGTTGCAGCATAATGTCTCAAGCATTTAAAAAGTTTCTCAGCGGATCTGACCATGCACCGAAACAAAACGCTTATGTCGTGTCCAACGCTAACGGTACAACAATGCTGGGACCATTACTGTTGAAACAAAAGACGCAGCTCAACGCATTTGACGAGGATAGAATCAGACATGCGACAACCACGCACTCAATAACAGCAGATTCTGACCACCAAACTAGATACCAGCAGGCGGAAACTGTACAAGTGTATGCTTTAGTATCCAAAGAAACCAAACTGCTATCTGAAATAAGCCCGTTCATTGGCTGGGACGAGGAGACTTCATCAACCAGCCCTGGTCACCAGTGGGTGGACAGACTTGAAACTGTGGACATCCGTCTGCCGGAAAAGATAATGGCGCCCACAGGAAACTCTTTTATTCAAACTATCAAAAACAATCGCAAAAATTCCTTTTCGGTACAGAATGTCATTCCTCTGAACTTTATGATACCCGCAGCAACTAATTCAGATCACAAGGAGTTGACATTAACACAGCCTTTAAAGTTTGAAAGTAATGCCAACACACCTTCTTATATTGAAGAGATTGGAGATGAAAGAAGTAAAGACGCTACAAAACAGCTGAAACATAAAAGAGGTGAGCAAACAACTCGCAGTCCAGAAGTGGACACCAGTAGCAGGGTCTCAACATTTTTATCGGTCACCACTGTGAGACCCAGGGTATTACCCCCTGAAAGACCACCGCCAGCCGTCCCCTCCCCACAAAGACCTCCCCCGGTTGTTCCGCCTCCTCGTTCCACCTCACTTGGCAACAAAGCCGACGCTGACGAAGAACCGGATGACTTCGTTCCGGAGCTATTGAGTATGAAAAAAATAACAAACACTACATCATCAGTGAAAGACACGGGCAGGGAGATAGCAATAAGTGCTGACCACAATAAACATGGACATACTGACCACGGGGCTAAACAGACAGTAAATTTACCCGTTAGGGCAGTTTCAACCAGCGGTCCACATTTCTTCACTGCCCACAACATAGATATTGATTTCAAAAAGAGAATCAGCAGCAAATTATCAGAGCCTCTGCCCGGTGATGAGGAAGACGAAGACTCTCATAAAAATAAGAGAGGGACCAATCCATTGAAGAAATTTTTCGCTAGAAAGAAAGGCAAATATGACCCGTCAATGGACTCTGAGATCTTCGAGTCAACTTTACCTTCATCAGGGTCAGAGACCAGACATGCAAAGAAGAAAAAAAAAGACGCACCGAAAAAGAAGCCTAAAGATAAAGACAATAAAAAGGCCAAGAAACCAGAACAAACGAAGCCAAGGTTGACGAAAGATGAAATTGTTGTAGTGAAATCATCGGGAAAGTGTTTAACAGATTTGAGCTTTTCACCTGACAGTCTAGAGCTTGACATGAGTCAAAGTCCAGAGCTCGAGAAGAGTCACAAGGTGGTGAACAAACAGAGCAGCACCAGCGATGAAGGATCTGATGGCTCCAAGTCAGCTGCAGCTCATGATGAGTATAACGACGTTGACGACGAAGGTGGCGGAGTGTATGCCAACTTCCCGACGGTTCTCAGAAGAAAAGTTGGCAGTGGGCATAGAGTCGCCCCGCCGAAGGTTCCGTCAACGGATTCATCAACTTCCGACCCAGAAAATGAATACAACGAGCCCGAAGATAATGAGGATGAGGATAAAGCTGACAGCAGCCAGAGCCAGGGTGAGGAGAGTGTTGAAAATGATGAGGCTGCTGAAGACGAAGCTGGAGATGGTGAGGCTGTTGACGACGAGGCTGAAGAGATTTACGTCAATACACTTCTGTTGGCTAAGATGAATAAATCAGACACGCCATCCAAGTCACCATCGTCTGTGACCAGTGATGGCAGCTCATCAAACAGCGGACATCAAGGATGTTATGTGGTCAACTACGATGAACAGATAAATGAACACGTTGGTAGTGAGATGACAGTAACAGCTACTGAAGATCATCAGACGTCTATCGATGATTCAACTTTTTCAAAAGATCCTATCGAGTTCACAATTCAGTCTGAAGCCACGGAAATAATTCTCACAGCGCCATCTGAGGTTAAAGAACATGAAGATCCTAGCAAAGGCTTGAGAAGATTCGGCACTTTGGAACATTTAAATAGCGAAGGAAATAATTCACATCTTGTAAGACAAACAAGCCAAGAAGTTTCCATAGGGCTACAACATTCAAATAACAAATTGGAAGATAATAAAACCTTAGTTGACAATGTTATAAAACTAGAAGATAATGATAAGAGTAAAGAGAAGACTGACATTGACGACAAAAGACATGTCTCAATAGCTGGGGTAGAACACAAACAAGTGTTGCTTCCACCTTCTAACGAAGTTCATCTATTAGTTAATCCAGTGACAATGTCACCCATAGGTATTGCCTACCAATCGACACAGAAATATGAAATACAGCTTGACAAAGATGTCAGTGTACAGACTAAACAGAATAGATTGGAGACTGGCTTGAAAGAAAACAAAGATACTGAGAAATCTGTGGGCAAGAATATTATTGTAAATGCTCCTATAATATCTGGCAACTTAAAAGTAAAACAGCCGGGCTTAAAATTAGAACAGGCTAATAATACCATACATTTAAGCAATGAAGATTCTAATCATGGACAGACAAAGTTAGCTGTCAAGCAAGATTTACATTTGGATATAAAAAATGATGTCAATACAAAGAGAGACGAAAAGGTATTGGCTGAGAAGGGAGGCAATAGCAGCGTACAAACCAAAGATAAGTCAGATGTGAACAATAAAGGGAACAAGTCAGATCCCATTACTTCTCCTGTTGCTATCAAAATTGGAGTAACCTCCCCTGGGGCACATATTACAAAACCACCAGTACCGCCGCCCACCAAGCCTAAGCCACCAGCGTGGAAGATGAAGGAACTTATGAGCCACCAGGAACATCAACAAAACGCCAGCCCTCAATCAGCTCATTTAGCACCAAAAGCTCAACTGACATCACGTGGATCTGAGGAGAGCATCAATAAGAAATTGATAGCAGGAGCTTTGAAAGAACTCGATGATTTCATTGACAACGAAATCAAACAAGACACAGCTTCTAAAAAATTTAACGTACGTACTGCCAACTCTCCACAGTGCAGTCAGGAAGATTACGAGAAATTTATTGTTTCACACAAACACATTGGCGACCCAGAAGTTTCAAAAGAACAGTCAGATAACTCAAACACAGCTAAACCGAATGTAACTATTGTTAATGAAAATGTATTGGGTATAAAGCCCGCTATATCAGTTGCTGGATCTTCAGAGCTAGGTAAGTATGAACGTGTTGTAAGCTGTACCATTGAGAGTAGAGATGCGAACATATCACCCAATAAAGATAAGAAACACTTGATTGTCAACCCATCCAACGATCGAGGTTATGAGGATGTCATTAATATTATTTCAGCAGAGAAATCAGTGGACCATGAAGATATGGAGAAAATTTATGACGAGATCGGAGACTCTGACAGTGACCTGTCCCCAACATCAAGATGTTTTAAATTTCACTGGAAGAGAAAGGACAGAGACCAGAGTCTGAAGAAGGAAGATGGCGAACCAATGATGGAAAATGTGAGAGAAAGTAAAGAAAGAAAGAATAGAGAGGTGAAAGGTAACAAAACGAAAGAAGAGACTGGTGAGAAGATTAACAAGGACAAGAAAAGGAAAAAGAAAACGAGTGTAAATGCAAAGTCAAAATCAAAGAAGGACTCAAGACGAGAGAAATCTAAGAGTCACAGGGATGGTGTCGAGGGTGAAACTCACACTAGCTCTGTCTGCTCATCAACCTCTGGCGAATCAGAGTATTCGGACTACGACGTCATGGCTGAGATTGGTCAAGATAAAGAGCGTGACGTACATATCAATGATCCTGAGTTGCTACCAGTTGGCATCGACACAGTGGGTGTGCATGATGAGAAGAAAGAAGACTCGGCCAAAATCAGAATCGTTAATGCAGATTCTTTCGGTTATGAAATTCCATCGAAACTTGCTGTCAGCAGTAAAATTTCTGATCATGTTAAAGTGTCGCCAACAAAAGTAAACGACCAAGGAGTAAGGAATGATTTGAGTGATTTAGCTCAGAATAAAAGTGATTCACTTATAAACCAAACAAAGAACGATGCAGACATTGGTGCCCATACAAATGTTGCTATAAGTACACCTAATGATCAGCCCAGTTTAGAGCCAATAGCTAAAGAGTCAAAACCAACGACCGTAGAGTTAAAAACATTAAAGGGAACTGAACATGCACAACTTAATGTTAAATTAAGGGAGACAACAATGGTAAAAGATAATTTTGAAACAGGTTCAGTTTCAGTTAACCACGGAATATCCATTCAAAATAAATCAACCTCGGAGGATAATTCCAGTCTGCATGAAAATAGCCAGGGTAATGTAACCACGCATAATGTAATTGTGGCCAGAGAAATTGAAGAGCCAAGACATCCAATCCACCCGGCAATTTATGTGCAAAATAAACTGGCCATGTTTCAAGCTAATACTGACGTCGACAAAGTGAAACGAGAAAATAAATCAGATAAAAACCAGAAAGAAAATAAAACAAAGCAAAAGTCGACGAGACATGTATCATCTTCATCATCATCGTCATCATCATCCGACTCAATTATTTCTGGTCGGAACAATATCGGAGGTGAAAAGAAGAGACGAAAAAAGAAACAAATAAAAGTTTCAGTACCGGAAGTAGATCTTAAAGTAAAGAAAGATGGCGGAGCAAATTTTGTGGACACTACAACGCCAGAGAATAATAAGAAAGAAATAGAAATAAAAGAAAATATATTTCTCGATGAGGAAAAAGAAAAGAAAAAATCACATGAAAGTAAAACAAAACAGGTAGATAAAGACATTAAATTCATTGGCAGAAAAGAAAATAACATTGACAGAAATGTTCACACTGAAACAGAAAATTCTCATTCCAATTTATCTCATTTACCTAAACCTAAAATTGAGTTTCAAGGAAAGGACAATGTGAAAACGTCTATGAAAGACAGCCCCCACGTGATAGATCTAAAACTACACACAGAGTCTGATAAATCACAAGAACCGGCGCGAGAAGTAAAAAAACATCACACCATTCCTCCATCTTCTGAACCAATCAAAGAAATAAAAACAAACAAATCAAATGAAGAAAAAAGACATAATATTAAAACAGACAACGCCATGAAACCCACGAGTCCAGACAAGATGAAGTCAAATACAATTGAAATGAAAGAT
This sequence comes from Bulinus truncatus, assembly GCA_021962125.1. Classification (NCBI taxonomy): domain Eukaryota; kingdom Metazoa; phylum Mollusca; class Gastropoda; family Planorbidae; genus Bulinus; species Bulinus truncatus. The sequence continues at coordinate 2,379,372 of JAGDYQ010000104.1, forward strand.
AGTGTCTTTCCAGACCGCCTAGACTTAAGTATGACGCCTGCTACCACTGATGCTGTTTCGAGTGTCTTCCAGATCCCATACGTGCAGAGTTTATCTGAAATTGACGACGGCCCATGGAAAGATTACTCCGCTCTGGAGCTAGGTGGCCTGACTAAATCAAAGGAAGCCTCCGCGGACAACAAAGTTATCTCGCAGAAACAAAAACCACCTGACACCGCTGACAGAACAACGTCACTTCCGCCTGATCACGTGGCTCCGCCGGTCCCGAGAGTGAGGTCGAAGATAGGACTGGTGAACGAGGCGGGGGATGTTTTGAGACTACCGAAGAAGCCAGACGTTAATCTGAATGTAATTCAGCATCATTCGGTCCATGCTCACGAAGAATCAGATACTGAGATTTATGCAGACGGCACTAGTGAGTCCAACAACTGCGATGATCCTAAGGGGCCTCTCACCATCAACATACCTAGGGTGAGCATCAAACATAAAACTGACGTTACGGACAACAACAACAGAGCGAGGGACGATGGCGAAGTCAGCAGTGACGAGAGAGAGGCAGACGGGCAAGACTATGACCAGGTGCCAGTTAGGATGAGGAGGCTCGTCAATGCTAAGCCGGTGTTTCCAGGTGTGATGACGGTCTCATCCGCAGCGACCTCTACACCGGGTGGTAGAACAACGTCAGGGGAGCTAACTCACACTAAACGAAGCACAAAGGGGCCTCACTCCGCAGGTCCGGAATACGCCCTGCCATGGGAGGACAAAAAATTGGATACATTGGCCCCGGCCACAACACTGGGCTCATTAACACCAGTCACTGCCAGTTCCAGGTGATCATGGTAGTTTTATATTGTGTCTGATGATGTGTCTGTTGATTTACGGGCCTTTGTGAAATAAATTTTGCATTAAAACAATGAAATTAACCCACCCACCTGAATACACACCTACATACTAACTATAGTCAATACACACCTCCCTACTACCTATTGTCAATACACATCTCTTACCTGCTGAGCTATCCATTCATCCTCTATTCTAAATACCTATCTATCACACACAACCAAAGTAAGACACCTAACTACTTACTTCAATTACCTACTCCGTACATTGCTAAACAAACGACAAAGCAGTATGTCTATCAGTCAGTCTTTCTGTCTATCTGCCTGCCTGTCCGTCAGTCTGTCTGTCTGTATATCTGTTTGTCTGTACGTCTTTTAGTCTGTCTCTCTGTCCATCCATCTTTCTGTCTGTCTGTCTGTCTGTCTACTCACCTTTTACCCACCCGGCTATAAACCTGTCTTTCTGTCTACTCATCTGTTTACCTACCTCCTCGCATACCTATCTGCCTGTCTGTCTACTCACTTATCTACCTACCTCCTCACATACTTATCTGTTTGTCTGTCTAATCCCTTATCTACCTGCCTGTCAGCCAGTCTGTCTGTATATCTGTTTGTAACAAAATATTACGTATCACTGTCAACATAAACCTAAATTAAACTATCAAAATGTCATGCTCTGACGATTTATAGAATCATGTCATGATTTGACTAGTTATATAATCATGTCATGCTCTGACTATTCATAGAATCATGTCATGCTCTGACTATTTATAGAATCATGTCATGCTCTGACTATTTATAGAATCATGTCATAAAAAATATATTTCCAGATCTTCGAGTGAGCCGTCATCAGAGATTGATTCATTCAGTGGAGCCCGGATGTCCTATACTTCTGAAGACATCAACGATGAGATTGGATTCGGTATTGGAGACAGACACAAGACAAAAAGACTTGATCCCAGCTCTAACACAAAGCCTGCTGATAAACACAGAGTGTACCATCAAGATGGGAAAAAAGGAAACCGTCTAAAGTAAAAACATTTGATACGGTCCATCATACAAACTTAAAATAATTATTTTTCTTCATTCACAAGATCATTTGTTAATGTTCTTGTCACTGACAATAATATAGAAAGGAACTAGCTGTACCCTGCAAAAACCTTTGCATGGAGTTATATCCCCTTAGGCTTAATCGGTAGGCTAGGTTATTTTTTGGTTTCGGGCAGATCCGATTTTTTCATGATTGTATTTTAAACTGGGATACTGTTGTATTAATTCTTTACTTTCGATTTAACGCAGAACCCAAAATCGCTATTATATTATTAGATTATTAACAATGTATTTCTCAACGTAAAAGGAAACTTGAAACATATGAAATTTTGGTCATTAAATGCTTAGATATAGTAACAGTCACCTACATGTGTATACCGTGGTGCCTACATGGCCATTGCACTGTTGGCTATGGGGGGGGGAGGAAGAATGAAAGAAAGGCACTGTGGAAACCGTACCATTATAGGTTTACATAATTTAAGAGATAAACAACTCACCCTTTCAGGAACTTGCAAAAAAAAAAAAAACCAAAACAAACAACAACGAAAAAACAAACAAAACAACAAGGAACACATAAAGTGAATAAGTTTAGTAATTATTATTTTATTCCATATTGAGTCTAATCTGAAAGATAAAGTGTTGTCTCACATGTAGGTCTTTATCTGTCGTATGATTCGGAGCGGTAGCGTAACCAGCCGTAGTGGACTTTGAAGTGGCCGACCCCCCCCCCCCAATCCTGTGCCGAAAATAGCAAAGTGGGGAACATACCACTCTTTGCTAGTGGAAAATAAAGCACCAACCGGGGCGGACACCTCCCCCTCCTCCCCAAATATGCCGATGATGCGGAGCATTTCGTGATCAATTTCTAAAGTATCGAAAATATATTTTTTTTAAACTAAATTTCAGAACGAGTAAAATGAAGTTTAAGTATAAATACCACAACTGTATGTATACTAGGAATAAGCAAACTGGACTGTTTATTCTATAATTTTTAATGTATATTTAGTATATGATGAACAGGTAGCCGAGTGGTGTAGAACCGACTTGAGAGTCACGGGTTCGATCATCATTTATTAAATTATCGGGTCAATCCACAGAGCTATTACCTCTCTGTTATATATTGTATGCATTTATTAAATTATCGGGTCAATCCACAGAGCTATTACCTCTCTGTTCTATCGGAAGAAAAAAGACAAAAAAGAAACGGATCGGAATGATGACGACAGCGATGATGACAAAGATGATGTTACTGATGATGAGAATGTTAGGTAAATATTAGGATGGTTGGCTGGATGGTTGGTTAGATGCTAGGTTTGGTGGATGATTGGTTGGATGGATGGTTGGTTGGATGCTAGGTTTGATGGATGGATGGTTGGTTGGTTGGATGATAGGTTTGATGGATGGATAGTTGGATAGATGAATAAATGGATAAGTTGGTTCAATGGATGGATGGTTGGTTGGATGAAAGGTGTATTGAATGGATGATTGGTTGGTTGGATGGATGGATGGTTGAACTAGTCAATACTTGATGTTTTGTTTATCAGTTTCTTTCACAATAACTGGAATTATAAACGTTCTACTCCCGTTTGGTTATACAAATATCTAGGTTCTAAATCTCAGTGAATCTTACTGTCTAGGTAAAATATATCGTCATAATTTAACGGTCTGTCTCCATTGGTATACTATTTTATGTGCATTTTAATTCTTTTTATTTACATACGCTATAATGTCATTGCATCTTTTTATTTTGTATTTCACAAAGTGAAAGTAAAAAGAAAAAAAGGGATTCTGAGAAATCCGACCACAAAAAAAGAAAACCGGAAAAACCCAAAAAGCCAGAAAAACTACACAAAGGAAATAAAACCGATAGACTGTCATCAGAAATAGATTCTGAGGGTTTAGAAATGACTTCACCAGATCAAACGGACAGAGAGCCACTGTGTAGACTAATCAAGATAAATGACGATGGTTCTAAAGTTATGGAGATGATACGTCCTCAGTCAGAGCCGTTGGGAATATTCTTTAAGAAAGGACCAGAAACTCACAGAGAAGGTGAACCATTCTTTCAAAGAAAATATTGACCGCTAATAATTTTAAATGAAAGAAATACGGGGAATATTTTCAAATGGATCCAAGGGAGAAAATATGTAAATTAAATATTTATAATATCAGCGCACATTTATTTAAACATTACTCAACATATGTCCAGCATATCAAAGACAAATCGATTCAGACATTTTAAATTTCTCGAATAGTAAGATAAATAACTCATTAACTTTAAATTTGAAAGTACCCCATTTCTAGATATTTCGGTATAATAAAAATGAAATTGATAGTACCCAATCTTGTCATATTTCGGTATTGTAACAATGTAATAAACAGTCCCCATCTCTAGATATTTCGATATAGTGAAAATGAAATGGATAGTACCAAATCTCTTCATATTTCGGTATTGTAAAAATGTTTCAAATGAATTTTTTAAAAATAAAAATGAAAAACACAAAATATTAAAAAAAAAATTGTCTTGCAGGTTTGGTGGTCAAGTCTTTCCTGGACAAATACGCCAAAAGACTATTCGCTGGACTGTTACGTGTCGGTGACGAGATAGTTGAGATAGATGACGATGACATTTGTCATTTGACTCTGGATGAGATTAAAGAGCTCATACAACAGAAAGAGAGAATGGTTCTTAAATTGAGGGCTACTGACTACCTGACATAAGCAAGCAAATCTACACCTCTCTCTCTCTCTTTATATATATATTTGTATTTTACTTTTCAACTAACACTATTTTTATATTGTGGGAAACATATCTCCTGTTGTTCACAAGACAAATGAATTTAATATTTTTTTAAAAAATAATAAATTTATGCCGGAATTGATTTTATACATGATGAACTACATGATATTTAAAAAGATTTTTCCATATTATTTTCAATGTTTACAAGTAATATACATTTATTAATGTATTTATTGAGACGCTGAAGTAATATAATGGAATATGTAAAACAAGCGACACTTTTTTAAATAGTTTTACACACATTATTAATGGCTCAGTGTTGCTATTAGAGAATTAAATTTTACTTGAAAATTTGATGTTTTTTTTTGTCAATATATGAATGAAGTTAATCGTTAGGTTCACGCTTTTTCATTGAGTTTGTCTGTCACCCACCCACTCACTAGGCCAGCCACCCATTCACTAGGCCAGCCAGCCACTCACTAGGCCAGCCACCCAACTCACTAGACCAGCCACCCACTCACTAGGCCAGCCACCCACTCACTAGGCCAGCCAGCCACCGACGCACTAACTAGGCCAGCCACCCACTCACTCTCTAGGCCAGCCACCCACACACTAGGCCAGCCACCCACTCACTCACTAGACCAGCCACCCACTCACTCACTAGACCAGCCACCCACTCACTAGGCCATTCCCCCCTCACTAGGCCAGCCACCCACTCACTAGGCAAGCCACCCACTCACTAGGCCAGCCACCCACTCACTAGACCAGCCACCCACTCACTAGGCCAGCCACCCACTCACTAGGCCAGCCACACACTCACTGGCCCAGCCACCCACTCACTAGGCCAGCCACCCACTCACTAGGCAAGCCACCCACTCACTAGGCCAGCCACCCACTCACGAGACCAGCCACCCACTCACTAGGCCAGCCACCCACTCACTAGGCCAGCCACACACTCACTGGCCCAGCCACCCACTCACTAGGCCACCCACCCAGCACTCACTAGGCCAGCCACCCACTCACTCACTAGGCCAGCCACCCACGCACTCACTAGGCCAGCCACCCACACACTCACTAGGCCAGCCACCCACGCACTCACTAGGCCAGCCACCCACGCACTCACTAGGCCAGCCACCCACGCACTCACTAGGCCAGCCACCCACACATTCACTAGGCCAACCACCCAACTCACTAGGCCAGCCACCTAACTCACTAGGCCAGCCACCTAACTCACTAGGCCAAACAGCCACTCACTAGGCCAAACAGCCACTCACTAGGCTATTGCCTACGTCTCCCCCCCCCCCCCCCACACACACAAATGATGTCTACGTTAACATTGAGCTTTTTGAATACATGGACTGAACAAAAAAAAGGTGTTACATTTTTTCAGAGGATTAGGCAGTTAGTTTAGTGGTATTAACTGACTTCAGTTTTAGCGTCAGATAACTAATTAAAGTCAAAATAAAAATAACGAGCGGGTTACAGTGTATAATTATTAGATTGTGGTTTCCTATTAGGGTAATACAAAGTTATTCTCTGCTGGTAATAACAACCCCGTGAAAGTCTTCCATCCTTATCAGACCCACAGACATAAAGTCTTCCCTCCTTATCAGACTCACAGACAGAAAGTCTTCCATCCTTATCAGACCCACAGACAGAAAGTCTTCCATCCTTATCAGACCCACAGACAGAAAGTCTTCCATCCTTATCAGACCCACAGACATAAAGTCTTCAATCCTTATCAGACCCACAGACAGAAAGTCTTCCATCCTTATCAGACCCACAGACAGAAAGTCTTCCATCCTTATCAGACCCACAGACATAAAGTCTTCCATCCTTATCAGACCCACCATCTTATGTTTTGTCATTCATTTGTTCTTACATTAAAAAAAATAAAATGTTTTATTTAATCTCATTATTACTTTTTCAATTTTACAAAAAAACTTTTTTTTTGAGTCACAAATATTTATCTAGTTTACTTTAAAGATTTACAAGTAATTCGCCATCTTTTGTATGTATAATGCATATAAAACATAAATAATGTCCCGTGAGAGTAAAAAATGTTATAATCTGCTCGATATCAGCCTGGTGTTGTGCATGAAGCCATAATCTCTTCACTTATTCCCCCCCCCCCATTTCCTATATACATATTCTCAAAAAAAGTAAATGAATATACACATTCACAAAAAAGTAAATAAATATACACATTCACAAACAAATAAATAAATATACACATTCACAAAAAAAGTAAATAAATATACACATTCACAAAAAAAAAAGTAAAAAAATATACATATTCACAAAAACAACAACAAATAATGAGTAAATATCATCGGGCTCCACAAAATTTCAATAAATTGTCTTGGACAATTTATACAGTGCATTGTCATCAAGACTGTACAAGTGTTCGCATGTATATATTTAATATTGAAATATTAACGGTTCTCATGTGACCCTTTGAGACCCCATAGGGTGTGTCTTACAAGGCAAACACAAAGCTAGAGTAACAGGTGTGAATCACTTAATCAGCGAATATGAGGGAAAATCAATTTAGATAATAAAGAATTGAATACATGGAACAGTGCAAGGCAATCTTGACGCTGAATAAAAAAAAAACATAATTGAAAGAAAAAACCGATTCGGGAATAGAGATAGCCCTTAATGTGCTGAGGCATAGATCTTGGGATACTTTGTACTGTTGCTGAATCTACATTGCTGAACTAATTGTAAATAAATGTACCTCGTATTGAATTAATGCAAATTACAGATTCAAATATTGCTGAATGCACTGATCGGGGCTGATAATAACAAGAGCCCACATGGCTTCCATACCTTCCAAACTCCATCAAACCAAATGTTATCCAACAAAAACAAATTCTTAGTCATCTGGAATTTAAGTAATGTGTCAACAACTGAATTTCATTGTCTATAAAGTATCACTAAAACATCTGTTTATTAAAACAGAGAGTAAATGACATGAATTCAACATTCTGAAGGCTAGTATATAAGAACAAGAACAAGAATAATTCCCAGACTTTTGTGTAATTCTGTACAAGTCTTTACTCAAAATGAACTTCATAGTTCTAGTAGTTTGCTTGGTTGTTTTAACACCTGCTATTCTGGTTGTAGATGCAGGTAACTCTTTCTTTTATAAAATATAATTACTTTGGATTTAAAGTGAAAAAAATTCACTATTGTCACAGATTATATATTAAAGATAGCTCATTGCTATATAAGTAGTCCTCGGTTTTGTATCCAAAACTCTAGCGCCACTGTTGTTGTTTGCTTTTGTTTCCATTCATAAAAACACACAGACCTATTTACAACGCTTTGTTTTTTTCTTTCAAGACATGAAATATGAATGAAAAGCTTTCAATTTGATTTATAAATAAATAAAAGCGATAATATATTATTTGATTTACGAGTTCATGGGTTTTTAGGAGCTTTATATATATATATATAATAAACATTTCTTTTCTATGAATGGACTGATGAGTGTAAATATCATTAATGGCGGCGATGAAAACGTTTCAAAACGAGGCTTGCGCAGTCTGTATAATACCTAATCTGTGGTTATTGTTAGAATTTGAGTCCAAGAATAAATACCCATTTTTTATAATTACTTTATAATCGTAACTTCGACTTATTGAAATGTCGAGTCCACAGCGCTTGGCCAGTAACAAGTAAAATAAAAACTTAACATTTAATTCATTTTTTTTTTACTTCAGGCAGAAAGAGGTCTAGGTTACAACATGAGTAGGACCCATTAAAATGTGATTTTGGTTTTTTAGAGTATTGTTAAGTGTTTGAATGCGCCAAATACAAAAAAAAGTATTAAATGTTCCATTTAGGTTAGGAGGACCACCAGACTGATTTATATTGATACATTCATGACGAAATAGAACAAAAATAAATATTTAACAGTCTCACTTGTCTCCAATACTGCCAAAGTGTCTGCACCCTTTATGTACTTTATATTTCTTTTATTATTGTTTTCATTGCGTATATTAACCTTACTTTTTATATGTTAGTCCATACTTTTTGTATATATAAATCTTACTTTTTGTATGTTAGTCCTTACTTTTTTTATATGTCTGTCCTTAATTTTTTGTATGTTAACCTTACTTTTTATTCCAGTTTTAACGTTTTGGTATATGAATCGACTAGGCTGATATTAAACCACTTGCAAAAATAATAGAAATGTTAAAAAAAAGATTGCATTTGTTTACGATAGATAATTTCTACTTTTTCCAATATTTAATCTAGATGTCTAAATTTATTTTATTGTTTCCTAGAAATCTCCGAGAATCTGTGGAATTTTTTCAACATGTTAAGTGGCTGCTACACCAATAGCGGCCAGATAGAAAAGGAAAAAGAAAAAGCAGAAGTAAAAGAAGGCCGACATGATTTAATTTCAGTTTTATATTTGCCTGTGGAAATTCCATGGCTAGCTCCGGTAAGATAATAAACATGGTAATAAATTCGATGGTTGTCTCCAATAAACATGGTAGTACATGCCATAGTTAGCTCCATGGTTAGCTTTAATAAACATGGTTGTAAATTCCATTGTTATCTCAATAAACATGGTAGTAAATTCGATGGTTGTCTCCAATAAACATGGTAGTACATTCCATGGTTAGCTCCATGGTTAGCTTTAATAAACATGGTTGTAAATTCCATTGTTATCTCAATAAACATGGTAATAAATTCGATGGTTGTCTCCATAAACATGGTAGTAAATTCAAGGATTATCTTCATGGTTAGCTTAAATAAACATGGCAGTAAATTCCATGGTTATCTCAATAAACATCGTAGTACATTCCATGGTTAGCTCCATGGTTAGCTTTAATAAACATGGTAGTAAATTCAAGGGTTATCTCAATAAACATGGAAGTAAATTCCATGGTTAGCTCCATGGTTAGCTTTAATAAACATGGTAGTAAATTCAAGGGTTATCTCAATAAACATGGAAGTAAATTCCATGATTATCTGCAATAAATATGGTAGTACATTCCATGGTAAGCTCAATGGTTAGCTTTAATAAACATGGTAGTAAATTCAAGGATTATCTTCGTGGTTAGCTTTAATAAACATGGCAGTAAATTCCATGATTATCTCAATAAATATGGCAGTAAATTCCATGATTATCTCAATAAACATAGCGGTACACTCAAGGGTTATTTTCATGGTTAACTTTAATAAACATGGTAGTAAATTGCATGGTTATCTCAATAAATTTGGTAGTAAATTCCATGTTTATCTCAATAAACATGGTAGTAAATTCCATGGTTATCTTAATAAACATGGTCTTAAATTCAAAGGCTATCTTCATGGTTAGCTTTAATAAACATGGTAGTAAATTCCATGGTTATCTCAATAAACATGGTAGTACATTCCATGGTTATCTCAATAAACATGGTAGTACATTCCATGGTTAGCTCCATGGTTAGCTTTAATAAACATGATAGTAAATTCCATGGTATCTCCATAAATATGGTAGTAAATTCCATGGTTATCTCAATAAACATGGTAGTAAATTCAAGGGTTAAAAAAGTGCAAAAAATATCACTCCCAATATTCCAATCTTTTCCCGAATAAGAATTTTAGTGATTATTTTCACAGTAGAGAGTAGAAATCATTTTTACAGATTAAGAACATTGGCTTAGAAATTAGTTAACTATTGTTAATTATTATACGTTACAAACATTTGGAGAGCTTATTTTTTAAATCGTCATAATGAGAATACGCATTTTTTGAGCATAATTACCATAAGTAATACACTAATAATTTTAAATGCAATAGAACTAACAAGAACTATGTAAAAACAAAAAAATAAAAAGATATTCAATAATTAAATAAATACAGGCTGGAGTCCAATATTAAATAAACACAAGCTGAAGTGCAATATTGAATAAATGCAGGTTGGAGTGTAATATTAAATAAATGCAGGTTGGAGTATAATATTAAATAAACAAATTGATACTTTGAGTTTCAATTTCAACATTTATAAATCTAGACATGACCACATATTATAATATCTAATCTGTTGATAAGTTCGAAAAAGTTTCTATTGAACCATGGGATTTTTTTCATGTTTGTATTTTAAAATAAAATACTGTTGTATTAATTCTTTACTTTCGATTCAACGCAGAACCCAAACCGTTATTATTTTACTAGATTATGTCACCAAACCATTAATGCATTATGTTACCCATTCCTTATAATTCTTTTTCAGGCTATACCATTTTACTGTGAGGAAGTTCTTAATCATGATATTTATAGAATGCTAATTTTTGCCATAAGAGAAGTTGATGGAGTAATAAAGATAGATCAGTACAACATTTCAACCAACAAATTCTACAGGTAACTTATCAACAGACTGATAAATGGCTGATTTAATGTGATGAATGTCTTTCTCTTGCACTTAATTCAGTCAGCAGTTATTTTCTGACTATATACACATTTTTGATTGTGTTTCCTAAACAATTTCTTAGCCAAATCTTTTTAAGAACTAAATATTACTTTAAACTTTTCCTGCGAAATCCTAAAACCAAAGCGCTCGATTGTCTCCCAGTGGCATAAGGAGCTTAGCTCGCGCCCGGGCACAATACCTTTTTAGCGCCAACCGCCCTCATTCGAAAACCATATAATATTATATGTAAATTATACCATTTGGTGCCCCTTTTGTGAGTAGCTCCCGGGGCATGATGCCAACCCTTGCCCCTCTAGCTACGCTACTGTTGTCTCCTGCAACTTGCAACATAACCTGCCCTAAATTCGTACCATCTAGTGATGTAGTGGTGGCGAACCTATGGCGCGCGTGCCACAGTCGGCACGCAAAGCATCATCAGTCGGCACGCCATTGAAATATCACTTCCTTAAATTTTAATTAGAATATCGGCAGTTTGTTTTAAATAACTGTTTTTTTTTTTTGGATTGAATTTCGGCATGCGGCCCCAAAAAACTGTCGCCATCTCTGATCTAGTGGGAAGAAATTATTATTGTTCCGCAATTATGAAACCTTCAATTTCAGATCTCAGCACAGAGGACCTGCGGCATTAAGGATTTTTTTTTATTAAGTTAACATTTGGGTCTTTTACCATTATGGAATACTTACGGCAGAATATTTTTATTTTCATTCTAAGTGGAGTTACTTTAGACTATTATTCTTAGATAAAGTTATCAACTTTCCACATTAAATATGTTATTATAATCATCTGGTATTATAATCATCTGCTATTATTATCATCTGTTGTTGTTATCATCTTTTTCTTGTTTAAAAAGGAAGCTCGTCAATTGACATATGTTCATTAATAACGCTTTGTCATTTTTTGATTAAACACTTTTAATAATTCAGACCAGGAGAGTTTGAGAAAACGGACTTTTCTAAAGTAATTCTACAACCGTTGAACTAAAAATGTCTATATGAGTTTCTTAACGTTGACCGCGGTAGCTACTTGGGGACGTTTACAGACTGTGAGAGATTCATAGAAACAGTAAGACTATATGTTTTATGTTATCAAGTAAGACTATATGTTTTATGTTAGCAAGTAAGACTATATGTTTTATGTTATATTTTGTTTTATTTATTATATATTCTATTTATATATTAGAATTATTTTTCTCTTTTTTACGTTTACGTGTACAGACCAGTTAAATACTAATGTCATAGTATTCAAATATATTGTTCTATTGTATTCTGCAAAAATGATAAAAGTCCCTTCAACAGGATCCAGTAATTAATGGTCCAATAACCGAACAATCCGAAAAAAACTTTTGTTTTCACCAAAAACAGAAAATCTAAGAGTTAGTTGCCATTTAATTAACGAGTATTTCAGTATTGTTATTTTCTTCTCCAAACCTTCGACTTTTATATCTTTCCGTCAGCTTATAACCATGGCATATTAAACCCGCCATTTATTTTTCGGAGCAAACGGAAGAAATTAAAAATAATCCGCAATGAGACAGTTACGGAAATTGGAGACTACTGCCATCAGATACTACTGTCACCAGAGACTACTGCCATCAGAGACTACTGCCATCAGAGATTACGCCATCAGAGACTACTGTCACCAGAGACTACTGCCACCAGAGACTACTGCCATCAGAGATTACGCCATCAGAGACTACTGCTATCAGAGACTACGGCCATCAGAGACTACTGTCACCAGAAACTACTGCCATCAGAGACTACTGCCATCAGAGACTACTGTCACCAGAGACTACTGTCACCAGAGACTACGGCCATCAGAGACTACTGTCATCAGAGACTACTGTCACCAGAAACTACTGTCACCAGAGACTACTGTCACCAGATACTACTGTCACCAGAGACTACTGCCATCAGAAACTACTGTCACCAGAGACTACTGCCAGTGACAGAACCAAACAGATGCATTTTTGAACCGTCATGCAACTTTAATAGCTAGGCTACATTAGACAAATTGTTCTGGTTGGCTCCGTGCATCTGCCATTTGACTTGGAAGCCATATGGAGACCCACGTTTATTTTGCTCGGAGTCACCATTCTCCATTTGCGAGAGAGTACCTATAGCCGAGGAAATAGCTAACGAGTATTTATTACACACTTTGTATAAAATAATAACTTCTATTTGAGAATTCGTTCAAGAAAAAAATATTTTTTTATGACCACCTTGGATGAAGTCGATTAAAAAAATGTTTATTACCAAACCAATACCAATAGGAAGAAAATGTGATAAATATTTTTGAGTTTTGATCTTTTACTCTATAAAGTTTAATTCTACAGATCCAACAATACCCACATTACCCTGTCACTGTGACCTGTCATTCCATTTCTGTCATGATCTACTACGAGATTTCCAGGGAATCTAGTAGCTTGTTACCTTACATATTGGCCAAGAAGAAATGGTAAACAACATTATTTGGTCTGAACATTGTAAATAAACAGCACTCTGTTTTACATTTAGACTTGTATCTTACAAACAAACAGCTCTCTGTTATATATTACATTTAGGCCTGTATCTTGCCAACAAACAGCTATCTGTTATATATTATATTTAGTACTTTATCTTGTAAACAAACAGCTCTCTGTTATATATTACATTTTGGCCTGTATCTTGTAAACAAACAGCTCTCTGTTAAATATTACATTTTGGCTTGTATCTTGTAAACAAACAGCTCTCTGTTATATATTACATTTTGGCCTGTATCTTGCCAACAAACAGCTATCTGTTATAAATTACATTTTGGCCTGTATCTTGTAAACAAACAACTCTCTGTTATATATTACATTTAGGCCTGTATCTTGTAAACAAACAACTCTTTGTTATATATTACATTTAGGCCTGTATCTTGTCAACAAAATATATTCCTTTTAGGCCTGTATCTTGCCAACAAACAGCTTTCTGTAATATATTACATTTAGGCCGGTATCTTGTAAACAAACAGCTCTCTGTTATATATTGATGCATACGTTAAGCAAGTCATGTTTTGTTTGGGTGTTTTTTTGTTGTATCTAGGTTTGAACTTCCTCCCAGTGTCACTGAAGGTGTGAACTTTACCAACCCATGTGACAACAAACTGAACCAGGAGTAGTAGGTCAATTTGACTCTCACTCTCAGTGTCAACTATGTCAGTTTCATTCAGTAATTAGATACTGTAAATGAAAAGTAATAAATACATTTTCACATCTGTTCCTATCTTATGATTATAAAATTAATTATAACTAAAATAATATATAAATAAATTATCTTTCTCAATCTTTGTTTTTCTCTTCCCGTTTCTCTCTCTCAGTATCTCATGTCTCTATCTATATATTCCTGTTTGTCTCTCTCTCTCTCTCTCTCTCTCTCAGTATCTCATGTCTCTATATATTCCTCTCTGTCTGTCTATCTGTCTCTGTCTCTGTCTCTCTGTCTCTCTCTCTCTCTCTCTCTCAGTATCTCATGTCTCTATATATTCATGTTTGTCTCTCTCTCTCTCTCTCTCAGTATCTCATATCTTTATCTATATATTCCTCTCTCTCTCTCTCTCTCTCTCTCTCTCGCAGTATCTTATGTTTCTATCTATGTATTTCTGTCTCTCTCTCTCTCTCTCATTATCTCTTGTCTCTATCTATATATTCCTGTCTCTCTCTCTATCTCGGTCTTTTTCTCTACTCTCGAACACTGCAGCGATCGTCTAACTCGCTGAGCTCCATAGATATATAATGGTGAGCTCCATAGATATATAATGGTGAGCTCCATAGATATATAATGGTGAGCTTCATAGATGTATAATGGTGAGCTCCATAGATATATAATGGTGAGCTTCATAGATGTATAATGGTGAGCTTCATAGATGTATAATGGTGAGCTCCATAGATGTATAATGGTGAGCTCCATAGATATATAATGGTTAGCTCCATAGATATATAATGGTGATCTCCATAAATATATAATGATGAGCTCCCACCGAACAAGAATACTCTCAAATACAATTAACTGTGAATAAATAAGTAATCTTCATACCTAGACGGGCATCTACCAGGCCCGTAGCCAGGTCAAAGTAAGCAGGGGGGCACCAATACCCAGCAAGGGGGTACCTTCCCAGTTTAGGTACTTTTTCTTTATTTCTTCCTCTTTTTCTTCTTTTTAAGCGGGGGGGGGCACTCCACACCTAGCGGGGGGGGGCACGGCCCTTCCCCAGTGTCCCCCCTCCCTTGGCTACGGTGCTGGGACCCACTCTTTTTTTAATATTAATATTTTTATATATTTGAATGATAATATGAGCCATTTTTTTAATACATTTTTTTATTAAAAGCAGATTAAATATATATTTTATTATGATATAAAGATAAAGAGTGATTGTTATCTACCGATGGCATCTAGGTCAATTAATTCATCACACATTTAAATGTTTTTCATACACTTCGAGAAACACTTATCAATGTGATCAGAGCTACAGGTTGAAAAAAACGAATAGTATTTGTATAAAGAAATACTGGCTTTAAAATTATGTCAACTCAAAATACAGATAATTATCTGTCTATCGATCTGTCTATATATCTGTCTATTTGTCGGCCTGTCTGTCAATCTAATCTGAATCAATCTAAATCAAAATAAATCTAAATCTCAGTCTATGTCTGTCTGTTTGTTTGTCTGTCTATCAACCTACCTTCCTGGCTGCTTGTCTTTTTGCATGTGTCTTAAAATGACAGTGAATGCGTGAGAAAAAAAATTCCAATCAAATCGCCAAATTGGAAACAAAACCTCTAAATAAATCTTTTAAAAACGTATTAATTACTACAATAAAAAAAGAGTAGAGTACGCCACTGGTAATATTGTGTGATTGACAAAACCCAAAGAAAATGTCCGTGATTCATCCACTACGTGACCGTCTTTAGTTATGTATTCCTTGTATTAAAATCTTTTTAAAATGACTTACTCCTATAGAAGGCCGTATATAATCAGAGAGGAGTCTGAACAGGGCTCGATTTACCGCTTGGGATGCCGGGGATTCAGCGATTTGGTTAGATCTGGGAATGTCAATTAATGACTTCTCGACTGACCAATGGGTCTCTAATCACTTAATTGCCTTCTTGCATTTTATCTTGATGAATGAGGTAAACATTTTATTGAAGGACGCTTCATTGTAGTGTTGCGAATCGAACCAAGCATTTGCCTATTGGTAGTAGATGAAGTCGCAAGCAGGAGTGAGGATGCTGCGCCACTCTGGCATCAGAAATAATGCAATAACAGTATATATCGTACGTGAATTCCATCTTGCCTGGTGTAAATTTGGTAGTTTCTTCCAGCTGATGCGAGGCCAACGTGGGTTCTCGCCTGTGCTAACATCATCTGTCACTACGAGGCGGTAATCAGCCTGAAGAGTGGCATAGTTTTGTGTTAATTTGCCAATGAAGGAATAGTTGAGTTCTGGTTTGCTCGTTGGCTCTTGAATAAGAAAATTCATGACATGTTTGTGTAGGTTGTGAGACAGTTGCATGTGTTTGTGTAGTTTGAGACAGTTGTGTGTGTTTGTGTAGGTTGTGAGACAGTTGTATGTGTTTGTGTAGTTTTGAGACAGTTGTATGTGTTTGTGCAGGTTGTGAGACAGCTGTATGTGTTTGTGTAGGCTGCGATTGAGAAGAGCTGGCTTGAGATCGAGTTTTTGATAGTCGGATTCGTTTTCTTGGGTGGATTGATTCCAAATGGCTTGTCAGATCATTGAATAACCAATCTTTTCTCCACTCTTAACTTGCCTCTGGTAGAGCTCTTTATTCTCTCTGCTTTTCCATTCTCCATTAACGTTGGTGACATCAAATAACTGAGAAAGTGTCATCAGACAGTTTCTTTTTGTTTTTGTCATATAAATCAATTAGGACATTGAGTTCATTTCTGATTAGTGCGCTGGATAATAGTGGAAAGTCTAGAATTTCCCTCCATAGCAATTCTATATCCGTAATCATAATTTTGATTAGATCCAGTCGCCGTTTCTGGCTATTGAACAGAAAAGTGAAGTTTCCAAGAATTTGACGGTTTGTAGGCATCCTTGTGAGATTGATTAGCTTTTCAACAGATGGAATTCTTGGATACCTCTTTTGTTTAGAAGATGAGGGAAGATGAGTATAGTAAATGCCTTGTTTATAAACAAACGGAAACAACTGACTTGAATGTGCTTAAAAGCAGTCTAGAAGGTCCTATAAAAATTCAGTGTGAAATTGAAACCGAGAGTCAAACTGCGCGATGTGTGAAAACAAAAATCAAAAGGTGGGGGAACTTTTTTCAATTAAAAAAAATTAAATTTGCTACTGTCATCTACATACAATTGTTCCTCGAATGTAAGGGGTTTCAGTTTCGTTACGAAAAAAAATGAAAATAGTTATCACCCTAATATACATATTGTTACAACTCTTTAAATTCTGTTTATAAAATCAAAACAACACACAGGCCGGCGTGGGTTCCAAGAGTTTACTATCTTTTTAACACATAGACAACGACAACAATATCACGGCCATCTTCTTGCCGGCTTCTACGTCACTGTCTCTACTGCGTCATCGCGTTCATTCCGTAGACTGTACGGTGCGCACCGGGAGGGTCGTAACACTGCCCCCTCTTAAATCTGTCCGTCCCGGACAGGTCAGTTCTCACAACAGTAGTATCTGTACAGTCTGTCCACATGTATCAGAGCTCTATTCTCAGCGTTACCGTTGATGCTAGCTAGAGCATGTCCCCTGTCAGGCTGTGGAGGTTGATTATCCCCGTGGTGGGGCGGGGAGAATCGTGTTCGTTCCCATAGCAATCTGGCTGTTCACCAGGGAGGTTTTCTCGCAGGTGCAGACTTTCGGGATACTGATCTCCATTGATGAGGCCCAACAAAATCAAGTCCTTGTTGTTGCAGAATAACATGACGATGACGAAACACATTTTGTAGCAGTAACGAAATGTTTTGCGTTTGACAGAGCTAGGATGAATGTATACTGAACTGACCAGATTAAAGTCAATGGCCAGGTTCATCTCTGTCCTGCTTCGTTCTCCTCTGCTCCGATGCACACTGCTGGTCTCCTCGCTCCTCTCTACCTTTCGTCTCTGCTCCCCAGGTGGCTCATATCGGTTCACCAGTGTCTCAGGTGGCTCTTCATGAGTCACCAGCTCCTCAGGGGGCACTTCATGGGTCACTAACTCCTCCGGTGGCTCTTCATGGGTCACCAACGTCTCACGTGGCTCATCACACGTCACCAACGTCTCAAGTGGATCATCACAGGTCACCAACGCCTCAGGTGGCTCATCACAGGTCTCCAACGTCTCAGGTGGCTCTTCACAATTCACCAACGTCTCAGGTGGCTCATCACCGATCACCAACGTCTCAGGTGGCTCATCACCGGTCACCAACGTATCAGGTGGCTCTTCACAATTTACCAACGTCTCAGGTGGATCATCACAGGTCACCAACGTCTCAGGTGGCTCATCACAGGTCACCAACGTCTCAGGTGGCTCTTCACAATTCACCAACGTCTCAGGTGGCTCATCACCGATCACCAACGTCTCAGGTGGCTCATCACAGGTCACCAACATCTCAGGTAGCGCATCACAGGTCACCAAATCTTTCTTGTTATCGAAGCGCGGCAGATTGTGCACGAAATTAAGACCTGTAGGGATCTTGCCGTTGCAGTGCCAAACGTTGGCACTAGCATCAACTCCACTGTTGTGGATTTCCATGCATTCGTGGCTTTTGTTTAGTTGTGGTTTATTGTTTTTGACGTTGTTTTTATCAGACTCTGTTAAGTTGTCTGGATATTCAAGGTAACCAGGGCAGCGGTTGCAACAAACTTTCAGACATTCTGCAGACCGATCATTCTCACAGGGGCTCAGATCACTGGGCGGCTCTTCTTGGATTAGTTCCTTCTCGTGCGCTACGTTTTGGATGACCACATCATCAGGTATCACGTCGTGGATGTCCACATCCTTAGGTGCCACTTCATGGATGACCACATCCTCAGGTACCACTTCATGGATGACCACATCCTCAAGTACCACTTCCTGGATGACCACATCCTTAGGTACCACTTCATGGATGACCACTTCTTGGATTCTAGTGTTAAGATCTTGCTTCAGATCTCTTAATGTTAAATGAAATTCTCTCACTTCATTTCTTAACTGCCCAATTTCCGTGGTAAAAACGTGGCTCTCCGGGTCCATTCCCTCATCAATAAGAGCTTCATGAAGTCTATTAAACAGTTGTTGTTTGTTGCCGTCAGTTGGAAGATCCATATCTTCTAATTCTTCCTTTAACTCTCTAACTAAAAGTTTGTTTAATTTCTTACCGGACATTGTAAGACTATCCCACTTCTGACACCAATGTTACAACTCTTTAAATTCTGTTTATAAAATCAAAACAACACACAGGCCGGCGTGGGTTCCAAGAGTTTACTATTCTTTTAACATTGACAACGACAACAATATCACGGCCATCTTCTTGCCGGCTTCTACGTCACTGTCTCTACTGCGTCATCGCGTTCACTCCGTAGACTGTACGGTGCGCACCGGGAGGGTCGTAACAGTATCACTCTCTATTACTTAAGTTAAATGTTTATCAGGTCTTATTTAGATCTACTTAATACTCTAATATTTGCACACATAATACAATGACCAGCTACATGTAAATATTTTCCCCATGACCTTTTGTAATATTTACAATTTTGTCGCCACATTTTAAGAACTATTATTCTTTACAACAATTATCTATCTATATATAAATAAAAGCGGTGTGGGTTCTGCGTTAAATCGAAAGTAAAGAATTAATACAACAGTATTCTATTTTAAAATCGTCAAACGTAAACAATTGTAATAAAAACCATGAAAAACCAAAAATAACCTATCCTACTGATCAAACCTACTAAATATAACTCTATGCAAAGGTTTTGCAGGGTACAGATAGTATATTTATAATACATACAAAATTTAGTCTGTAGTTCACTGATCCGAAGTTGTACGGGGCCCGAGATTTTCAATAATCATTACTAAAAGAGATTTCAGTAGAAGGATACTCACGGATTTATTTTTAGTAATGATAATTTATATACATTTTCAATTTATATGATAGGATGAATTATTATTATTATTACTTTTTCTTTACATTTCAGTATATTTTTATAAAAACTTATTTAAAAAAACCAACTAAAATTTTTGTACACACATCCAATTCTTAAAAAAAAGCTGCTATACATCGCCTTTATTGAGGTTTGCAAAGCTAGCTACTTCACTGGATCACAGAATTTGTTTTTAAGCGAAGCAACAATGTGCACACCAATAGTAATAATAATAAAAATTCTTGCAACTAGAGTTGTCTAGAGTTATTTAAAAAGATATATGTGTTTTTGTTTGACATATCGATTGAACCTCGAGACTTTGGTAAGAATTGTTCTCAAATTTCTACAAACAAAAAAAAAAACAACATAAAACAAAACAAAACAAACAAACTAACAACAAAGACAGAAATGTTTTATAAAACCTATACTTATAGATTTTAATTTAGAAGTGTGAATGATTCACAGTTCACAGGCGTACCACTTAGTAGACCCTCGGGAACCCCCATTGGGTGGGTCTTACGTGCAAACACAAGGTTAGAGTGACCGGTGGAATCACTTAATCAGCAACTATGAGGGAAAATATAACAAGTTTCAATTTAGATAATAAAGAATTGAATACATGGAAAAGTGCATGGTCATGATGGCACTGAAAAAAGAAAAGAAATAATTGAAAGAAAAACTGATTCGGGAATAGATATAGTCTTTGATGTGCCGACGAAAGCTCTTGCATTACGATTTGCATAAAGAACCATGATATGTAAATATAATAGTGTAAAAACATTGTAATATGACGGTAGTGTTGTTTAATCTACATTAATAGATCAATCTAAGTACAGTTTACGACGTAGTGAATTAATGCAAAATTATAGATTCAAATATTGCACGCTGAATGCACTGATCGGGGCTGATAATAACAAGAGCCCACATACCTTCCGAACTCCATCAAACCAAATGTTATCCAACTAAAAAAATTCTTAGTCATCTGGAATTTAAGTAATATGTCAACAACTGAATTTCATTGTCTGTAACGTATCACTAAAACATCTCTTTATTGAAATAAAGAGTAAATGACATGAGTTCAACATTCTGAAGGCTAGTATATAAGAACAAGAATAATTCCAAGACTTTTGTGTAATTCTCTACAAGTCTATGCTCAAAATGAACTTCATTGTTCTAGTAGTTTGCTTGGTTGTTTTAATACCTGCTATTCTGGTTGTAGATGCAGGTAACTCTTTCTTTTATAAAATATAATTACTTTGGATTTAAAGTGAAAAAATGTCACTATTGTCACAGATTATATATTAAAGATAGCGCATTGCTATATAAATAGTCCTATGTTTTGTGTCCAAAACTCTTGCGCCACTGTTGTTGTTTGCTTTGTTTCCATTCATAAAAACACTAAGACCTATTTAAAATTCTTTGTTGTGTTTTTTCAAGACATGAAATATGAATGAAAAGCTTTCAGTTTGATTTACGAGTTCATGGATTTTTAGAAGCTTTATATGTATTTCTTTATATTTCTATTATTTTTAAAGGCTATTTAACATAGAAACCAAATTGTTTTCATTGTGTACATTAACCTTACTTTTTATATGTTAGTCCATACTTTTGGTATATAAATCTTACTTTTTGTATGTTAGTCCTTACTTTTTTATATTCCAGTTTTAATGTTTTTATATATGAATCGACTAGACTGATATTAGACTGCTTGCAAAAATAAAGGAAATGTTAAAAAAAATTGCATTAGTTTACTATCAATAATTTTCTACTTTTTCATTATTTCATCTAGATCAGGGCTTCTTAAACTATGGGTTGCGACCCCCATTTGGGGTCGCGTAGCAAAATTCTGGGGTCGAGAGAGATAAAAATACAATTTAACAGAAAATGTTTTTTAACTTGTAAAATATAAATTTATTTTTCTTTTATATTTGTATGGGGTCGTCAAGAAACTCGCAATCATAAATGGGGTCGTGAATTACAAAAGTTTAAGAAGCCCTGATCTAGATGGCTACATTTATTTTAATGTTTCATAGAAATCTCCGAGAATCAATGGAATTTTATGAACATTTTAAGTGGCTTCTACATCAACAACGGACAGATAGAAAAGGAAAAAGAAAAAGCAGAAGTAAAAGAAGGCCGACATGATTTAATGTCAGTTTTATATTTGCCTGTGGAAATTCCATGGCTAGCTCCGGTAAGATAATAAACATGGTAGTAAACTCGATGGTTGTCTCCAATAATCATGGTAGTAAATTCCATGGTTATCTCAATAAACACGGTAGTGAATTCCATGGTTATCTCAATAAACACCTTAGCAAATTCCATGATTGTCTCAATAAACATGATAGTAAATTGCATGGTTATCTCAAAAAAACATGGTAGTAAATGCCATGGCTATCTCAATAAATATGGTAGTAAATTCCATGGATATTTCAATAAACATGGTAATAAATTCCATAATTATCTCAATGAATATGGTAGTAAATTCCATGGTTACCCCTCAATAAACATGGTAGTAAATTCCATAGTTATCTCAATAAACTCGGTGATAAATTCCATGGATATTTCCAATAATCATGGTAGTAAATTCCATAATTATCTCCAAAAAACATGGTAGTAAAATCCATGGTTATCTCAATAAACTCGGTAGTAAATTCCATGGTTATGTCCATAAACACGGTAGTAAATTCCATGGTTATCTCAATAAACATGGTAGTAAATTCCATGGTTATCTCAATAAACATGGCAGTAAATTCCATGGTTATCTCAATAAACATTGTATTTAATTCCATGGTTATCTCAATAAACATGGTAGTAAATTCCATGGTTATCTCAATAAACATGGTAGTAAATTCCATGGTTATCTCAATAAACATGGTAGTAAATTCCATGGTTATCTCAATAAACACTGTATTAAGTTCCATGGTTATCTCAGTAAACATGGTAGTAAGTTCAAAGGTAAAAAAAGTGCAGAAAGTATTAATCCCAATATTCCCATCTTTTTCCGAATTAGAACTTTAGTGATTATTGTCACACTAGAGAGTAGAAGTCATTTTTACAGATTACAAACATTGGCTTACAAATTAGTTTTAACTATCGTTAATTATACGTTACAAACATTTGGAAAGCATTTATTTTAAATCGTCATAATGAGAATTTGCTATTTTTGAGCATAATTACCATAAGTAATAACTAATAATTTTAAATGCAATAGAACAATAAAGAATTATGTTAAAAACAAACAAATAAAAAGATATTTAATAATTTAATAAACACAGGCTGGAGTGCAATATTAAATAAACACAGGCTGGAGTGCAATAATAAACACAGTCTGGAGTTCCATGTTAAATAAACACAGTCTGGAGTTCCATGTTAAATAAACACAGTCTGGAGTTCCATGTTAAATAAACACAAGCTGGAGTCCAATGTTAAATAAACACAGGCTGGAGTGCAATGTTAAATAAACACAGTCTGGAGTGCATTATTATTTAAACAGATTAGTGCTTTGAGTTTCAATTTCAACAGTTGTATGATCACATATTATATATTATTATATCAAATCTGTGGATTAGACTGATAAAGTTTCTATTGAACCTTGGGATTTTTTCATGTTTGTATTTTAAACTAAAATACTGTTGTATTAATTCTTTACTTTCGATTTAACGCAGAACCCAAAACGCTATTATCTTACTAGATTATGTCACCAAACCATTATTGTATTATTGTATTCTTTATGTTACCCACTCCTTATAATTCTTTTACAGGATATACCATTTTATTTTGAGGAAGTTCTTAATCATAATATTTCTAGAATGCAAATTTTTGCCATTAGAGAAGTTGATGGAGTAATAAAGATTAATCAGTACAACATTTCAACCAACAAATCCTACAGGTAACATCAACAGACTGATAAGTAGTTGATTTAATGTGATGAATGTCTATCTCTTGCATTTACTCCAGTCAGCAATTTTTTGACTATATACACATTTTTTTGTGTATTTCCTAAACAATTTTTAGCAAAATCTTTCTAAGACCTAAATATTCCTCTAAGCTTTTCAAAGCGCTCTGTTGTCTCCCAGTGGCGTAGCGAGCTTAAATCTCGCCCTTGAACAAAACCTTTTAGCGCTCCCCTCCCATCATTCGAAAGCCATGTAACATTATATGTAAAATATAACATTTGGCGCCCCTTTGTGAGTAGCGCCCTGGGCATGCCAAACCTTGATCCCTCTCGCTATGCCGTTGTTGTCTTCTGCAACTTGCAACATAATCTGCCGTTTGGTTGGTACCCTCCTTTATTTGTACCATCTAGTGGTGCAGTGGTGGCGAACCTATGGCGCGCGTGCCACAGTCGGCACGCAAAGCATCATCAGTCGGCACGCCACTAAAATATCACTTCCTTAAATTATAATTAGGAATTCGGCAGTTTGCTCTAAATAAGTGTTTTTTTTTTTTGGATTGAATTTCGGCATGCGGCCCCAAAAAAATTTCGCCATCTCTGATCTAGTGGGAAGAAATTATTATTGTTCCGCAATTATGAAACATTCAATTTCAGATCTCAGCTAGGAGGACTTGAACCATTAAGATGTTTTTATAAAGTTAACATTTGGGTCTTTTACCATCAGGGAATAATTACGGCGGAATATTTTTATTTCATTTAGAGTGGAGTTACTTTAGACAAATATTCTTAGATAAAGTTATCAACTTTCCCGCATTAAATATGTTATTATAATCATCTGCTATTATTATCATCTGTTATTATTATTATTTGTTATTAGAATCATCTTTCATTATTATCATCTGTTGTTATTATCATCTTTTTAATGTTAAAAAAGAAACTCGTCACTTGACAAATGTTCATTAATAACACTTAGGTATTTTTAGCGCATTTTCGAGAAGTCGAATGCGCTATTGTCCCTGTTTAGTCCGTCTGTCTGTCTGTCATCACCCAAGATCTCAGCAACCATAAGTCCTAGACTCATGATGTATATACTTTTTTTTGTAAGTCTTGGCCTGCCATTCCTGCACCAAAAGTTCATTTCGCGATCTGACCTCTGAGGGCTAGGCATCAGTGTTTTATTTTACGTTTTTTTTTACTATATAAGCTATATTAATAATTGTGTAATTTTCATGGCCCCATTCTACACCTTATACTCTGCGGTGGCGCACAAATGAATGGGTTATTGAGCGGAAGTGAAACAAGATTGGCAACAACAATTTATCAAACAACAATTGACGAAGTTTTCGGACGATTAAATGACTACAATTTAGAATGTTTCAATAATGAGTCCTATTTCAGTGATCACAAACTACTTGTTGTTAGATTTAAGAGAAAATACACTTTAACACTTTAAATATTTCAGACCAGGAGAATTTGAGAAAACAGACTTTTCTAAAATAAGTCTACAACCGCTGAACAAAAAATGTCCATATGAGTTTCTTAATGTTGGCTACAATATGTACCTCGGGACGTATACAGACTGTACGAGCTTCATAGAAACAGTAAGTCTATGTTTTATGTTACATTATATTTATTTTATATTTTATTTATAAATTAGAATTTTTCTCTATTTTACGTTTACGTGTGCATACCAATTAAAAACTGGTGTCACTGTATTCAGTTATATTGTTCTATTGTATTCTGCAAAAATGATAAAAGGCCATAAAACAAGATACAGTAATTAATGGTCCAATAACCGAGTATTTCAGTAATTTTATTTTCTTCTTCCAGCCTTCTACTTGTATATCTTTCCATCAGTTTATAACCATGGCATATTAACCCCACCATTAATTTTTCGGAGCAAACGGAACAAATTAAAAATAATCCGCAATGAGAAAGTTACCCGAAACACTGCAACATGACACTACTGACATCGGAGTCTACTGTCACCAGAGACCACTGCCAGTGACAGAACCAAACAGATGCATTTTTGAACCGTCATGCAACTTTAAAAGCTAGGCTACATTAGACACATAGTTCTGGTTGGCTCCGTGCATCTGTCTCTGGACTTGGAAGCCATATGGAGACCCACATATAGTTTGCTCTAAATCACCATTCTCCATTTACGAGAGAGAGAGTACCTATAGCAGAGGAAATAGCTAACGAGTAATTACTGCACACCTTGTATAAAATAAGAACTTCTATTTGAGAATCAATTCAAGAAACAAAATATTTTTTATGACCACCTTGGATGAAGTCGATTAAAAAAAATGTTTTTTGCCAAGCCAATACCAATAGGAAGAAAATGTGATAAATATTTTTGAGTTTTGATCTTTTACTGTATAAAGTTTAATTCTACAGATCCAAGAATACCCAAAATACGCTATCACTTCGACCTGTCCCTCCATTTCTGGAATGATCTACTACGAGATTTCCAGGGAATCTAGAAGCTTGTTACCTTACGTATTGCCCAAGAAGAAATGGTAAACAACATTATTTGGTTATATGTTACATTTAGACCTGTTTCTTATAAACAAACAGCTCTCTGTTATATATTATATTTAGGCCTGTATCTTGCCAACAAACAGCTCTCTGTTATATATTACATTTAGGTCTGTATCTTACCAACAAACAGCTCTCTGTTATATATTAATTTAGGCCTGCATCTTGTAAACAAACAGCTCTCTGTTGTATATTACATTTAGGTCTGTATCTTACCAACAAACAGCTCTCTATTATATATTAATTTAGGCCTGTATCTTGCCAACAAACAGCTCTCTGTTATATATTGATACATACGTTAAGCAATTCATGTTTTGTGTGGGTGTTTTTTTGTTGTATCTAGGTTTGAACTTCCTCCCAGTGTCACTGAAGGTGTGAACTATACCAACCCATGTGACAACAAACTGAACCAGGAGTAGTAGGTCAAGTTGACTCTCACTCTCAGTGTCAACTATGTCAGTTTCATTCAGTGTCAACTATGTCAGTTTCATTCAGTGTCAACTATGTCAGTTTCATTCAGAGTCAACTATGTCACTTTCATTCAGTGTCAACTATGTCAGTTTCATTCAGTGTCAACTATGTCAGTTTCATTCAGTGTCAACTATGTCAGTTTCATTCAGTGTCAACTATGTCAGATTAGTTCAGTAATTAGATACTGTAAATGAAAAGTAATAAATACATTGTCACATCTGTTCTTATCTTATGATTATATACTTAACTATAACTAAAATAATCTATAAATTAATTCTCTCAATCATTTTTTTTCACCTCCCGTTTCTCTCTCTCAGTATGTCATGTCTGTATCTATATATTCCCGTTTGTCTCTCTCAGTATCTCATGTTTCTATCTATATATTTCTGTTTCTCTCTCTCCCAGTATCTCATGTCTCTACCTATGTATTCTTGTTTCTCTCTCTTTCTCAGTATCTCATGCCTTTACCTATGTATTCCTGTTTCTCTCTCTCTCTCTCTCTCCCCCTCTCTGTCTCTCAGTATCTCATGTCTCTGTCTATGTATGCCTGTTTGTCTCTCTTGTTCTCTCGCTCTCTCAGCATCTCATGTCTCTACCTATGTTTTCCTGTTTTCTCTCTCTCTATCTATGTATTGCTGTCGCTCTCTCTCTCTCTCCCAGTATCTCATGTCTCTTCCTATGTCTTCCTTTTTGTCTCTCTCTCTCAGTATCATGCCTCCATCTATGTTTTGCTGTCTCTCTCTCTCTCTCAGTATCTGATGTCTCTATCTATGTATTCCCGTTTGTCTCTCTCTCTCTCTCTCTCTCTCTCTCTCTCTCAGTATCTCATGTCTATATTTATGTATTGCTGTTTCTTTCTCTCTCTCTCTCTTTCCCAGTATCTCATGTATCTACCTATGTATTCCTGTTTGTCTCTCTCTCTCTAAGTATCTTATTCTCTATCTATGTATTACTGTTTCTTTCTCTCTCTCTCTCTCTCAGTATCTCA
The DNA here is from genome assembly GCA_021962125.1 of Bulinus truncatus. Classification (NCBI taxonomy): domain Eukaryota; kingdom Metazoa; phylum Mollusca; class Gastropoda; family Planorbidae; genus Bulinus; species Bulinus truncatus. Next base: position 2,407,448 of record JAGDYQ010000104.1, read on the forward strand.
TGTCTCTATCTATGTATTCCCATTTCTCTCTCTCTCTCTCTTTTTCCCAGTATCTCATGTATCTACATATGTACCTACCGTTTGTCTCTCTCTCAGTATGTCATGCCTCTATCTATGTATTCCTGTTTGTCTCTCTCTCCCTGTATCTCATGTCTCTATCTATGTATTCCCGTTTGTCTCTCTCGCTGTCTCTCTCTCTCAGTATCTTCTGTCTCTACCTATGTATTCATGTTAGTCTCTCTCTCTGTATCTTATGTCTCTATCTATGTATTCCTGTTTGCCTCTCTCTCTCCCTGAGTATCTCATGTCTCTATCTATTTATTCCTGTTTGTCTCTCTTTCTCTCTCTCTGTCTCTCTCTCTCAGTATCTTCTGTCTCTACCTATGTATTCCTGTTTGTCTCTCTCTCTCTCTCTCTCTCAGTATCTCATGTCACTATCTATGTATTGCTGTTTCTTTCTCTCTCTCTCTCTTTCCTTGTATCTCATGTCTCTCTCTTTCTCCCAGTATCTCATGTCTTTACCTATGTATTCCTGTTTCTCTCTCTCTTTCTCTCCCAGTATCTCATGTCTCTCTCTATGTATTACTGTTTCTTTCTCTCTCTCTCTCTCTCTATCTCTCTCTATCTCTCTCTCTCTCTCAGTATCTCATGCCTCTATCTATGTATTCCTGTTTGTCTCTCTTTTTATCCCAGTATCTCATGTATCTACCTATGTATTCATGTTTCTGTCTCTCTCTCTCCCAGTATCTCATGTCTCTACCTATGTATTCCCGTTTGTCTCTCTCTCCCAGTATCTCATGTATCTACCTATGTATTCCCGTTTCTCTCTCTCTCTCAGTATCTCATGTCTCTATCTATGTATTTCTCTCTCTCTCTGTGTATCTTATGTCTCTATCTATGTATTGTTGTTATTCCCCTCTGTATCTTATGTCTCTATCTATGTATCCCTGTTTGTCTCTCTCTCCCTCAGTATCTCATGTCTCTATCTATGTATTCCTGTTTGTCTCTCTTTCTCTCTCTCTGACTCTCTCTCTTAGTATCCTGTCTTTACCTATGTATTCCTGTTTGTCTCTCTCTCTTTCAGTATCTCACGTCTCTATCTATGTATTGCTGTTTCTTTCTCTCTCTCTCTCTCTCTCTCTCTTTCCCAGTATCTCATGTATCTACCTATGTATTCCCGTTTGTCTCTCTCTCTCTCTCAGTATCTCATGTCTCTATCTATGTATTCCTGTTTGTCTCCCTTGTTCTTCCAGTATCACATGTCTCTACCTATGTATGTCTGTTTGTCACTCTCTCAGTATCTCTTGTCTCTATCTATGTATTCCTCTCTCTTTCTCTCTCTGTATCTTATGTCTCTATCTATTTATTCCTGTTTGTCTCTCTCTCTCTTCTTCAGTATCTCATGTCTCTATCTATGTATTCCTGTCTCTCTCTATCTCGGTCTTTTTCTCTACTCTCGAACACAATGTCACTTATCAAACTGCAGCAATTGTCGAATTTGCTGAGCTCCATAGATATATAATGGTGAGATCCCATTGAACAAGAATACTCTCAAACACAAAATAGAAGTTTTGTGATGCTTATGATTCCGATGTCAGTTTTAAAGCAGTCGTTAACTGAATCAAACAATCTTTCTCTTTAATTCTCTCGCTTTTACGGTTCATGACCCACTGTGAGTTCAGTTTTGTTATTGTGACTCACAATGAACACAGCCTGCAATTCGTAACCTACAATTTTTTTTGTTTAGTAATGTAAAACAAAACCAAGCAAGACATATAATAAAGCATCATTTATTGTATTTATAGATCATCTCCCTTTACTTCTCATCTGAACACAATTTTACACATTTAGAAGCTTTTAGTTTACTTCACTTTCAGTTTGCTCCTTTGTCTGTTGTATTACCTCGTATTGGAGGCCATGTATGATCAGAGAGAAGTGTGAACTCCCTGTAAGGATGAGAAGAGATATCTTAGACAATATAAACCACCAATGGGACGGTTTTTATGGTGCCCTTCTTTGTCTGTAAATCTTGTAACTCAATTTTGGACATGTTTTAGTTTAGTGAGAATCATGGTGAGAATCATGGTGAGAATCATGGTGAGAATGATCATTTTTGGAAAAAGAGTAAATTCTACATGACAATAAACTATTGTAATAATTCTGAGTCCATAAATTAACATCTTATAGAAATAGGGCGTTAATTAATTGGGATTAAATAATTAATTGATTTTAATTAAATAATTAATTAGATAAATATTTAGAATGTATAATTGAAAGATCTCCACAGCAACACAGGACGATGAATTGATGTAGAGGAAAACTAATTAGTGCAGAAGTTATAGTCGGCAGTCAGGAAATATAAAAAAATTGGCAATTCCCTTGGTCTTGGTTTGAGCTCTACTGGCATCTGGAAATAATATGTATTCTGTATATTTTACCACTGTGTAATTGAGCTATATTTTCATGTAGGTTATATTGCTTGTGTTAGTATTCTTGTATACTTGACACGTTACCTATTTACACATTTTTGTATGATAAATTAAACATATCTGTCGATATCTTCTTGTTATATCTTAACTTTATTGATCGATTACACTGGTTTACATAAAAAAAACTGCAAGCAAAACATTATGAATTTCTGAAAGCTTATTAAAAATGATAAATTTTATGTACTTATTTCGTTTGTATCACGTCAGGTTTTTGAGAAAACCACAAATTTGTGTTTACAAATTTTATGCTTATCATAAGCAGCTTACGTCATCACTTTATGTTTGAACACAAGTTTAATTGAATATTTTATTGCTGTTGTTTATGTGTTTAAGATTATATTTGATTAGCTGATTTTAAATTTTAAAAAAATTTCACAATGCCAAGACATTGTACGAATTCAGCAGACAGTTTTTGTTATGTTTGTGGACGATTTTGCACAATGGCTGAGAAGAAGAAAATATCAAATTTAACAAAGAAATATTATCATGCATACTTTGGATGTAAACTGGGAGACCAGGACAAAACATGGGCGCCTCATGTTATTTGTAAACTCTGTGAAGTAACTCTTGGCAAGTGGTTTAAAGGTAAAGTGAAAAGTATGCCATTTGGTGTGCCCATGATTTGGCGTGAGCCTTCGAATCATGTGACGGACTGCTATTTTTGCATGACGAATGTTGTAGGATTCAACAAAAAAAGCAGACACATGATTCTATATCCTAATGTACCGTCAGCCTTGAGGCCTGTAGAACATTGCGAAGACATTCCTGTGCCTACACCTCCTACTCAGCTGGATGATTTTGAAAGTGATGACAGCTCAAGTTCTGAAGACAGTAGTGATGTTCTTGATCCTGATTTTAAAGAAGATGTCACACAAAAACTTTTTACTCAGGAAGATCTTGATGATCTAGTTAGAGATCTAAACCTTCCAAAGTCATCAGCTGAACTGCTTGCATTCCGCTTACAAGAACGAAACCTTCTCACTCCTGATACTAGCGTAAGTGTGTACAGATGTCGAGAGACAGAATTTGTACAGTTTTTTTCAAGTAAGCAAGAATTGTTATATTGTAATAATATTGAAGGCTTTGTCACATCTATGGGAATTGCTTACGATGCTAATCAGTGGAGATTGTTTATTGATTCCTCAAAGCGCAGTATGAAAGCAGTTCTTCTATTTAATGGAAATAAAATATCATCACTTCTAGTGGCACACTCAGTAACATTAAAAGAAACGTATGAAAACATGAAACTGTTGCTCAGTTCGTTGAATTATGACCAGCACAAGTGGTTGATATGTGGAGATTTGAAGGTCATAGCCATCATATTGGGACTCCAAGGAGGGTATTCAAAATTTCCATGTTTTTTGTGCCTCTGGGATAGCAGAGCAGACTCTGAGCATTATACCAAAAAAGTGTGGCCAGCGAGAGAAGAATTCACTCCAGGAAGCCACAGTGTAAAGTTAAAGCCTTTGGTGGAAGCACATCGAGTTCTCCTTCCACCGCTGCATATAAAATTGGGGTTAATGAAAGCTTTTGTCAAGAATATGAACCATACTGGCTCTGGGTTTCAATACTTGGCAGAAAAATTTCCCCATTTAAGTGAAGCGAAATTGACTGCAGGTATCTTTGTTGGACCGCAGATTAGAGAAGTAATGACTGATGAGGAATTTTCATGTAAATTGGCCACAGTTGAGCTACAAGCCTGGAATGCCTTCAAAGATGTTGTCAACAATTTTTTAGGAATCTTTAAATCCGACAATTACAAAAGTCTTGTTGAGAACATGATAGCCAAATTTCAGGCTTTGGGTTGCCGCATGAGTGTAAAGTTGCACTTTTTGGACTCCCATGTAGACTACTTTCCTGAAAATCTTGGTGCGTACAGTGAAGAGCAGGGTGAAAGATTCCATCAAGACATTTGTGCAATGGAGAGTCGATACCAAGGTCGATGGAACGCGAATACGATGGCCGACTATTGCTGGTCATTAAAACGCCACAATCCTGGCGCTGCTCATAAGCGCAAATCACTTAAAAGACAATTCGTACAGTAGAAGACAATCAATTAAAATAAATCTGCTTTTTTTTAATAATTTTGTATATATCAATAGTTTTCTGCATGACCGAAGTACATTTTGTTGTTGGTTTAATTGACTTTTTTCTACATTAATAAATGTCAAACTGCAAAAAATCCTGACGTGATACAAAAATTTGGATTACATATTTGGAATCAGCATAAAAAGTTGCATAAGAAACACTTATTTGCATATCAGCAGTTTTCACAAAATGAAAATTTGTAAACCAGTGTTATATGTCTTTCTTTTTTGAACCCATAATGCTTCAGTTAGTAGATTAAATAATGCTATAGATGAAAAGCAACAGTGTTCCACCGTTTTATTTCCTTAGACAGGCCTAAAGTAATACCGTCAACACAAGGCCTAGAGTAATACCTATTAACGCAAGGCCTAGAGTAATACCTGTTAACGCAAGGCCTAAAGCAATAACTGTTAACGTTAACGCAAGGCCTAAAGTAATACCTTAACAACAAGTCCTAGAGTAATACCTTAACACAAAACCTAGAGTAATACCTTAACACAAAACCTATAGTTATACCGTCAACACAAGGCCTAGAGTAATACCTGTGGACGCGAGGCGTGGCAATTAACTTCGTCATGACAATTATCATATGCTGAACTAGATATGTCTTTACATTAGTTGACAATTAGCAGGTACTAAATAAATAATCTTCATGCCAAGACGGACACCCACTCTTTTTATTTAATATTAATATTTTTATTTATTTGAAGGATAATTTGAGCCATTTTTTTGTTTACTTTTTAGGAAATTTTTTTAAAATTAAAGTATTTTACAAAATATATATTTTATCATGATTTAAAGATAAAGAGTGATTGCTATCTACCGATGGCATCTCGGTCAATTAATTCATTACACGTTTAAATATTTTTCATACACTTCGAGAAACACTTATCAATGTGATCAGAGCTACAAGTTGAAAAAAACGAATAGTATTTGTATAAATAAATACTGGCTTTAAAATTATGTCAATTCAAAATACAGATAATTATCTGTCTATCGATCTGTCTATATATCTGTCTATTTGTCTGCCTGTCTGTCAATCTAATCTGAATCAATCTAAATAAAAAAAAGATAAATATCAGTCTATGACTGTCTGTCTGTTTGTCTGTCTACCTACCTACCTGCCTGTCTGTCTTTTTGCCTGTCTGTTTGTTAGCCTGTCTAGGCCAAATCGAACTGAAACCGTTAAAATGACAGTGAATGCGTAAAAAAAAAAATTCAATGAAACCGCTAAAAATGGAAGCAAAAACCTCTAAATAAATCTTTTAAAAAATTATTATTTACCACAAAAAAGAGTAATATTGGTAATATTGTGTGATTATTATATTTAATGTATAAAAGGTAACAATCCGATGACGGAATGTCTTGATTGATAAAAACCTAAAGAAATGTCCTTGATTCATTCACTACATGACCGTGTTTAGTTGTGCATTCCTTGTACTAAAATCTGTTTAAAATCACTTACTCCTATTGGAGGCCGTGGAAGAACACAGATGAGTTTGAAGTTCCCGTAATGACGAGAAGAGATCTCATGAGTCATTTCACCACTAATGGGACTATTTTCATGGTGCCCTTCTTTCATCCTCACACTATTGCCAATAGTGCAATGACCTGAAAAATCTACTCGTCCTCACCGGAGATCGAATCTAGGACCCTCAGGTTGACAGTTGAACGCTTAACCGCACGACCATCCGTCCCATTGAGAGGTCATCAAACCTTTGGTCTGCATTGTGAAAAATATGTTCAGTATGTAACGATTTCTTTGAAAACAAAATGTACAGTTGTCTCCCCCTGTTTGACATTACAACACAATCACATATAGTTGACTGAATACAAAGATGGTTGACGTTACATTATTGGCTTCTTTCAGAACATTCAAAGATAACGGGCATAAAAGAATTGTCATAATAATTCGCGTGAATATTTTTAATTCTCGTGAATATTTTAATTTGCTTGATTATTTTCAGGAACAGACGATATGCTGGCTGCGTGTGTTATTGAGGAATTGAAGACAGAGTGAAGGGTATTAATGCAGGATTTGGCTTGAATTGGCTAATTAAACTAAACTTTTCAGGATTTGGCTTGAATTGGCTAAATAAACTAAACTTTTCAGAAGTAGGCTTGAATAGGCTAAATAAACTAAACTTTTCAGGATTTGGCTTGAATTGGCTAAATAAACTAAAAATATCTTTATTATTGATCAATCTATGTAAATATCACTATCTATTAGTTTAGTAAAATGTTTATCGGGTCTTATTTCGATCTATTTAATACTCTAATATTTGCACACATAATACAATGACCCCTTGACTTGTTGTAATATTTACAATTTCGTAGCCATATTTTAAGAACTATTATCTTTACAACAATTATATATTTATAATACATAAAAAAAAAATTAGTCAGTAGTTCACTGATCCGATGTTGTATGGTGTCCCAGATTTTCTTGCTGTGGCAAAGATTATATCTTACAAATATTTATTTCAATAATCATTACTAAATGTGATTTCAATAGTGTTAGCTAAATTTGCCTTTAAAATACTTTCTAGCAATAAATAAATAATATATATATCTAGAAGGACACCCAAGCATTTAATTTTAGTAATGATAATTTATGTGACGCAGTGGCTCCGGCACCAGCCAAAACCATTATATTAGGGTATAAGGAACATGGCATATATACATTTATTTTTTTTCAGAATTTTTTTTCAGAATTTTTTTTTAGGATTAGGGTTAGGGTTAGGGATAGGGATAGGGTTAGGGATAGGAATAGGGTTAGGGATAGGGATAGGGTTAGGGTGTGGAGCAATATTATCTATGGCTGGTACCCGAAGTAAAAAAATTCGGGTTCTGTCAGGGACAGAACCGTAGCCACTCCGTTTATGTAAATATTTACATGATATGATGAGTTATTTTTTTATTACTTTTTTTTACATTTCAGTAAATTTTTTATAAAATTTTATTTAAAAAAAAACCACTTAAATTTTATTTTGATGATTTTACAAATGCACCTTCTTGTACACACATACAATTCTTGAAAAAAACTGCTATACATCTCCTTTATTACGGTTCGCAGAATTACTTCACTGGATCACAGAATTTTTTTTACGCGAAGCAACAATGTGCACACCAATAATAATAATAATAATAAAAAATTCTTGCAACTTTAGTCTAGAATTATTTAAAAAAAGATATATTTGTTTTTGTTTGACATATCGATTGAACCTCGAGACTTTGGTAGAAATTGTTTTTAAATTTCAATAAACAAAAACAAACAAACAAAAACAACAAAAGACATAGGCTAACTGTTAAATAAAGCCTTTAAATATAGATTTTAATTTAGAAGTGTGAATGATTCACAGGCTAACCTCTTGTTTTTGTTTGTCACATCGATTGAACTTTGGTAAGAATCGTTTTTAAATTTCTATAAACAAAAACAAACAAACTAACAAACAAACAGAGAAACAAACAACAACAAAAGACAGAACTGTTATCAAAAACCTTAAAATATAGATTTTAAGTTAGAACTGTGAATGATTCATAGGCTAACCTCTTAGAAGACCCCCCGGAACCCCCATAGTGTGGGTCTAACCGTGCAAACAAAAGGCTAGAGTGACAGGTGGAAATCACTTAATCAGCAACTATGAGGGAAAATATAACAAGTTTCAATTTAGATAATAAAGAATTGAATACACGGAACAGTGCATGGTCATGATGACACTGAAAAAGAAAAGAAGTAATTGAAAGAAAAACTGAATCGGGAATAGATATAGTCTATGATGTGCAGACGAAAGCTCTTGCATTACGATTTGCATTAAGAACCATGATATGTAAATATAATGGTGTAAAAACTAGGGTTCGAAAATTACGCGTAAGATTGGCGCGCGTAATTTACGCGTAAGTTACGCCAAAATTACGCGTACCATTAATGCCCAATTACTTGAAAATTTATGTTCCTTTTGTTGCTCACGCTCACTGATTGCTAGTAGGTGTATTTTTAATAATGTTTTCAAAGGTTTTTACTTGTAATTTACCGGTCATACTAATTTGCCCGTCGTCCACGTATTTCGGCGTGTACTGGCTGCATCAGCGGCGGCCATCTTTGGCTGAGTAATACCTTCTAATACGGTCGACTCTGGATGGGTGCAATGCGCCGCGAAATACGGCCGCCGCGGGTGCCGAACTCAGCAAAAGACGGCACACGCGATCAACGCTGGTGCAATCCGCAGCGAAATACAGCTTCTTCTTCTTTGTTCTCGATATATGATTATGGAGGATTTCAAACGACCAGGCCTATAGTTATGATGAACTGCACGGTGGCATCCAGGTCCGTCTCGCTCCCATAAAGTTTTTGATTGAAGGAGGTCATCTGTGGCCAGAACCTGTTGCGAGCTGTGTCATGTAAAGGGCATGTTTGGAGAACATGTTCTGCATTCTCTGGAGACATCCCATCCCACATGGGCAGTCCTCACTGTTTCCAATGCCTAGCCTTTGGAACATGTGTTGTCTTAGTCTGTTGTGCCCAGTTCTGAGTCTGAAGATAATATTTTGGGCTTGTCTGGGAAGATTATAATAGGGGTCGTTTTTGTCATGATCTGGGGGATTATTCATCCATTTTTGTTGGATTTGTTCATTTATACAGCTTTTCATTTCTTCTGCATTTAGAGGGACATCTACTTGCATTTCTTTGCTGCCAGATTTTGCCAATTGGTCAGCAATCTCATTTCCATTTACAGCGACGTGGGTGCAATACGCAGCGTAATACGTCCGACGCGATCGACGTAAGCACTATACACAGTAAAATGTTTTCTATACGTTTCATGACATTTGGAACATATATAGATAATCAAGGCCGTACCCAGGGTGGGGGAGGGAGGGGGGCTGGGGGGCTGCAGCCCACCCTCCACCCCAAAAAAAAAAACAACGTTATTTTGATAGTAACTCATAAAAAATTGACAAATATTTGCCTTTAAAAACTTGGAACAGCCGCCCCCCACAAAACAAAATCCTGGGTACGGTACTGTAGATAATGTTTAAAAAAACCTTTTTTTTTTTTGGATTTTTTTATTTGATAACCTCCCCGTTTGGCTTGCGGCCGCTTGCCATACAGCTCATGGCGGCATTGTATACTTAATCGAAAATTTTTATGATTTTGTCTTATTTTTAACCAGACTTTGGCTTCCTTATTGAAAATATTTATTTTATTATGTTTACTGAAACGATTAAAACAAACTGTGCGGTTTACGCTGTTTTACCAAACGAATACTTCCGGTTTAGGCTTGTAGCTGGATGTAGATGGTACTCCTAATCACTGTAATTAATTAATCGCCACTGTTAAAACAACGAATTGCGACAGAAACAATTAAAAATACCCGTCAAATATGCATTTTTAAATTACCGTAATTTGCGCGTAATTTTCCAAAATTACGTTACCGTAAATTACGCGTAATTTACGGTAACTTACGCGTAACGTTACGCGACTTCGAACCCTAGTAAAAACATTGGAATATGACGGTAGTGTTGTTGAATCTACATTACTAGATCCAATCTAAGTACAGTTTACGACGTAGTGAATTGATGCAAAATTATAGATTCAAATATTACTGTATGCACTGATCGGGGCTGATAACAACAAGAGCCCCCATGCATTACATACCTTCCAAACTCCATCAAACCAAATGTTATCCAACAAAAAAAATTCGTAGTCATCTGGGACTTAAGTAATGTGTCCACAACTGAATTTCATTGTAAATGCGTCTGTAACATAACACTAAAACATCTCTTTATTAAAACAAAGAGTAAATGACATGATTTCAAACAATTCTGAAGTCTAGTATATAAAGACAAGGATAATTCCTAGACCTTTGTGTAATTGTGTACACGTTTTTACTCAAAATGAACTTCATTGTTCTAGTAGTTTGCTTGGTTATTTTAACACCTGCTATTCTGGTTGTAGATGCAGGTAACTCTTTCTTTTATAAAATATAAAACATTACATGTTTGTAATTACTTTGTATTTAAGGTGAACATGTTGGTTATTATTATTTTGGTTATTATTATTTTGGCTATTATTATTTTTGTTATTATTATTTTGGTTATTATTATTTTGGTTATTATTATTTTGGTTGCTATTTTTTTTGTAATTATTATTTTGGTTACTATTATTTTTTTTATTATTATTTTTGTTATTATTATTTTGGTTATTGGGGCCTAGAATGCTGATTAATAAATTTTTTTTTTTTACAATAAATAGATAATTTCGATTTCTAGTTATTGAAATGTCGATGGGCCGTTATTTAAACTGCCTTTGATTGGTACAAGCGGCAAGATGGGCACACCTGTCCTTAGGAAGAGGGTTGATGATTGGGTGGAAGGAAGGAGTCTGACAATGAAGCGTTTTGTGCACCACGCAATGAGACTATGACGAGCGATTCAGTTACCAACCAAGCGCCGCTCCTCACAAAGCAATGATTCTCAACAAGCCTGAATGACGCCCAAGCTGATGGTTTTGTATTCAGTAAGGACAGCCAAACGTATTTTTTTTTTTGGCCAAAATCTGATTTCTACACATCCGATTTTTTTTCGTAGATCATGTGAATCCCTGTATATCTTTGAAGCGGAAATAAGAGCCATTACATAAGTAGAGATGAGAGCCATTACATAAGTAGAGATGAGAGCCATTACATGAGTAGAGATGAGAGCCATTACATAAGTAGAGATGAGAGCCATTACATAAGTAGAGATGAGAGCCATCACATGAGTAGAGATGAGAGCCATTACATAAGTGGAGATGAGCGCCATAGCATAAGAAGTGATGAGAGCCATTACATAAGTAGAGATGAGAGCCATTACATAAGCAGTGATGAGAGCCATTACATAAGCAGTGATGAGAGCCATCACATAAGTAGAGATGAGGGCCATAGCATAAGTAGAGATGAAAGCCATTACAGAATTAGAGATGAGAGCCATTACAGCGTCTGCTGGGAAGAACTCTGCTCGCTGCGAGCATCCTTACCCTGACAGACTCGCTCTCAGTTCTCCAGGCCATACCAGGGTACTTTATATTTCTATTAATATCAGAGGCTATTGCACATTGAAACCAGACTTTGTACTTTTTGCATGTTAATCCTTACTTTGTGTATGTTAGTCATTACTTTTTGCATGTTAATCCTTACTTTTTGTGTTAGACCTTACTTTTGTATGTTAACCCTTCTTTTTATATATTAACCTTATTTTTTAAAATATTAAACTTACTTTTATATATTAACCTTATTTTCTATATATTAACCTTATTTTCTATATATTAACCTTATTTTTTATAAATTAACCTTACTTTTATATATTAACCTTACTTTTTATATATTAACCTTACTTTTTATATATTAACCTTTTTTTTAATATTAACCTTACATTTATATATTATAACCTTATTTTTATATATTAACCTTATTTTCTATATATTAACCTTACTTTTTATATATTAACCTTACTTTTTATATATTAACCTTATTTTCTATATATTAACCTTACTTTTATATATTAACCTTATTTTCAATATATTAACCTTACTTTTTATATATTAACCTTATTTTCGATATATTAACCTCTCTTTTTATTCCAATGTGGACATTTTCATACTTGAATTGACTAGACTGATATTAAACTACTTGCAAAAAATAAATGAAACGATAAAAAAAAAGATTTAATTAATTTACGATCGATGCAATTCTATTTTTTCTATTATTTCATCTCTATTGCTAAAATTATTGTAATGACTCCCACAAGTCTCCAAGAAAGAGTGGGATTTTGTCAACACCTTTAGTGGCTACTTCATCAACAGTGGACAAATAAAAAAAGAACAAAATTTGGCAGAAATTAAAGAAGGCCGACATGATTTGATTTCAATTTTAAATTTGCCTGTGGAAATTCCATGACTAGCTCCGGTAAGATAATAAACATGGTAGTATATTTAAGGGTTAGCTCCGGTAAGATGAAAAAACTTGGTAGTAAATTCAAGGGTTAGCTCCGGTAAGATAATAAACATGGTATTTTGCAAGGGTTAGCTCCGGTAAAATAATAAACATGGTATTTTGCAAGGGTTAGCTCCGGTAAGATAATAAACATGGTATTTTGCAAGGGTTGGCTCCGGTCAAATAATAAACATGGTATTTTGCAAGGGTTAGCTCCGGTAAGATAATAAACATGGTATTTTGCAAGGGTTAGCTCCGGTCAAATAATAAACATGGTATTTTGCAAGGGTTAGCTCCGGTAAGATAATAAACATGGTATTTTGCAAGGGTTAGCTCCGGTAAGATAATAAACATGGTATTTTGCAAGGGTTAGCTCCGGTAAAATAATAAACATGGTAATTTGCAAGGGTTAGACTGCTAGTTGGCAGCCAGGTCAGTGCTTTGAGTTCAAGGCGTTGTAAATTAGTTAAGATCTATAAAGTTTCCATTGAACAACGCGATGTATGCAGTACTTTGTAGATTTTGCTTACTACATCTCAATAAGGTTCAAACTTTTATTCTCAGAATCGGCAATATAATGAAATTAATGTGTTTAATGTTTGTCACTTTCAAAAGTGAAGTATGACATGAATGTGTTGTTATGTGTGTCACTTTTAGTAGTGTAGTATGAAATTGATGTGTCGTTATATGTGTCACTTTCAGTGGTGTAGTGAGACATAAATGTTTTGTTGTATGTGTCACTATCAGTAGTGTAGTATGAGATTAATGTGTCGTTATATGTGTCACTGTCAGTAGTGTAGTGAGACATAAATGTGTTATTATGTGTGTCACTTTCAGTAGTGTAGTATGAAATTAATGTGTCGTTATATGTGTCACTGTCAGTAGTGTAGTATGAAATTAATGTGTCGTTATATGTGTCACTGTCAGTAGTGTAGTATGAAATTAATGTGTCGTTATATGTGTCACTGTCAGTAGTGTAGTGTGACATACATATGTTGTTATGTATGTCACTTTCAGTAGTGTAGTATGAAATTAATGTGTCGTTGTATGTGTCACTGTCAGTAGTGTAGTGTGACATAAATGTTTCGTTGTATGTGTCACTGTCAGTAGTGTAGTGTGACATAAATGTTTCGTTGTATGTGTCACTGTCAGTAGTGTAGTGTGACATAAATGTGTTGCTTTGTGGCATTAATTATGAATATAATTCTTTTGTAGGGTATACCAGTTGACTTAGAGGAAGCTATTAATAATGATGTTTACAGAATGCATATCCTCGTTATTAGAGAAGTTGATGGAGTTTTAAAGATAGATCAATACAATATTTCAACTAACCAATCCTACAGGTAACCTATCAACAGAATGATGAGTAGTTGAATTAATGTGATGAATGTCTGTCTCACGTTCTTAATTTAGTCAGCCGTTATTTTTGATAATATGAACATTTTGTTTTTGTATTTCTTTAGAGAAATCTTCCTGAAATCTTTATCCTGCCCCATAAGACAAATTATTTAAACTTTGTTCTGCAAACAATTCAGACTTTGAATATGTACAATTATTTATAGGGTAGAAGAGGGAAGTAGGGGCATGAGATATTTAAAAATGTGTTGAAGAAATATAAAGGTTTATAAACACTGACCTTAACATTTCTTTTGCTGAAGTAGTGTACAACAAACAAAATACTTTTTCGTTTCTTTATTCGATGTCAAAAAAAAGTTATCAATTTATCAACACATCGGAGTTTTAGTTCGAACACCTTAATCAGGGATGGATGGAAAGGGATTGTTTCTTCAGCTCTTAATAGACAACAAATTAACATCAACAAAAAATACAACAAACTAACAAACAAAAGATGAACCATGTAGGTATATAAACATGTGATACATACATTGCTATGAACCATGTAGGTATATAGACATGTGATACATACATTTATTTGAACAATGTAAATATATAAACTTGTGATACATACATTTCTCTGAACAATGTAAATATATAAACTTGTGATACATACATTTATTTGATTACTGTAAATATATAAACATGGGATACATACATTTTTAAAGAAGCTAAATCCTTGAATATCAACAAGACTAATAACGTTTTATAGCTTCAGAGATTAGACAGCACTTATGTGCACTGAACCATCCCCGACCAAAGAATGTACATGTGTGAAGCACGATTTATTAGTAAAACTTTAGAGGTTTTGAAGAGGTGTTAACTGTAAACACTTTGCCCTGAGTCGGCTAGAATTTTTGGTGCCCAAAAGAAGAAATTATATAGAATACAGAAATAGAATTACTATAGTTTTTTTTAAAAGCACTTCTAGGAAATCATACTCACAACCTGGACAATAAAATAATTACAAGCGATTCGAATATAATCAGTTATGGATATTACACGTATTTTATTACTTTCGACAATTAGCGGACTTAAGGTTACCACCCGTATCGGACTAAATATATTTTTGTAGAGATGGCCACGGCATTTTAGTTGAGTGCAGGTAGCCTAGGGCCAGTGCTGGGCCTAGATAATTAACTGTAATATATATATATATATATATATATATATATATATATATATATCTCGAATCATAACACTGATTTGCTAGGCCCCTTTAAGCGCGGGGCCAAGGTCGCTACTGGCTATTGGGAGTTACATTTGCTTATGGGCAAACTCAGCCCAGCCGGACACATGATCCGGCCAGCTGCCCACCCAGTGTTTCATAGTAAAACACATCACTAGACTTTTATGTTATGACATTTACACCACTAGACTTTTATGTTATGACATTTACACATCTAGACTTTTATGTTATGACATTTACATCTCTATAATTTTATGTTATGACATTTACACCACTAGACTTTTATGTTATGACATTTACACCACTAGACTTTTATGTTATGACATTTACACCACTAGACTTTATGTTATGACATTTACACCACTAGACCTTTATGTTATGACATTTACACCACTAGACTTTTATGCTATGACATTTACACCACTAGACTTTTATGCTATGACATTTATACCACGATACTTTTATGTTATGACATTTACAACACTATACTTTTATGTTATAACATTTACATTCAATTTATATTAGTTCATTTTAGGCTCCATCCATCTGCTCTTTGTTGTCCAGCTCATCAAATTTAAGGACCCAATGTGGCCGGTGACACAAAAAAAGCCGACCTACCTCTGGTTTAGAGATAATTCCCTTTGCTTATCCTGAGTAAAGTATTACTGCCAGAACATTTTGCGTTTATAATTTCACATACACAAAATAAAATCTTAATTTTTAAAATCTTTATTTATAACTCTCAGCGTTACCATAGCAACTGGTTTGGTGGTGGTTCCCATTCCCCATATTTCAATGTCCAGTTCTTTATAATTGGACAATTTTTCTTCGTGGACGTATTTTTGTCCGGAGGAACATCCATATTAAACAACAATATCAAACAGCCATAGGAAACAGCCGTAACAAACAGCCATTACAACATCTATATAAAACAGCTATATCAAACAGCCATATTAAACAAATAGCCATATTAAACAAACAGCCATATCAAACAGCCATAACAAACAGCCATTACAACATCTACATCAAACAGCTATATCTAACAGCCAAAATCAACAAGCCATATCAAACAGCCATATCAAACAACCATAATCAAACAGCCATATCAAACAGACATATCAAACAGCCATATCAACAAAAAGCCATAATCAAAAAGCCATATCAAAAAGCCATATCAAACAGCCATATCAATAAGCTGGCATGTGTTATCGAATTTATATTAGATGACGATATCTGACTTATTCGTATTGTTTCTCCTGCCAGTAAGGATCGCCTTGTACAACAGAACAACTTTTCGTTGTTGACTACTGTTTTCGGTTCATGTTTCTTTCCTTTGTCCGTGTCATCAATTGAGACGTCCTTCAATATTCTCCAGTAGATGTATTCTTTGTCTCTATTGTGGCGATAAATATAATCTGTTTTTTTTCTGTTTTTTGTTGGCTCGATCGTCTCCGGAAACATGGTACATCATCTCCCCATTGGGTTTTTTACTTTCCTTTATTATGTGTTGTTGGTACCATCTAGTGGGCAGATATTGATCCTGTGCCACAACCATGAACTCAGTTGAAGTTTCAGTCCAGAGGAATGACACCATACACGCGTCTCTATACCTTCAACATCTGAGTCTTTCACCCTATAGGCGGATGTTACCCGTGAAATGTTTTTATTTTCATTCTTAGTGGTGTTGTGGGCAAATATTCTTAGATCAGGTTTTCAGCTATCTTGCTTTATATATGTAATTTTAATCATCAGTTATTGTAATAATATGTTAATATATTCATGTGCTGTTATAATCCTGTTACTATAAGCGTCTTTTATTAAAATCATCTTTTTAATGTCAAAAAAAGAAAAACCAACAAAAAAAAAAAGGAAACATTTGTTCATTGATAAACACTTTGACATTTGATTTTACAGACCAGGAGAGTTTGAGAAAACAGACTTTGCTAAAGTAATTCTACAACCGCTTAATGAAAAATGTCTATACGAGTTTCTAAACGTTAACCGCGGTAGCTACTTGGGGACGTTTACAGACTGCAGCAGGTTCTCAGAAAGAGTAAGACTGTATGTTTTAATGTATTATATATACGTTACACTATATCACTAGGGCTGTACCGGATTGTAATTTTTAGATCCTGCAGGATCGGAACCGGAATCGGATTTAATATTTGAATCCTGCCGGAATCGGAACAGGAACCGGATTTTACCGAATTAAATAGTAATTTTTCCGAACGAAGTAGTAATTTCTCGCATAACATAAAAAAGATATAAGAATGAAAAATAGAATAAAAATTTACTTTTTAAGTTCTAGATAGCAAAAAACAGTATTAACCATTTAGATTTTGAAGAATGTGACTAAAACCCCTTTCCCAATCTTGAGTTAAAGATAACTCTGTCAAAATAACAGGTTCTTCGTTTTAAAAATTTATTTTAATAAAGCTGTACCTAATTTAACTTGATTTCTATTACAATCAAACAAAGAAATGGATATCATGTCTTAGAAAGTATAATAAACATGTTTATATTTAAATGAATTCCAATATATATATATACTGTGGCACCACCCGATAGCTTATTTTTCTTTAGTTTTCCATAGTGACGTCACCAAACCGTGTTATTTCATTCTTACTTTCATTTAAACCATTATCTGACTATTTCCCATAAAAACGCAAATTAAAATGCATTTCAAATCTAAATCAATATCACTTTAATGTTCAATTAAAAATGTATCTTCAAGTTATTTATCTAAATATGCGAGGAATTCTATCAAAATCGTGACAAAATCCACTAAATTAAAAAAAATATGCAGAAAAATAAATTATTGAACTATTTTTAAACTGTAAACACCCAAAAATAGATCGTTGTCTGCTCTTTAAAGAAGTTAAACTTTGTTAGCTAAATATAGTTTACAGAAAACACAGAATCAAAAGATAAGGAAGACCAGGGGTCGGCAACCTTTTGAGACGGAAGAGCCTAAAGTTATAATTTACAATTTTCTCAGTTTTTAAAGAGTCACTAAATTTGTTGTTTCAATATTATGGTATTTGATTAGGCCGCAATTTGACATCGAAAGAGCCGCAACTTGACATCGAAAGAGCCTCATGCGGCTCGCGAGCAGCAGGTTGCCGACCCCTGTACTAGACTAAATACGATTCAAATCTTCCTTTGTACTTACATATAGAACTAAAAGCGATCGACGTTATTGTAGTTTTAAAAAAGCAAAGGTAGTTATTGTTTTTATTTAATTGTATAGCGCCAAATATTTCAAAATTATGTTGCGCTAAAGAAATTTCTTACAAATTTCAAACAACAAAGAAATCCGGCTAAAATCCGGCACATTTTAACAGGAACAGGAATCGGAACCGGATTTGTTAAAACTGCCGGAATCCGGCTTAACAGGAACCGGAATCGGATTCCGGTACAGCCCTAATTATATCACAAAAATTACATTATATTATATTTACGTTATATTATATCACAAAACTTTACATATTATTTTTACGTGACTAGTTATCAAAGGCCCGGTACCCGGACCGGCGAGTAGGCACACAGTTGGAGTTGAAAATGGTGATATATATTTTAGCGCGTTAACAATCAGTCTATATCAGAGGTGTGCGGATCTTGAAATTTAGCGTCCGCGTCCGTCCGCGGATTTCTATCAATGATCCGCGTCCGCGTCCGCAGAATCTTACAACATTGGTCCGCAGTCAGTCCGCGCGTCCGCATTGCTGAAATTTATCTGTTTAAATGACTTGAAATTTTTTATGGTAACGCTAAAGAAGATCCGCGTCAGTCCGCGAGTCCGCAACTTAACCATACGAAGCATCCGCTGTCAGTCCGCTGATTCGGAAAAGTCTGCGGATCTGCGTCCGCAAGCGGACGCGTCCGCTGTCCGCTCATCTCTGGTCTATATACTTGCAGTGGCCCCAAGGTCATGAACAGGTTATTGTAGCCAAAATACATTTGAGAATAGGGACACCTAATAATACATCAAATAAAATTCATATGTTAAATAGTTCCCCCCAAAAAAAATAATCCTCACTATGGGTAAACATAAACAACAACTCTTAAAATCATATTCCTTCATAATATTTTAATGGACTCCTTTCCAAACAGTTATTCATTTAATGTTTTATGACGTTCAACATTGCGTATTTAAAAAAAAAGAGAGACGTGAGTGAGTGCTTGTGTTAAGCAAAACGCTACATGTTTAACAGGTGGTTTATTTACTGTTTTACATTGTAGCATAGTACAATTAACTAAGAAAAATTGCCGACCTGGCAGTGCAGAACCTAGGGATTTACGGGCCCGGTGGCTTGGCCTCTTTGGGGGCTGCCCCTGCATTTTGGCATGAGATAATTTTTTGACGCTTCTCAAGCTTGGTCCCGAGAAGAAAGAATCGCTATGTAGCTTTAGCTGACCCTCAATTAAAAACATAGTATTCCATCAATGCAGTTGAGGCCGCAGACGCAGAAAACATTAGGCCTCTTAAAAAAGAAAGACATATCAAAGCTTTCAACATTATAGTACTGTGAAGCCAATGCCGAACCAAGGTATTTTAGGCATCTTCGGGAGCCACTACATTTTGACATGAGATAATGTACTTAATATTTAGTTTAAAAAATATTTTATTTTGGGGGCCCTCCTCAAACTGGACCCCCTCCATACACCTCATCATAAATGGGTTAGTTTGCATTGTAAACGTTGTGTACGGCGCTACTCAATCTCAACCCTTATTCAATTCACTCATGTGACGTAATAGTCAACAAATGAAAAAAGTGACGTATTTTTTTTTTAGGTTAGTAATTAAAGGGAAATAATTGTATATTAGAAATGGACATATTTTAGAAATAATAACAATTTAAACAATATAAATATTACATTATATTTAGGTATCCATAATTTTGGTTTAAAATTGAGATTGTGGAACATAACACTGAATATTAATTGAACGATTTCTGTAAATATTTCTTTTACGATCGCTTCTCATTTTAATAACAAATTGAACACCATAGATTTATTACGTTACTGTGAGATATGAATAGGCCTTTGGAACCACTTGTTTTAAATTTTATGTCGAAGAGTATCACAGAATATTTTGGTATGATTTTGTGTTACTTCTCTTAAGATCGCTTCTTGCCCTTTGGTAATGATTGAGGCGGTCGAAAACCGTATTGCATTCTGATTGCCATTTGGCATTCACGATCTTACCTGTCGTATGTTAGTGTGCGGTGTTTTGTCACCTCGGCACTAAACATATGGCTGGTCCAATGTCAATTCTGGCAGCCATGTAGGAGACTATTCTTACTCGGCTGGCCAGTTGGTAGCCGGATTATGCATGTTAAGAAGAAAACAGTAAATGTTTCTGCCATCTTTGAATTGTTTATTCCGCCATGTTGGATGACAGACGGAAGTAGCGATGACAGACGGAAACCGGAACATATGATGTAAAATTTGTATTATAGATGTTATAACACAAGACATAACATTATATTTTACTGTATTCATTTTTAATACATTATATTTATATTAATTTGTTAGAAATTATCTTTTTTATTATGCTTACGTGTAAAGACCATTTAAATACTGACGTCATAGTATTCAATTAAATGGATCTACTATCGCATATAGCAATTAATGGTCCAATAAACGAAAAATCGAATAAACTTTTGTATTCACCAAAAACGGAATTTCTAAGAGATAGTTGTCATTTGATTAACGGTTATTTCAATAATGTTATTTTCTTCTTCAAATCTTCTACTTCGAAATCAGTGATAATTGGTTGATCACATACAACATATTGATATAATCACATATCGTATTCTGTGTTTATATTATACATTTGTATTAAAAATAGTACACAGCTGCTGTCCACGTTTCTGGCAGAATTAGTCATTAAAATATTTTCATGACAGATAAAGGCATAAACCTTGTAAACACACTTTTGAGGTTTTCCCAAAAAACCTGAATTGATACTGACAAACCAAGCACATCAAAGTTTAACATTTTTAACAAGCTTTCATAAATTCGTAATGTTTTACTTGCAGTTTTTTTTTCACATAGACCAATGCGTCTTTCTGTCAGCTTATAAAACTATGATAAATTACCATTTATTTTTCGGAGTAAACGGAACTTTTTAAAATAGTCCGAAATGGGACCACAGCTATTGGAGACTACTGCCAATTACTGATCCAAACAGCGATCTTGCTTAAAACAAACAGAGGCCTATTTGATAGAAGAACGATTTAATCGTCAAGCGGATCCAAAAGCAAGGTGACATTATACAATTCGTTCTGGTCGGCTCCTTGTTTAAGCTGAGACGGATGGCCGATTGGTGTAGATACTCGATTGTCAACCTGAAGGTCCTGGGTTCGATCCTCGGTGAGAACCATAGGAATTTTTCCAGATGAAATGTTTTTCAAAGTCGTCCCACAAGTCCACCCATCTTTAAATGGGTACCTGACTTTAAGTTGGGGAAGTAAAGGCGGCTGGGCGTAGTGCTAACCACACAATCCCTTCATATGCCGAGTTTATAGAAACAGATGAATTCTACACTTCGTCTGCCCCGATGGCCCGTTAGGGCTAAGGGAACTTTACTTTACTACTTACGGCTCCTTGTTAATAGCATTGAGTTGTGTAGCCCACAGATAGTTTTCTCTAAATTACCATTCTCCATGTACGAGATGGTACCTATAGCTTAGGTACCTATAGCCTATTTATTACAAAAAACTTGTATAAATTACAATGTCTGATTCATTTTTTATTGATGACGCAGATGATATGGATGATAATTAATAATGGTTATTATGATATTAATGATAATTAATACTGCTGCTGATGATATTAATGTTTATGCTGATAATGATAAGCATGTTAGGAAACAGCTGAATTCTACACTTCATCTGCCTCGAAGGCCCTTCGGGGAACTTTACTTTTCATAAATATATATATATATATATATATATATATATATATATATATATATATATATATATATATATATATATTAGGGTGGTTTACTTTATAATGGAAACAAATAAAGTTGATTATTTTTCATGAGCATTTTAGTTTTCTGGTTCACTGTGATTTAAAACATGTATATTCCGAATTTCACACCATTTGGGCTCCTATAAATACTGCCTCAGTGCACTTGTTATCTCGTGTTTTATGGTATTCGGCAGTTGCATTAAATGAAAATTTTGCAAGGTTTAAAATGCTGTTTTTGTAGATACAAAAAACAGTTGTCTTACACAGTAGGAATTAAACAGTAAAATAATACTAGTTACATGACACATTAACCTGATTGTATTGCAGAGTAGTTCTAAGTACGCCATTCAAAAATACATCTTAAAAGATGACGAGGTAACAAAATCCTTTAATGTAACATTATGAAGTGCTGAAGGATCGATCATTTGTGCTGCGGTTGCACCTTTCTTCTTTCTGATCATCAGAAGATTTCTCCATCAATTGCCTCAAGCAAGCAGCAAGGCTGTTTTTCTCATCCACTGAGACACGTTGAGAAAAGAGAACCAGAGGAATGAGTTCTGCACTAAGGTACTAGAGATGTCAGCCAATTGTTTTCAATGCAGACTGAGAAATGAAGGGAGAAACATACTTATAATCAATAAGAAGCTTGAAGAAATCCAGATCATTCAGAGGTGCGTCTGCTAGAATGGAACACTGTATCCCAGCTTTAATGTAAACCAAGGATGCAAAGATACCAAATTCTGCAATTGATCTGTCTTCATTCTTAGTCAGCTTGTATTGATGACGGAAGAGATAAGTCTTAATGATGTAGATTATTTTAGACATCCACCTTGCATAGAAATTCCTCCCAGGAAGATAAGATTCAGGGCCAGAAGTTCTTTGAAATCTTCACGTGGCAAATATCTTGAGTTGTCTTTCATTTGGAGGATATTTGAACAAAATGTGATGGCTTCTTCTTTTAATGGCTTGAAATTTTGCTCCAGTCGAACATCGTAGCATATTCTAAATTCTGCCTGTCTTATTTTTGGCCAAACGTCTTAAAGCGCTTGAATAGCAGCACATCCAGCCCAATTGTAATACCCCCAAATGTCTTATTGAAGACGACTGTGTTTGTAAACATACCATTGGCCAGTAGGCTCATTTAGGGGAAGTACCTAGCTCAATAAACAGGAGATTTGTCAACTTCTAAGCCAGTTAAGAGAACAACACTTTTCGACCTACTAGTCATAACTAAATGAATATTTATATTTGATCTTGTAACACGTGATTTTTATAACTAAATTGAAATGCACCGGTGAAGCTGGCTATTTAGATGAAATTTTATCTACAATTTTCTGGAAGCTTCTCAAATTTTCCACGGTTTTCTAGAACCTTCCAGAACCTTCTAGAATAGTATAGTTTTTTCTAAAACTTTCCAGAACCTTCTAGCATTTACTGTGTGCTTTATATATCCAAATTCATTCAAAATGATTTAAAATATCAGTGTTGACGAGGCAGTACTAAATAAAGTCATATATTCATGAATTTTTTTCTGTGCTCTTTTGAAGTCAAAGGAAACACACAAAAATAAAATGCTCCTAAATTGACAAAAAGTTATTTTGGGCCACCCTAATATATATATATATATATATATATATATATATATATATATATATATATATACAAATTCAATAAATACAAACATGCCTATACTTTTTATACTTTAAATGAAGTAGACTAATACTTTTAGTGAGATTATTTTTTTTTTTGTATTTTACTCTCTAACGATTTTTTCTCCAGCTCCAACAATACCCACGCCACCCTCTCACCTTGACCTGTCACATCTTCTCCGACATGGTCTACAACGAGATTTCCGAGGAATCCAATAGCTTGTTACCTTACGTATTGGTCAAGAAGAAATGGTAAACTACATTATTAGACCTGTATCTTACAAACAAACATATTACTGGTATATATTATATTCAGGCCTGTATCTTACAAACAAACAGCTCTCTGGTATATATTACATTCAGGCTTGTATCTTACAAACAAACCTATCACTGGTATATATTACATTCAGGCCTGTATCTTAAAAACAAACATATCACTGGTATATATTACATTCAGGCCTGTATCTTAAAAACAAACAGCTCTCTGGTATATATTACATTCAGGCCTGTATCTTACAAACAAACAGCTCTCTGGTATGTATTACATTCAGGCCTGTATCATAAAAAGAAACATATCTCTGGTATATATTACATTCAGACCTGTATCACGCAAACAAACATATCACTGGTATATATTACATTCAGGCCTGTATCTTACAAACAAACATATCACTAGTATATATTACACTCAGACCTGTATCTTACAAACAAACCGCTCTGTCGTATATATTGATGCCTATGTTAAACAATTAATATATTTTGGTTGCATTTTAGGTTTGAACTTCCTCCCAGTGTCACTGAAGGTGTAAACTATACCAACCCATGTAACAACAAACTGAACCAGGAGTAGTAGGTCAATTTGACTCTTACTCTCAGTGTCAACTATGACAGTATCTTCAGTCAGATTCATTCAGTAGTTAGATACTGTAAAAAAAATAATTAATAGACTAATTGTTACGTCTGTTTCATCTTATAATAATAAAATAAATACAAATAAATATTACATAGTAGACAAACAGCCTTCCTCAGTTTTGTTCACGTTACCCACTATGAGTTCTGTTTTGTTCAAGTGACCCAATATGAATATGGGAGCATGTGGGAGATGCGTATGTGGAAGTATGTGGCAGTATACTGTGTATTTAATATGGGTACATTCTGTAGTTAATATCGGTGCATTGTGTACTTATTTTTGGTACATTGTGTAGTTATAGTGGCACATTGCGTAGTTTATGCTGGAACATTGTGTATTTAATATAAGTGCATTGTGTATTTAATATCGGTATATTATGTAGTTAATATCGGTACGATGTTTAGTTTATTGTGGCAAATGGCGTAGTTTATATTGGAACATTGTGTATTTAATATCGGTACATTGTGTAGTTGATATGGGTGCATTGTGTAGTTGATATGGGTACACTGTGCAGTTTATGGCGATACATTGTGTAGTTTTTGGGAGTATGTTGGAGTCTATGGGAGTATGTGGGTTGTGAAAGTATTGGGAGTATGTGAGAGTAGGTAAGAGTCTATGGGAGCATATGGGAGTCTATGGGAGTAAGTGGGAGCATATGGGAGTCTATGGGAGTATTAGGGAGTTGTGGTAGTTGTGAAGTCTATGAGAACATGTGGAAGTTGTGGGGGCCTATGGGAGTATGTGGGAGCAAGTGTAGTCTATGGGAGTATGCAAGAGTTGTGGGAGTTTATGGAAGTATATTGAGTTGTGAGAGCCTATGGGAGTATGTGGGAGCATTTGGGAGTCTATGGGAGTATCTGGGAGTTGAGGGAATCTATGGGAGTATCTGGGATTTGTAGGAATCTATGGTAATATATGGGAGTTTTTGGAGTCTATGGGAGTATGTGGGAGTTGTGGGAGTCTATGGGAGTATGTAGGAGCATGTGGCTGTCTATGAGAGTATGTGGGATTTGTGGGAGTCTATGTTAGTATGTGTGAGTTGTGGGAGTCTATTGGAGTATGTGGGGTCTATGGGAGTATGTGGGAGTTGTGGGAGTCTATGGTAGTATATGGGAGCATGTGGAAGTCTATGGGAGTATGTGGGAGTTGTGGGAGTCTATGTGAGTATGTTGGAGTTATGAGAGTCTATGTGAGTATGTTGGAGTTATGAGAGTCTATAGGAGTATATGGAAGATGTTGGGGTATGTATGCGTATCTTGGAGTATGTGGGAGTATATTGCGTAGTTAATATCGATAATTGTAATATCAATACATTGTGCATTTTATATCAGTACATAGTGTATTTAATATTGGTGCATTGTGAATTTAATATCGGAACATTTTGTAGTTAATATAGGTACATTGTGTAGTTTATTTGGGAGTAAGTGGGATCTATGAGAGTATCTGGGAGTTGTGGGAGTCTATGGAATATGTTGGATCTGTGGGAGTCTATGTGGGTATTTGGGAGTCTATGGGAGTATGTGCGAGTCTATGGGAGTATGTGGGAGTCTATGTGAGTATTTGGGAGTCTATGGGAGTATGTGGGAGTTGTGGGAGTCTATGGGAGTATAATCAAAATCACAAGTGAAATGTGTATTGACTTTTTATAAGTTATGAAAAATTTTACATAAATAATAGCGGTTCATTGTGTACCGCGTTGAAGTAAAGAATTAATACAACAATATTCCAGTTTAAAACGTGAAACATCAACAATAGAAATAAAAATCTTGAAAAGATCGGATCTGTCCGAAACCAAAATTAACCTAGCCTACTGATCTAACCTAAGGGAATATAACATTATGCAAAGGTTTTGCAGGGTACAGCTAGTAGAAGAATAATTATACACATAATTTGTTGCTCTATTATGGACTAATATATTTTTTCCGTGACCTATTGTAATATTTTCAATTTCCTCGCCATATTTTAAAATATATTGTCTTTACAACATTTACAAATTTTAAAACAGTTCGAAACCTAGCTGTCATAACTTCTTTAATTTTGTAGTTTAAATTATTGAACAACACAAGCGGCTTTAAAGACGCTATACTGTGGTAACATATTGTGGGTGCTTACCAATAATTATCAATCTATGTATATTTCGCAGTAATTGATCAGTCCATTTACATATCCTATCACTATCTATCACCCTGAGGTTAAATGTGTATTACATCGTAGTTAAATATCTTTAATACAAGAATAATTGCACACATTATTTTTTGAACCTTTACGGGTAAATATATAATATCCTTTGACCTGTTGTAATATTTTCAATTTCATTGTTATATTTTAAGACATATTGTCTTTACAACAACTACTATATTTAAAACCGTTTAAAATCTAACTTTCAGTATTACACAACGAAGCTTTTAAAATACAATAAACTACTGGACGGAACTTTTAATACATGTTTACTACATACTACATGACGGAACTTATAATATACTACATACTACATGACGTAACTTTAAAAATACTAGATGACGGAACTTTAAATATACTACATACTACAGAACGGAACTTATAATATACGGTACTACATACTACAGGACGGAACTTTAAAAATACTACATACTACAGGACGGAACTTATAATATACTACATACTACAGGACGGGTGGTCGAGTGGTTTAGAGCGCTCGACTGTCTACCGGAGGGTCCCGGGTTCGAATCTCAGTGAGGCGGCTGGTCATTTAGCTAACGACACAATAACTTTATATGCCGAGGTTTCTGAAACAGATTAATTTTACAAATCACGTGCCCCTATGAGCTTTTTGGATTCTGAGGGAACTTTTAAAATACTACATACCACATGACGGAACTTTATAAAGACCGTATATCTTGATGGGTCAATCACGCTTACGTTTTTAGTAAAGATAATTTATCAATTATTTGTACGATATAATTATTATTATTATTTTTTTTTTACTTTTTAGTGCATTTTAATCAAAACTTATCTTATAAAGTTAATTTTTTTTTAATTGACGACACTACTGAAATGCTTGCTGCAAACGTTATCTACATGTCAATACATCAAACTAGCTTTAAACTAGCCAGGTAAATTTGTTTATATTATTTACAAAAAGTTAGCCGATGAGGTGAATTTGCATCGAATGTAAAAAAACAATTATGACAAATATGTAGCCAGCCTAATGATAAAATGCTTCTATATGTAATGAGAGTTTTAACCCAAAAATAGCTACACAAAAAAGACGAAAAGTTGTTTGATTAAAAAGTTTATTGAAGAAACACAAATACTAGTATCAACGTATTGTTGTAGTTGGTGATATTTTCGTGATAATACTTGTTAGTTTTTAATCCAATAAATATACAATACTTATATATATATATATATATATATATATATATATATATATATATATATATATATATATATATATATATATATTTATATTTATATAATGCAATACTTTTAAGACCTTTTGAAGAACTTAAACTACTAATTGAGATTTAATCGTCATCAAAGATTCGATTCATCCAGAATGAATCACGCTAGAACACAGACACGGTCACGAAGTTCAACTGAAACCACAAGGTGGCGCATAGTCACTCAGATTTTCAGTCACAAAGTCAGGCAAAGGAATTCTGTAAAGAAAATGTTAATATGTATAAATATTCGCGTGAAAGATCTAAATAAACTAAAACACATTCTAAAAATGGAAGACTATGT
Organism: Bulinus truncatus; assembly: GCA_021962125.1. NCBI lineage: Eukaryota > Metazoa > Mollusca > Gastropoda > Planorbidae > Bulinus > Bulinus truncatus. The sequence continues at coordinate 2,435,848 of JAGDYQ010000104.1, forward strand.
TTGTCTATATGTGTCTATATTTGTCTATATGTGTCTATATATGTCTATATTTGTCTATATGTGTCTATATTTGTCTATATTTGTATATTTGTCTATATTCGTTTACATGTGTCTATATTTGTCTATATTTGTCTATATGTGTCTATATTTGTCTATATTTGTCTATATTTGTCTATATTTGTTTTTATTTGTCTACACGTGTCTATATATGTCTATATTTGTCTATATGTGTCTATATTTGTCTATATTTGTCAATATGTATCTATATTTGTCTATATTTGTCAATATGTATCTATATTTGTCTATAATTGTTTATATTTGAATATATTTGTCTATATGTGTCTATATTTGTCTATATTTGTTTATATTTGTCTATATTTGTCTATATGTGTCTATATTTGTCTATATTTGTCTATATTTGTCGATATGTGTCTATATTTGTCTATATTTGTTTATATTTGTCTATATGTGTCTATATTTGTCTATTTTTGTCTATATTTGTCTATATTTGTCAATATGTGTGTATATTTGTATATATTTGTTCACCTTGTTTTGATCCTAAAGACGTACGGCAGTTTGCTGACAGTTTCTCTGGATGTCTCAAAGTAGACCATGGCGCTGGCAGCACTGCAGGTCACGGTGAACCCGTAGTATGGCAACTGTTGAAACTGAACAGAAAAGAAAAAAAAAACTATCACACAGAGGGTCAGTCCTTGGAATTAAGATTGACAAAAATGCGTTCAAGTGTTATTTAGGTCACTACGTTTTTAAACTTAGTTACTAGATATACTCTTTGAGACTTTTATTGCTAGCAAAAAAGAAAAACAAACAAAACAACAAAATACTGTTGAATAGGTTGGAATATTTCATATTCTGTTTTTAGAAGTGTGTATATTATCTAAATTTATACAAATACTCACTCCATCTGTATATCTTGTACAGTCTGGAATAGTTCCCATATAAACTTCTGTCTCAACAGGTCGAAACAAAATTTCACACATTTCTTTAGGATCTTCTAGACTGACCGTGGACCAGTCGGCGTTGAGTGCTAGCTCACCTGGTCTTAAAAAACAAATTTTTTATGTATCTTAAGTATTTATGCAATGAAATTTATACTTATCGACATAAAGATGATGTTTTAACAATTCAACATTTCAACTTCAAAGGTACATTTTTTTTTTCAACTTCATAGAGAAAATGCGCTGAATAAATTTCTACCAAAATTTATATCTATAATTATATTTTTCAAAGAAATCTGAAGCTCCACCAATTCAATTCAAAGCCTGCGTTCTCTTTTTGCCCACGTGCCATAGGCCAGACAACCGTGATATAGTGGACACAGTAAGGTAACCACCCAATGAAACTACAGCAATTTGCCAACTGATATTTACAGGACCCGGATGTGACAACTTAGCATCGTTCAAAGAATGCAATTACTACACATTATATGAACCATTTTTATATTGGTCCATATTGTACTAGGACAGCCATGGGCCCAGCGGACTGTTTAATCCAGCCACTCATTCCATAGGTGAAGACCAGCTTTGGCCTCTTAAATTTTGACGTTTACGTTAAATTTACATTAGCTCCTGTCAAAACTTTATCCATCTACTCTGTGTCCGGTATGACGATTAAATCTAAGAACCCAATGTGGTTCACCCCTGTACTAGACCCAATGTGGTCCATCCCTGTACTAGACCCAATGTGTTCCATCCCTGTACTAGACCCAATGTGTTCCATCCCTGTACTAGACCCAATGCGTCCCATCCCTGTACTAGACCCAATGTGTTCCAACCCTGTACTAGACCCAATGTGGTCCATCCCTGTACTAGACCCAATGTGGTCCACCCCTGTACTAGACCCAATGTGTTCCATCCTTGTACTAGACCCAATGTGTTCCACCCCTGTACTAGACCCAATGTGTTCCATCCCTGTACTAGACCCAATGTGGTCCACCCCTGTACTAGACCCAATGTGTTCCATCCCTGTACTAGACCCAATGTGTTCCATCCCTGTACTAGACCCAATGTGTTCCATCCCTGTACTAGACCCAATGTGTTCCATCCCTGTACTAGACCCAATGTGTTCCATCCCTGTACTAGACCCAATGTGTTCCATCCCTGTACTAGACCCAATGTGGTCCATCCCTGTACTAGACCCAATGTGTTCCATCCCTGTACTGTAATGGTTTGTTAATACAAATGATAAACAAAGTAAGTGGCTCATTAGATACAGTGTACATTAGGTTAGGGCTGTACCGGAATCCGATTCCGGTTCCTGTTAAGCCGGATTCCGGCAGTTTAAACAAATCCGGTTCCGATTCCGGTTCCGGTTAAAATGTGCCGGATTTAAGCCGGATTTCTTTGTTGTTTGAAATTTGTAAGAATTTTTTTTAGCGCAACATAATTTTGAAATATTTAGCGCTATACAATTAAATTAAAACTATAACTTCCTTTGATTTTAAAACTACAATAACGTCGATCGCTTTTAGTTCTATATGAAAGTACAAATATATTAAAAAGGAAGATTTGAATGGTATTTAGTCTAGTACAGGGGTCGGCAACCTGCGGTTCGGCGAGCCGCATGCGGCTCATTCGATGTCAAGTTGTTGCTCTTTCGATGTTAAATTGCGGCTTGATCAAATACCGTAATATTGAAACAACAAATTTAGTGGCTCTTTAAAAATTGAGAAAATTGTAAATTATAACTTTAGGCTCTTCCATCTCAAAAGGTTGCCGACCCCTGGTCTAGTAATACGACACCTTATCTTCCGCTACTTTTGATTCCGTGTTTTCTATAAACTATATTTAGCTATCAAAGTTTAACTTCTTTAAAGAGCAGACAACGATGTATTTTTGGGTGTTTACAGTTTTAAAAACGCAGTGGCTCCGGCACCAGCCAAAACAATTATATTAGGGTATAAGGAACATGGCATTTATACATTTATTTTTTTTTCAGAATTTTTTTTTTCAGGATTAGGGTTAGGGTTAGAGATAGGGATAGGGTTAGGGATAGGGATAGGGTAAGGGTGTGGAGCAATATTATCTATGGCTGGTACCCAAAGTAAAAAATTACGGGTTCTGTCAGGGACAGAACCGTAGCCACTGCGTTTTAAAAAAAAGCTCAAAAATTTATTTTTCTGCACATTTTTTTATTTAGTGGATTTTGTCACGATTTGGATAAAATTCCTCGCAAATTGAGATAAATAAATTGAAGATACATTTTTAATTGAACATTAAAGTGATATTGATTTAGATTTGAAATGCATTTTAATTTGCGTTTTATGGGAAATAGTCCGATAATGATGTAGATAACAGTATGAATGAAATAACACGGTTCGGTGAAAACTAAAGAAAAATGAACTATCGTGTGGTGCCATAGTATATATATATATATATATATATATATATATATATATATATATATATATAAATATATATATATATATTGGAATTCATTTATTAATAAACATGTTTATTATACTTTCTAAGATATGTTATCCATTTATTTGTTTGATTGTAATAGAAATCAAGTTAAATTAGGTACAGCTTTATTAAATAAATTTTTAAAACGAAGAACCTGTTATTTTGACAGAGTTATCTTTCTTAACTCAAGATTGGGGAAGGGGTTTTAGTCACAGTCTTCAAGATCTAAATCTAGAACTTAAAAACTAAATTTTTATTCTATTTTTTTATTCTAATATCTTTTTCATGTTAGGCGAGAAATTACTACTTCGTTCGGAAAAATTACTATTTAATTCGGTAAAATCCGGTTCCTGTTCCGATTCCGGCAGGATTCAAATATTAAATCCGATTCCGGTTCCGATCCTGCAGGATCTAAAAATTAGCATCCGGTACAGCCCTACATTAGATACAATGTACTGGTATATTAGATACAGTAAACATTAGACACAGCAAACATTAGATTCAGTAAACATTAGATACAGTAAACATTAGATTCAGTAAACATTAGATACAGTAAACATTAGATACAGTAAACATTAGATTAAGTAAACTTTATAAACTTACTTGTATGAGCCGAGCCCAGAGACATTCAATGGCTGAATGTAAATCACGTTATCGACTTCAGAAAAAACCCAGATTTGACTTCTAAATACTTTGTTATTGTCAATTTCTTCATGGTAGAAAGTTATAGCCTGATTTAAACAAAGTCGAAATATTAATGGTCTTTTCTATTATACATGCAATTCCATATTTACTTTGAAGTAAGATTTCCGTTTATATCAATATATAACGAATCTATGAATCTATCTATCTATCTATCTATCTATCTATCTATCTATCTGTCTATCTATCTATCTATCTTATCTATCTATTTAACATATCTAATATATTTATTTATCTGATAAATTTACTGGTGACAGTGAAGGAATGTGTACAGGCTGCCACAGTGTAGCTATCAAATCATGTTCTTCTGATACATTTTCACTGGTCATTTCTTTGGCCACCTGTTTCTTGTTGGTGAAATTTCCACTCAGCATGGACACAAAGTTCAACAGATTTTTTGATGGTGCTGTAATCAAAAGGGATTTTTTTTTTGCTTATATCTTAAAAGATAAACATCCAGTATCTTTTTAACAAAGATACAGTGGTCTACATGTCGCAGTATTGAAAAATCGATATCTTTCATTACTGTACAATAAAAATGCAAATTGTAATGGTTCAATTTCTGTGAATACTTTTTGTTTCTATTTTTACTGCGTTTTTTTTGGTGTCACTTTATATGTGAAAATAAAACGTCCCAATTGTATCTGTGTGTTATAGTAGATGATCGTCTGTGTCATTTAATAGTTTAATTAAAATAAAGTTTCCCTAATGAAGCCTTTATATACTAATGGGTTCAGATGAAGTAGAGCCCATGCATTTCTGTGTGTCCATTGCAAAGATGAGATGATACCTCACACACGTCGTAGATCCTATATAAACCACTAATGAGACGTTTTTATAGTGCCCCCTTCTTTCATCCTTACACTATAGTTGATAGTGCAATGACCATGGTGACACCACGGGAGATATAGATGAGTGACTGGACATACCGGGAGCCGATAACCCGTAACCCACAGCATGAAGATCCGACTTGTAAAGGTGGTGTGAAAAGGTTGTAATGTTATACTTAGATGTGTTGATAATTAGCAGAGACTTGGAGGCGTACGGTAGCGTGGTGAAGTCTGCTATGTTGACACAAATGTTCACAAACACTTCATCAATGAGAGTCTTAAAACTGCATGGCTGATTCATTGGTACATTTATTGAACGAAGACATTAATGTAGTAAATATGTTAAATGATAAAGGCACGTCTTAGAAAGATCAAATAATATCCATGAGTTGCTATGTGAAAGTAAATATATTAACTTCTTCTAGAGTTAAAAAAGTGTCTAATATCTTCATAATCTAAACAGCAACTAACTCAATCTACAAAGCTTGTCTCTAAGCAACTTAATTGACGTCAACTAGAAAAAACTACGTCACATAGCAATATAAAAATTAATACTTTCTAGAGTTACTTAAAAAGTGTGATTAGCACACATGCACAAACTAAATCAATTAATGAATATTTAAATCAAACTTAACTCCTCGACACGACTCACTTACCTAAGCGCCACCTTTCTATAGTTGATAGTGCAATGACCATGGTGACACCACGGGATATATAGATGAGTGACTGGACACACCGGGAGCCGATAACCCGTAACCCACAGAATGAAGATCCGACTCGCTTACCAAAGCGCCACCTACCCACGGCTATTCTATGGCATCGAGTGGCTACTACAATGCCCCGCCTCCTTTACTTTACCCAACATTGTCCGTTACCTATTTGTAAGCTGGTTGAACTTTTTAAGACATCGATTGAACTCTACTTAAGTCCCGACACGAACGATAGGTAAATAGATATGACTATTGATTTCATCATGTTTACAATTGGAGTTTCCGGGAGTTACCCCTCTTTTAAAAATGTATAATAGGGAAATGAAGTCACAGAGGAATTTTATCTATGGCGCCGTCGAGATTACTTTAATATAGTAAAATACTAAAATAAAAATAATTAATTACAATTAAACTACCCATCGAGATGAAACGAAACCTGTCCTATAACCTTCCCCATGTAATTATGTGTATGTGTAACAAATTTTACGTTATTTTGTTTTCTGGATCTTGAGTTATAAGGGAACAGACAGACAGACAACAAATACGTCTTATAAGTATAGAGATGCTAGTAAAGTCATATAATAATCTGATCGTTCTTTTAATATTTATATTTTAAGGCAGTTTAATAGTGAAGTGCGATTTAAGTTTTCGATTAAATTTTAATTAGTTGTTAATAAAAATTTTTTTTTTCGAAAGTGCTACATACTTTGGGGGGGGGGGGTATCGAGATTCGTGACACTTTGTGACAAGGGGGAGGGGGGTGGGTCAAAAATAGCGTGACGTACTTTATGGACGGCCCCATAGCACAACGGAAAACAATTGATTATTGTTTGTGTAAATTGTTTTTGAACATAATTTGAGTAGGCCTACAAAATGACTTGCTGAATATTGAACATTATTTGAGTACAAAATGACTATTGCTGAATATTGAACATAATTTGAGTGCATAATGGCTATTGCTTAGTTCATCAATTTCATGTACCAAGATTGGGAGGGGGGGGGACAGGAGGATTCTTTGGAGAACTTCCCCTCTTTAATTATGTTTACTAAGAAAGGGATCTTTGGGGAACTTCAGGTCTCCAACGTTGTTTACCAAGCTGCTAGTCTAAATAGACATTACCCTTTATTTTTATATTCATATTATCTTTGATTTGGGACATCTGCTAAAATCGAGCAAAAAGTTGATTCTCAAATGAATGATAACTCAAAAAATGATTACATGGTACTCCTAAATAACTTCCCTTGGTATGTTAGATGTTTCTTTGTTACATTATTTCTCGTTAATGTTGTAATTACATTATTTGAGAGTATTAAGTTAATGTGCATTGATTTAATGAATATTTATGCCACATTAATCTTTCGCTAAGTTCACAGTCTACTAGACGAGTTAACTGTTATACACAATGTTAGCTATTAGCATTAAATTAGGATCAAACATTCCATTTCTAAATATTGTATATTGTCAGCAGTACTTATAATAATGAATATTTGATTTGACAGAAAATTAAGCACAAGACTTTGTTAATATACAAAAACATTCTAATTCAAAGATACCAATGGTTTAGATAAATTCAATTTGTCACTATTAAAAAATAGTTTGAGAAATGAGTAACAGTGTATAAATCAGAAGAACGTCATTTAGTGTTAAATTCGATAATTTATTACTTAAAATTTTATGTAGGTTACAGAAGGAGGAATGGATCTCTCACTATATAATGCAGTGTACCATCGTTTAACTGTTTCCACAGGGGGGACTGTAGTCATTGACATTGTCAGTCAAATAGCCAGGCAAATTGAATCTGAAAAAAATTATTTTATCAATAAAGATCATTCGAACAGAAAACTATGTTGTTCTAAAATGATGACAATCGGTGGCTCTCAAACGTTTTGTGATTCACGACACATTAAGGAATCTGTTTGGGATTGGAGTCCACTTTTAAAGAAAGATTAATTGATAAAAGAAAGAAAAAACTGAAATAAATTCTAGAATAAGTTATTCATAAAACAATTTGGCGACCCACTTCAAAATTTTGAGAATAACCTGTCTATGTTATTTTAATCTGTTGTTTACCTTGCTGTGTTTCTAAACACATACGGCACTTTACTGACACTTTCTCTGGATGTCTCAAAGTAGGTGAAAACACTGACAGCACTACAGGTCACGATGTAGGCATAATATGGGAGTCGTTGAGCCTTTAAATATATGGTACAATCATCAAAAAACGCAATAAGGCCAAACACATTTCTAGTAGGACTGTGTGGTACTACATAATTTCTAGTAGGACTGTGTGGTACTACATAATTTCTAGTAGGACTGCGTGGTACTACATAATTTCTAGTAGGACTGATTGGTACTACATAATTTCTAGTCTAGTACTACGAGAACATAATTATAACGTGCATATTTTAGCTTACGTTCTCTTAAGTGCTGATGCTTTATCAGCTATAATTGAATGGGTTAGAAGGCTATTACAAATATTATGATACATACTTATTACTTGGACTAGTTTGGACCAGTATAATTAGTTAACTAAGTACATAATTAAAAATGTTTTCAAGTGTCACGTAAAACCCAACTTCCCGGGCAACGCCGGGTGCTTAGCCAGTTTGGCTCGTAAAGTTTAGTACTGTTTTAGTCACTGACAACCTCCAACATATTTCATGAAAACTCTTGAAATTAAATAAGTAACGACGATGTATTATTTTATTTGATGACCATATTGATGACAATCCTTACGCTGCTCATTTTCATGGTACAGTCAGGAATAGTTCCCATATAAACGTCTTTTCCCACAAGTACAAATACAATTTCACAAAGTTTTTCAGCTGGTTCTAGATGGACAGTGGACCAGTTAGCGTTTTGTAGTTCCCCTGGTCTGAGTAAAATAATGTTATATTATTATAATGTTAACGTATTATAATGTTAACGTAATATAATGTTAACGTATTATTATGTTATATTCGTATAATGTTATATTAGTATAATGTTATATTAGTATAATGTTAACGTATTATAACGTTATAGTATTATTATGTTATATTAGTATAATGTTATAGTATTATAATGTTATATTATTATAATATATTATTATAATGTTATATCATTATAATGTTATATTATTAAAATGTTATATTATCAAAATGTTATACAATTTTTTGACATGAGAGCACCTTTGTTAAAGTAATATTTTTACGATAAATTAATATTTGAGAAAGACGCCAGAAACCAAAAGAAAACAAAGAAACCCACTTGATTTATGTATTAACTCTATCTGAATGAGTCAGTTAACAATAAACACATACTTGATTTATGTATTAACTCTATCTGAATGAGTCAGTAAACAATAAACACCTACTTGATTAGTGTATTAACTCTATCTGAATGAGTCAGTAAACAATAAACACCTACTTGTATGAGTCAAGTCCAGAGACATTCAATGGCTGGATGCGAATCTCATTACCAACTTCAAAAAAAACCCAGATTTGACGCCTAAATAATTTGCCATTGTCAACTTCTTCATGGTAAAATGTTATGGCCTGATTGAGAGATAAAAATTTAAAAGCAGCTAACGGACATATTGACGGTAATTTCATTGTTTTATTGATACACTTGTAAGAACAAATTTGTTTTGAAATGTAATTGTATGTTCCATATACTCATTTATCAAAGCATACATCGATTTCAAGACATTCATTCTGTTTATATTTACCTCTTCCTACCAATATATCTATCTTCCATAAATAAATCAGTCATGTATTCTACTGTAACAATACAACTCTGTATGTGTATAATCATATGCTATCATTTTGCCCAAAAAATTACCGGGGACAGTGATGGAACATTTACAGGCAGCCATAGAACAGTTACAAAATCATGATGTTCCTTCGCCTTTTCATTGGCCATTTCATTAGCAACCTGTCTCACGTCTGTGAAGTTTCCACTGATCATGGACAGAAAGTTCAACAGATTTTTCGACGGCGCTAAATTTAAATTTAAAAAGTTATTCATTTCACAATTATTGATTAAAAGAAAAAAGCAACATCCTTGATGATATATATATATATATATATATATATATATATATATATATATATATATATATTTAAAATTTATATTAAAGAGTCTGAAACTGAGATGAATACTGACATTTAATATGAACATGATTACTGATGAGCATGGACACGGTTTCAACTAGCCCTACGTGAAGGTCTGGCCTCAGGGCTTGAGGCCAATTTTTTTTTACTTATGGCGTCAGAGCTAATTTTTTTATTTAACAGTCCAATAAAGGTGTTCAGAATTAAACACACACAAACAAACACACAAATGTAAGTCGTTTTACTAAGAATTAAACACACACAAACAAACACACAAATGTAAGTCGTTTTACTGAGAATTAAACACACACAAACAAACACACAAATGTCAGTCGTTTTACTGAGAATTAAACACACACAAACAAACACACAAATGTAAGTCGTTTTACTAGAATAACTTCTCAGGTCTCTGGGTCTAGCACGGGGGGCCTACACAAACAAATGAAATAAACATAAAAATAAAGAAATGAAAATTAAAAGACATGGTGGTGCGAAAATCATTATATCGTTCAAATAAATTATAACAATTTTCGACTTCTTTTTTTTATCTCATTAATGATGGATTATGTCGTGCATAGTTTATACCTCAGTAAATGTCTTGCTAAGTCCACTTCATCCATAGTTAATATGTATATCTTATATTGTCCTACTGTCTTTATGTCCATAGTTAATTATTTAATTTATACAGGTCAGTTTTTTTTACCTCCGTTTATCTTGTCTACTATTTATATTTTGTTTGGAAAAAAAAAAGAGTTTCGGATCGAACCTATCTAGTAACAAAATAATTATTACTCTGAATTGCAGATTTTAATCTAATATTACCTTGTGCCTCAATGACGTCAACAATGGACATCACAGTGACCAGACAGACCAATACAAAATTTAACTTCATCTTTCTCTGATTTAATATCTCAGATATTTTCACACTAGTTTGTAAAGCTATTTGTCTTCAAGTAAAAAAAAAATTATTATAGTTCCTTCCAACTCTTCAATACACCTTAAATAGTCTACAATTAAATAATCACGTGTTTTGCTTGTCATTCTCTCTGCTATATTATTATTAATACACATCAACAATTAGAGACCAATTAGAATAATAGACCAGCAGGTTTAATTGGAATTATAATTAATTTTGTAAATTAAAAAAGTAAATGAAATACTGCAAAGAGCATGTACCGTGTGTTTCTAAGTGGGGTGAAATAAAATGTAAGGTGTACTTGACAGAAAAATAAACAGATCTGTTATGTGTTACTTTGTTTTAAATATGTTAAATAATGGCGGATATATATCAAATGCTTTTCATTTCAAATAAGAGTAAAAAATTATCAAGTTATATAAATTACTACGCAAAATAATTAAGAATACTTTGATTATCATTTATAAATAATTTTATTCATACTTAAGTTAAAGAAAAAGACATAACTATATTGATATGAATGTAAAAAATAATATTGATATATATTTAAGTTTATTAGATTACTTAGTTAATATTTGCATTATAACTGAGTCCTTTTTTTTCTTTAAATTTCCTTTAAGACACTATTTTATAATCCAGGAATGTTTTTTTGAAATATTTTTATCTGTCCACGTCTAAACATGTGTATTTTTATAATATTTATAAATAATAATATTATAAATATTTATTCTCAAAATGTCAACATGTTACCTTTTGACAATACCGTCTAAGCCAATGCCCGCATCTATTCATACATAATATCTTTGGATATGTCTGACATGTAAGAATAATGCAACAGTTCATTATATGGGGCATGGGTTAAAGATCTCTTCATCTTATTTTCGCAAATGACATGCTAATCATGCCTATTGATTACTGATGCACTCTCAATTAAATATTGTCACTGTCGCCCCGAAAATGTCGGGCTGACCTTGCATGAATAAATACAGTCGTGACACAACTCTTGACAATAGGGATAAAAAAAAATATAGAGCTGTTTCCCGCGTCAGAGAAAGAGAGAGAGAGAGAGAGAGAGAGAGAGAGAGAGAGAGAGAGAGAGAGAGAGAGAGAGAGAGAGAGAGAGAGAAGAAAGAAAACAGGAAGAAATAAAACAGGAAGAAAGATAATTGAGAGTGCATCAGTAATCAATAGGCATGATTAGCATGTCATTTGCGGTATGGCGTTAGAAATGAAGATGACGCACAGACCAATAGTGAATGAGAAAGTATCGAACATTAAATACTAAGTATTGACATACACACATATTAATGGTTAAAGAACCAGTCGTTTATTCTGTGTGTATATCAGTTTATTAATAAACAACTTCAATTGCCATTCTAACTGGTTGTCGTTGAATATATGCCTGTGTTGTGTTACTCTATGTACACGCTACTAAAACACAATTAGAGGCACAACAAATACATTCTAAATAATATGAAGTATTACTTGAACAAGTGGCGTCACTATGGTTGGTGTCACTTGGTGCTTAAAATTCAGAGTGTCAGACACCCCCCCTCCCCCATCCAAGACTTGAACAATGAGCAATGGTACATATTTCGAATTTATCTTCACTAGAGAATTAACCTTAAAATACTTCCAAGCTATAAAAATCTATAGTATTACGGACTGCATTTCAGAAAGATGTATATTACTTTCATTAAACTGAGTTTGTAAACTACGTCTCCAATTTCAAGAAACTATGTGACTACATGCGTCCTTTTTAAGCGCGTTTTGCAAATAACGCCAGATTGATCTGAGCAGCATTGAACTGTATTCATTTACCTAAATTCCAGACGCTCTGTGTGGTGGCACCTTGTGTTACTGCTATGCATGGTGACACCCTGTGCTACTGCTATGCATGGTGACACCCTGTGCTACTGCTATGCATGGTGACACGTTGTTCTACTGCTATGCATGGTGACACCCTGTGCTACTGCTATGCACGGTGACACCCTGTGCTAATGCTATGCATGTTGGTACCCTGTGCTACTGCTATGCATGGTGACACCCTGTGCTACTGCTATGCATGGTGACACGTTGTTCTACTGCTATGCATGGTGACACCCTGTGCTACTGCTATGCACGGTGACACCCTGTGCTAATGCTATGCATGTTGGTACCCTGTGCTACTGCTATGCATGGTGACACCCTGTGCTACTGCTATGCATGGTGACACCCTGTGCTACTGCTATGCATGGTGACACCCTGTGCTACTGCTCATGTTTTTAACTATGATCGTATATAAAACTGACCCTACCGACTTTTCTGCTATGAAATTTAGAACTGTTCATTTTGGTGTCACCCCTAAAATGGTGTCACTCCGCACCCCCCCTTGTGACGCCACTGACTTGAACTATACTTAATGTAAAACCTATGAGATTATTATTTTTTTCTTTGTAAAAATGAAATATTCGAACTTCTCTCCTCTTCTGGAACTTTCCTCATTGGTTTCTATAAATGAGAAATGGGAATAGGATCATGGTTGTTAAGGATCATGGGTTGAATAGGATCATGGGTTGAATAGGATCATGGGTTGAATAGGATCGTGGGTTGAATAGGATCATGGGTTGAATATGATCGTGGTTGTATAGGATCATGGGTTGAATATGATCATGGATTGTATAGGATCATGGGTTGAATAGGATCATGGGTTGAATATGATCATGGTTGAATAGGATCATGGTTGAATAGGATCATGGTTGTTAAGGATCATGGTTGAATAGGATCATGGGTTGAATATGATCATGGGTTGAATAGGATCATGGTTACTGGTTTTTTCTTAAATCGAGCACGGGGGGGGGGGGGCGCAAACATTTGTCAGACTAACGTTCTTTTTAGCACGCGACATTTTTCTGAGTCCGTCCCGGGCTTCACGAACGCTAGTTGCGCCACTTCTTCCAAAGTGCTGTTATAAACAATGCAGTAATATGTAAGAACGGCGCAGGCCGGGTACATTGATCACTTCTAAGTTTCTTAGAAAAACGCTAGTGTTCGATAAAGACTAGATTCGAATAATCCAATAAGATGTGAAGACATTGTAAATTTACTATGAATTAACATTTCAGGGCATAGACAAATGTTAATAATGCCTATTTTGATTATTCAAATATTTTATTCATCATAATCGAGATGGCTTAGTTTCATTTAACAACTAAATAAATAGGCAGTGGAAGTTATGACAAGCCTAAGTTTTAGCTACAGGAATTGCTGGTTATTTACATACAATGACGGTTTAATTTAAGAATAATGCGGTAAGTAATTCAATTTTGACTTGTAAGGGAGAAGTGGGGACAGGGCTGGTATTCTTAAATGAACACGTCCTAGTCATACCAATACACAAAATAATTTATACCATAATATTTAGTGCTTAACTAAGTAATAATGCTTTTTTTAGAAAAAAAAAACTCTTATTCTCTCCCCCACATCTATCTCACGTCCTTATGTGACTCTAAAAAGTAGAGAGAGAGAGAGAGAGAGAGTAAAAGTTATAGACTGAACGGAATTGCATTTTTCACGTCAATGAAATTTAAAACATTTGTATCAATATACAATGTAAGTTTTTGGAATTTATCAAATAAAACAAGCACTCAATAATTATTAAGTTAGGAATTTAGCATCCAAATGATGCAGTTATTAGTGTAAGATAATACGAATAAATAAACAGGTGTTTCCTCCTTTCGCTTTAAAAAAAAATATGAATACGAAATCAAAACATCCTTTTGACAAATACACAAACACTTTAAACATAACCAGTTACTTCCGCAGTTAAGTATGCAATTTTTTAAACAAAGACTCATCTTTTATAAAATATATTTTAATTATTTGATCATATCAAACACTCTTATTTAAATCTTTTTCATTATAATATTAATTTAATATTGAATTATGACAAATGATGTATGAAAACTATGTCTATGACTAGCCGGTCTTATTATAATTATATTAATTATTTATATATAATAAGTTGTGACTTATTTTTTTATGACACTTGTGAATATGTTATTAGTTTCAAATTACCAAGTTTAGCTTAGTCTTTTAGACAGGAGACAAGATAAAGTTAACTTGCTAAGAGTTTAGTCTACCAAACCATCTCACTTTCTTAGCTGTCTGCAGTATGTAGAATATAGTACTTTAATAGACTCTTATTAGAGTAAATTTAGACCAACCCAGTAGAAAGCTAAGAAACCCTTGCCACTATGTTAGACCAATTAGTACTAATAATTAGTTTAATCCATGTGTACCACTTCCTTTGCTAACTATACTATGCGGATAAGGCTAAGAAATTAAAAGGACATACAACTTAGCAATCACTACTAGTACTAGTCTAATGCTATGCCCTAGTCTTGGTCCTTAATATATTAGACATATTTAAAGTAATAATTAATAGGCTAAAATTTTTTAAGTTAAACGTAAGAGATATGCTATGATTTTGTTTAACCTACTATTTTTCATGATTATATTTTAATTTTTCTTTGCAGTTTTTTTAAAGCATGAATACTTTTTGCTTACTGGTACATCTTTTTAATTTGCTGCAGCAATAACATAAGGTTAGTACCTTTTAAGTGCATTAAAAATTTATCATTATTTTTTTGCAACAATAATTCTTACAATCATTAGCAGTGTCATTCCTGTGTAATATTCTCTTTTTACAGCAAACAATCATTGTCATTTTTCTTTGCTCAGAGAATTAGAATGTCTTCCATACCTGTGCAGGTATTTATATTTATAATTGATATATATATGTTATTTCTTAGCAGAATTATTAAAATAAATGAAGGACATGTACATCAAATTAGTATGATAAATATGCTTTATACTGTATCATTTTCAAATAAGTATCTTGCGCTTTTATGAACTAGTTATCAATCAGAAAATAACTCTCTCCCACTACATTTTTTGTTAAAACAAAGCTCATTTTAAAAATCGACCATTGTTGACATTCTAATTTTTTTTAGTTTCTGCACATCTAAAAAATGGGCAAATTTGAATCATGTGTTTCGTTTATCCGAGATGGATAAAATTGTTTCTTTAAACTAATATGAATTGTACTAGCTGTACCCTGCAAAACCTTTGCATAGAGTTATATCCCCTTATGCTTGATCGGTAGGCTAGGTTATTTTTTGGTTTCGAGCAGATACAATTTTTTTCATGGTTGTATTTTAAACTGGAATACTGTTGTATTAATTCTTTACTTTCGATGAGTATGGAAATGAGTATTATTATATATGATATTTCAGGAACTAGAATATCACTATTCCCCAAGTAGATGGTCACATAGAATGAGTCGAGATGAAGTCCTTAGTGCTCATATTGAAGCATTAGCTCAAGGCTTGTATAACTTAAGACAAATTTCTATATTTCATTAAAAAAGATGCCTATGATATGACCAAATTACTTAATACTAAGTATTGAATAAATATATTTGTATGTTATCAAAAAGAAATTAATTTGGCGTAAAATTTCTTAGCTTTGTTAGTTCCAACATGTTTTGAAAAATTTCTAAAGGAATGCACACAAAAGTATATTACCTTTCTAATTAAAGTTTCTTTAATCTTCCAGATATATAACTTACAAATAATTGCTGCTTTTGAGAATTAAAAAGTCTAGATTGATAAAATTACATTGAAACAGATTATTTAACATTTTAAAAAATATAAACAGGAAGTAGAAATGCTCTTTGGACGCTTGACAGTGAAACAGAAATTGCCTATGGACAGTCAGAAAGGCAAAAACTTGATATTTTCTATAAGAAAAACTCTGCTAAAAAAGGTACTTTAAATATTCTTTATCATCTAACATGGTTTTTGGTTAGATTGAAAATTTTTATTAAGTGCCTCATTTCTTCATATCAGTATTTTTATTTATTATTTTGTTTAAAATATTCTTTGCAATTTTCTGTAATCAGTATTTTTTTAAATTTTAGGTCTATTATATAGCGCAGCGGTCAGCAACTGGTGGCAAAGTTTAATAATGAATTTAAGTCCATTTTTGGACATTTTTTCCTATTTAAAGATACAAACTAATTAAACACACTTACAAAGTGGTACAGGAGTATAAAACTTATAAATTTAGTGATCCGTGGGGAAAAACTCATGAATTTTAGTGTTCTGTTGGAATGAAACTTAAATGTAGTGTTCTTCAGGAACAAAGCTCAGCAAAATTTGTGGTCTCTGTTGCCAGAAATATTCCTAACCTCTATATAGGCACAGGGGATTTCTTTGCACTTGGTATCTCAGCCATATATGTCATATATATTTCCTTCATATATTATTGTTATAGCCACTGCTATTAGCTTAGCAGTATAAAGTGCTTGACACACTTGGAGGTTTCTTAAATAATTTACATTCATTAATATTTATGATAGAATATTTTCTTTCTTGGTTTTGACTAGGGAGCGACTGATAATTGGACCGATATTGGCACTATCGGTTAATATCGGATCGGCCGATTGTTGTAGGGAGCGACCGATAGTCGAACCGATATTGGCACTATGGGTTAACTGTCGGACCGGCCGTTTTTTGGCTGCCGATACATTGTTTTTTTTCACAACAGAGTTGCAGAAAAAAAAATCAGTAAATAACCCAATTGTATAACCAGATCAGACAAGATTTAAAAAAAAAGGAAAAAAAAAATCCGTACACAGAAATTGTCACGACTACATCAGAGATATGACCTTGAAACAATAGGATTGGCATTTTTTAATTCTAATGTATGACCTTGAATGATACAATTAGTGAACATCTGTGTGTATTTTTTTTTGGGATGGGAAGTTGGGGGGGGGGGGGGGAAAGACTTACGTGTGGGCGAAGTGTCACGAAATATAACAGGGTAGCATGGGTTGACATACGTCATTAGCTGTAGCACGAGGAAAACACGTGTTTGGCATTGTTGTTGATTAAAAAAAATATCGGGATCTGGGGGGGGGGGTGAACAAGACACGCGTGGGCGAAGTGTTACAAAATACATCATACAACACGAGAATAACACGTGTTTGGCATTGTTGTTGCTTAAGGGGCTGTCCATTAATTACGTCAACAAAATAGGGGAAGGGGGGAGTCAGAAAATTTTTGACAAGGGGGAGGGGGGGAGGTCAAGAAAAGTTGACGTCAACAATGTTACTTTTTTTATTTAATATAATTACTTAATAAATATGAAAATTAAGCAGCGTTTGTAGTTCTGTGTTACACACTCGCTTAACATTCAGTATTTTAATTAAACTAACTATATTCCTACTAATTTTGCCACATAAACATTTTGGAAGCCACCTTTTTTGGGGGGGGGGGGTTAATCAAATGTTGACGTAATTTTATAGGGGGGGTCTCTGGAAGTTTGACAAGTTGTTGACAAGGGGGATGGGGGGGGGGGGTAAAAATCGCCAAAAATTTGTTGACATAAATAATGGACAGCCCCTAAAAGATAATATCGGTATCGGTAAAAATGCTGGGGGAAAATATCGGTATCGGACTATCGGTAAAAAGGCATATCGGTCGCTCCCTAGTTTTGACTATTAACATTGTACATGTATTTGCTATTTTTAGTTTCACTTTTGAATATTCTTAATTTTTAGGGGCTCCAATTTTCATGTATTTTCATGGAGGATATTGGCAAACTAAAGAAATTGGGTAAATCATTGTGACATGTATGTTTATAAGAAACATCTAGATAGCTTATTAAAAGCTATAAACTTGTATTAAGCTGATACTGTACTTGGAATAAAACGCAAACAAACTTGTTATTATATATTGGAATTTAAAAAATATTTTTTTTCCTAATATAATAACAATGTTTTAGTTCTAAATGAGTCTTTTTAGTGTGTGTAGAACTCTAATCTGTCACTTACACTTAAGCTTGGTCTAAATCCATAAAGTTAATAAATTTTACCTATATAACCTTTAATAATTAATAAATTAATTAAAGTCAAAACATGTGAATCTATTTCTATATACACAGTAAAAATTAGATTTATATGAACTAATATAATTTACAATCATCTGGAGAAATAACATTTCTTATTAAAAATCTGTTAAAACTGACTGGAACTATTATTATGCCTACAAAAAGTAGGTATGCTTTGTATTCATATTTAATAATAATTTAATAATAGGGCTATCAGATTCTAGAGCACAGATAAACATTTATCTAGATATTTTCCTACTTCATCTCTGCATTTTTATTGATGAGATATATTTTTTGTCAATGTTATCTTTAAACCTTAGCAAAAAATATTGTAACAAAATTATTTAATGAGTTCTTGGGTTGTTATTGTGTCTATTATTATTAGTTTAAAATTTTTTGCTTTCAGACGTGAGATTTCTAGTTTCTCAGCAGTTCCTTTATGCAATGCTGGTGCTAGCGTAATATCTGTTGGTTTTGATCTTGCTCCAGATGGTGAGCTTTTGAGCTTTTTTTTTTTACTTAAATTTAAATAGATACCTATAAGAATTTCTCTCCTGAATGTATTTGTTTTTAGTTGTAGAAGCTTTTTAATGTTTCTTTTTTTTTTTAAGCCGCAGAATAGCTGAAAGTTTAAAGACTTTGTTATAGTGATGTTTATAATATATTTCAACATATAAGTATTTCTTTGTATTTTCAGTGTCACTTAATTCTATTCTGCTACAAGCAAAGAAAGCTCTTCATCTAGTCATTAAACTTGCAAAAGAAAGACAAAGCAGGTAATGTGAACTGTTTTTTTTAACAAAATTTACGGAGGGGAGAGTGGATGATGTGACATCAATTTTTTTTGTGTAATGTGTTCATTTTAGCTATGAATAAAAATATCCAAAAATAACTTAAATGTTTCGTTAAACTGTAACTATATTTAATGAATTGTTTCATATTCATATTATGAAATACATTTAACATAGATCAAAAACAATTATGATCAGTCCTTTGTATGGTAAAGAAAAGTAATTTGTTTCTCTAACAAATTAAAATTCAGAAACTCTGGTAACGACCATAAATCACTGGGTTGTTTAACACTTAGTAGATAGTTTTGAAAGTATAATAGATTGCTGGTATATAGGGATAATGGGACTTATTTTGCTTGGCCCTGCTATTTTCCAAGAAAGAAGTCATACAGGTATTTTTAAATGTGTCTGACTTTAAGAATATAATTGATGGTCTCATTACATGCAAAGGATTAAATATTAATTTATTACCATTTTTAGATAAAACACATATAACACATCTTCTTGAGTTTCCTTTTGATATTAAAAAATATTTTACTGTGTAACAATAAAACGCATATAATATCTCCATCTCTATGTCATTGAGGCAGAGTAAAAGATTAATACTTTATTATACTTATATCTCTACATAAAGAGCTGAATTTTATCATGTATTTCACTTGTGTTAGAAAAAAAACATTTTTTTTTGCTCAACAGTGGAATCTACCTTGCTGGTCATTCTGCTGGTGCCCATATAGCGGCAATGTTGTTGATGACTTCTCTGTCACAATATGATTCATTTGACTGTGAACTAGTTAAAGGTGAATTTTAAGGACTTATCCTAATTATTAATTTTTACTGTATTTCCTTTTTTGTACTAAATAAATTAAATAACATGTTTCTACTGTAATGATAAATACACATCTATTATTTTTTTTAACGCACACAGGAGCTGTACTTATTAGTGGTGTTTATGATTTAAGGCCATTGGTTAAAACAACCATAAATGAACCTTTAAAACTTACAGAGTAAGTTAATTTAATGTTATAATTTGTTCTTGGGACAGCTATGATCCTGATAATGTCTGCAGTAAATTAGTTGGTGGTCAGGTTCTAATCAAACTTTAATTAAGTTAAGAAACTTAATAAAAATGAATATTTAGTCAGCTATAGGTATCAGCTGAGTGGATTTTAAAGTGTGTGTCAAGCATGTTGCAAAAAATATTAATCATTACTTTATTGAGAGAATATACAAACTTTAGTTTTGCTTCGTTTTATATTTTTATTCTTTCTTTAAAGTGGGTTGCAACATCTTATTGGTTTCTTAGTGAGTTGCGAATGGCAAAAGTTTGAAAACCACAGTACTAGCAAATGATGTAATAGAGTTATCAACAATGGCTATCAAAAATTTATTTTTAATTCAACAGACAGATAAGCAATCAGCTTCATTCCTCATTTAGAATGTACAAGATTTAAGTTAAAATGACACTTCCCATTCACTGTAATGAGATGAACATAAACTAAGCCATTACAGCTTTTTAATAAAGCTCTTTATTAGTTCAGTTTAATATTAAATAGTTGCCAGCTAGATATCATTTCATTCAAATTTTTTTTTAGAGAAGATGCTTGGCGGTTTAGTCCTCAAAATTTTGTGCAGGAGATAGCTCACCAGTCTCAACAACGACACATTATTATAGCTGTAGGTGAATATGATCCTCCTGAGTTTAGACGTCAAAGTGGAGAAATGGAGCAGGTCAATACGAATATTATTAAAATCTTTAAAATGAACCTGTAATCTGTATTTAATTGATATGTTTATTTCTTTAAAGCATGTATTATGAAAAAATCTTTTATAAAACTTAAATGTAATTACAATATGTGTGAAAATGGCATGCATTAGAAATTTTAAATAAATATAAAAAATACAGGATATGAGAATTGTTGGTCAAACTTGATAATGTTCATGTGATAATATTCTAAATAACAGATGCTAAGGAACTTTGGTGTGAAAACTAGTTATCTTGATATACCGGATGTTGATCACTTTAATGTTGTGGAAAAACTCTCAGAAACTTATTATGTTCTTACTCAGGTAATTATACGTTTCTAAGCTTTTTTTTTTTGTAAAATCTTATACAAAGTAGTATAGTAAAGATCATTTATAAAGCCTATGATAGTGTTAAACTTTTTCTGTTGCCACGGTTATGGGATTGTGTGGCTAGTACTATATCCATTAATTTCCCCAAAAAACATCTGGTACCCATTTTTAAGCTGGATTGACATTGATTGGGCCCAAAAAA
The DNA here is from genome assembly GCA_021962125.1 of Bulinus truncatus. Lineage (NCBI taxonomy): Eukaryota > Metazoa > Mollusca > Gastropoda > Planorbidae > Bulinus > Bulinus truncatus. The sequence goes on from JAGDYQ010000104.1 coordinate 2,457,530, forward strand.
AGTCCTGGTAGTCACATAATGCTTAAGCCGGGATCTGCCGGCAGGCAGTCGATTGCTATACCACATTACCAGTCTATACTAGTAATAGCGGTCTCAAGTCTTTCTGTCTGCATTAGATTGAAAGTTAAAATAAGAATAAAGAATAGTTTCCTGTTTAAAGATTAATCATGGCTCCTTGCCTGCGTCTCAATCTGATAAATGTTTTTAAAAAATCGACAGTTTTGAATAGTTTCTGTGGTCTCCATTATGAGATGTAAAAGTCTTTAATATTAAAAAGTAATAATAACATATTACCATTTAAATTATTGTTGTTTTTTATTACAACAGATAGCATTTTAAAATCGTCAAACGAAATTCTCTGAGTATCAAAATAGCCAATTCTTTATTACAAATTTTGTTAATAAAATGCTTTTTAAAAGTCAATCTATTATCTCTATGCAAAGATTGTGTAGGGTTTAGCTGGTTTTATAATATTTTCTTAATTTATATTTATGAATAGAAATATTATTTAAATATTATTCGATGAAAATAACTGCACTTATGACTTCTGTAATTGCTACCTGATAAAATCCTGGTAAATACTATTCAATGTTAGAACTAAGCTATTATTACTTATATTTAAAAAAAAATGCTTTGTATAACTATGATAGTGTATATATACAATCTTTGCTATATCACAAACATTATATAAAAGTGTGTCATTTCTTTTTTTCACAGGAATGCATTCGTCTGATGGGCTTATAAATTAACTCTCTACTTACAGCTTTTGTGATGTCTATCTTAAGTTAGAAAACATTTTCATAATGCAATATCATGCAATATTATTATAGCTTGCCATTATTTGTACTTAAGAATTATGAAATGAATTTTAACATTATTTTTAACAAATATATGATTTATAGTCTTATTTCACATTAGTAAACATTAAAAATAAAAAATAATTAAATTAGACTTAAAAATGGAAAAAAATCAAAACAACTACTTTGTAATCTTAGATGTATTTTGATGATAGTAGATTTTTTTTTTGTTGCAAGATTTTGTATTAATGCTTTTACAACTCTCTAGTAATAGAAGCTTAAAAAAATAGGTCAAAGATGTTATATTATTTGTGATGGACTGAGTATTTTGATGTAGATGAAGTTCATAAAAATATAAAATGTTGTGAGCCAAATGTATTAAGAATACATTTCAATTGTGCCTTATTTTGTCAGATAATTGTTGCGTTAAAATTGTTTTAATAAAGTTTTGCTGCAATGTGATGAAACCTTATATTTTTGTATATTTACCTTTAGAAACTTTTAAAAATTTGTTTTGAATCATTACATAAAAATATACTAACATACACATAAATGTATAGGTAAATGTATTCAACTGCATTAACATTAATTTTATGTATTGATAGATGCAATATAGATTACATATCTTATTTATTTTATTGTAACTTTTCTTTAAATTGTTTTCATTATAAGTGGAAATATTTCTATTCTAGTTTAATTGTTTAACAATTGCTTACAATATTTAACTTAAATGCTGTTGTTTTTTTAATGATTGCATCGGTCCTTGTTAGAATCTGGCACAACTGACTGTCTGTTCATGAAATACGGATTTATTTGGATTCAGAAACAGATTCATTTGAATTCATGCTTTTATGCACAAATTCATTTAATCATAACTAGTGGATGGTTATAATATTTTTTTCAGTTATAATGAATAAAAATAATTAGGCACACCTTCCAAAGTTTGGCTAAGGAAAAAACAAACTATTTTTTTTATGATGTGATATTTTGTCAGTGGTTGTTGACACAGTTTTTGTAACATCATTAGCATGCATTTATTAACATGCATTAACATGCATTTATCCGGATTTTTTTTTTTTTACCATGATACAAAGTCTTAGCTGGCTTGCATCTGGACACTTTAATTATACTGAATTTTGTAATGTTTACTTAAATTAGGTTTAATTTTATTGAGAAATATAATCAGGTCTCACATTGCCAATATAATCAGGTCATACATTGTCACTATTTTAAAATTTGTAAAGCATTTTACACTTAATTTGATGAATTTACATTCCTATATGTAATGTATAAAAACTTTGAAATTGGCTAATAATTTCTTTCAAAATAATTTAATTGGCTTTTTTGCATGCTTTTAATGGTTATGGTTAAAATGTGCATATTATGATGCTTTTTTAAATAAAAATTCATCTTTGTTGAGTATTTTTGTGATGACAGAATTAAAAGGGGATGATTTTTACCCCTACATCTTCTAATTTTCTATCATTTTAAGTTATTTTAAATATTTTGAGTAATCTATTTTTGTTTTGTCCTTTAAATTTACAAAGTATTATAAATCATACTTTTTAGGTGTTTTTTTTGCAAGTATGTTTAAAACTGGTATATGTATACATTTATTATCTCGAGCTTAAAGTTTACATTATTTCTTCTGCTTAAAGAATTTTTTTGTAAAGCCAGTTTGTGATAAGGAATGGAGTCTTCCATTAATAAATTACCTGAAAATATTTGATCTTGCTTTTCATTTTCATATTAATTTGCAATATTGTTAAGCACTTGTTTGTCATTGAAATGTGCTGTATTGTTCTTAGTCTCTTATAAACTCTTGTACATTTTCTGTTTCACAGATAAACGTTCAAAATATAATTAAACTAGATTTAAACAGTTCATTGGAACTCTGATTTAGATAACAGTCCAACCTAACTAATTTTGTAATAGTATCTATGTTCCACAATTTTAACACTACATTAATTTTGACTAATTACTAATTTTTGGTTGTTTTATTTAAATTTATTGACTCACTCTATATATACACATAGACAATGTACTTACATGCAGTCACTTAGAAAATGAAAGCACCAGAAATAAACTTAAAATTCATAATCTGAAAAAAAAATAGTTATCAAATTTAGACTCAGATTGACAATGTGAATGTTACATAGAACTCCCACAGCTTACCAAATAGCTAGAGTTTGATAGTACCAATAAGTCTAATGTTCTTACGAATTCATGGATTTTGGGCGCCTAGTAGGCTGATAGGTTTTGTCATGATCATTAAAAGTTTTGTCATATAATGCTCTTTTTTGTCAGTTTAACGTTTTTAATTTATTTCTAGTTGGCAGCACCGAGTAGTACAGAGTAATGATAATTTTGTTTATGTGTACAGTCAAACGGTTTTGTTAGCTGTTTCCACTTTCCACCCTAGTAATGTTTAGGTGTAACTGGAAAATTCAGTAGTAAGTCATTTAACTAATTTGTTTGTCTTAATTAATAATGACATCTTCTTAGTTTGCACATCTTTTCCAAAGAATTTCGACCTTTTGGTGGTTTTGAAAGGGGGGGGGGGGGAATCAGAGCTAAAATACTTTTCATGAATCTTGGCCATCTTATTCTAAGACCATAAGCACCAGACATAATTGATACATTGTCTTGTAAAGTTCTATTTTTCGCAACCGTGACTTGATAACCCTAGGCTAGGCTGGTGTATAAGTAGAAAAAATATCAAATTTCTGCCCCGAAAATATTTTTTATCCTAATTTTAGATCTGTTGTTATCATTATGTGTTGACTGAAATGTGTATTTCCCAGGCCTAGAATCTAGTCTCTAGAGACTGAATGTTACTATGAATATTAATCTTCCCTTTTTTCACACATTATTTTATGTAAATATACTATCCACAGCTTGTTATCAGTTTCTAAAACCTAAAAAATGCTTCAGAGTGTACTTTTTGGATTCATACCTGCCGTTATAGGCTTAGCTGCTGCATTCTACATCATGCGCAAAATTTATACTACAGAAGAAGAAAATGGATTTAGGGGAGGACCACAAACTTTTCCCACATTCCAAACAGGTTCTTGTGGAATAATTTTCATTTTACTTATTTTTACACTAATATATAGTAATACATGTATTTGCATTGTAAGATAGTACTAATTATTGAAACACAACTTTTCTGAAATAAATTAGAAAATATATAAAACACTTGAAGAATAATATTGAAGTCAAAATATAGGAAACATAGCAGCTAAAGTAGTTAGATGCAGTAAACTGTGATACTAAATTGACTTATTAAAAAATATTGAAAAAGATTAAAAAATAAATTTTAACCGAAAGTAAATTTGCATTAAAAAAGTTAAGGAAAAAATTCTTTAAGCAATATTTAATTTTTTTAAATTTAATTAAAAATATTTGCTTTCATTAGAAAGAACATCAAGATCTGAATCTCAGAATACGCAGCCGAGGCTGAGAAGGAATAACAGACAGGCTGGTGATGGACTCTCACAATGTGCAGTTTGCTTTGAAGACTCTAGAATTGTTGAACTGTATCCTTGTCGACACAAAGACATTTGTGAGGTCTGCACTGCTAAAATAATCAGCATGAGCAGTAAAATCTGCCCGTTTTGTCGATGCAATATTAAAGGGTACAGATTACTGGACTAAATTTATCACTTATATCAGTTTAGTTTTAAAAAGAGAAGAAAAATGTATGTAAAACTAATTGTCGAGTGTACTAAGATTGAAAAGTTAGTAAACATTATTGGCAGCTTGTTAAAAATGAAAAAAGAATTATTGCTTAGATGTTTGTCATCATGCTAATGCAGAATATTGATTTTATTTATTGATTGTGATATGGCTGTAATTATGAATTCATACAGTTAATTGTCAATTTTTAGTGATACATATGTTTGCTAATAAAATTCTCATCTCTTATACATGTAGATGTAATCTACTGATGCATTACACAGCGAGCAAAAATAATTTGTTCTTGTAACAAATTTACCTCTTGTTTATTACACTAACTCTGATGCAATGTGTATGTTTTGATGTCTTTCACTTGCCAGTCATAGTAATAGATGTGTTTGCCATTATTTTGTATTCAGTGTTTATTTAACAATTTCACAGTTGACAGAAAATAAAACTGCTAAAAGCTGAAATTTTATAATAATTGTGACAAAGTTGCAAGCATCCTATGGTGAAAAATTATGAATTTTTATTTGCTAGATGCCTTAGAATTAATTGCTAAACAATTCATTTGAACACTGAAAACATATCTTTACTTTGTTTTTTTACCTCCTATAATTAATTATTTATTATTTGCATTAATTAACCAGCCTTTATCTGGGAAGGTTACTTACCATGATTGTCTTTAAAGTATTTTTATTTAATTTTATTCTTGGTTGATTATTTGTATAGATATATATTTATTGCTAAAGAATGTTCAGTTTGAATCTATAAGACCGGATCAAAGCTGTGTGGACTGTAGAATAGGTAAAATACAGTGAAATGTCGCTATAACGAAATTGACGGGGATTCGAAACTCGTTCGAAACTCGTTCGTAATACTGAAAATTTGTTACACTGAAATCGTGGGGGGGGAGGGGGGTGTTCGTCGACGACGACATTTTCTGTTCGCAATATGTGGATATAGTTCATTTGGGTGACAATGCAAATATATTATGTCATTTTACTACTTATTCCAAAGATATTTAGCTAAAAATATGTTAAATATTCTATTTGTTTATTTCTTGTTAGTTAAGTTACTAATTTAGATTTCAGCTTTCGTTACCGCTAACGGTCATTGAACTAAGGGACGTAATTCATTTATTTTTATAACAGTTATTCAACATGACTTATTTCACTTAATTTAAAAGAAACCCACTACGGCTATCTTACTCATATTGTCTGATTTATTAAACGAAATAATTTTAAACATATATTTATATATTTGTTTAGTTTTGTAACTGGATTAAATTTTCTTATAATTAGAAAAAAAAGTATAGTTCAATGTCACAAAAAGGTCAAATAAATAACTCATTTATTTTTCCATTCCTGTATTATTTAAATACATGTACCGGTAGTTTATTAACATCTTGGCAAAATGCAGTCTTCTGTCCATTAAGTCCCTATCACAAACTATAAGATCGCCATTTCCAAAAAAAAAATTGCGACCCTCTATCAAGCCCCTACCGAAAACAATAAGCTTGTTTTTTACTAAAACTATCAAGTTACTTTCTACACATACCACATGTCTTTCTCATACCTCCCAATAAGCTATACTTTTAAGTGTATGGCTTCTTTCTCATTAGCGCATTTCCCCAACACAGACGTAACACTGATTTATTGATTTTTAGAGCATTTTCGAAAAAAATGCTCTATTGTCCCTGTTTTGTCTGTCTGTCTGTCCGTCCGTCATCACCCTAGATCTCAACAACCATAAGTCCTAGACCCATGATGTATATATCATTTTGTAGGTCTTGGCCTGCCAAGAAATGACTTTTTTCCTTATAAAGTACCGTTTTTTACTATATAAGCTATATTAATAATGGACCGCCCTATATCTCAGCAACCATAAGTCCTAGACCCATGATGTATATATCATTGTGTAGGTCTTGGCCTGCCAAGTGTACATCAAAAGTCCATTTCGCGATAGGACCTCTGAGGGCCGGGCTTCATGGCTCCTAAGGGGCTTATATATTATATATACACCTTGTACGTTCAATAACCCATTCATTTGGTGCGAAATACTGCAGCACGTAGTTTCACCAAGATTTATTAAGAAACTCATCAAATGAAATAGTAAGCTTGTGTTCTGAGTTTAACTGAAAGTATCAGAGCTATGCAACAATTGACGGAGTTTTCGGACGATTAAATGACTACAATTTCGAATGTGTTCAATTATGAGTCCTATTTCAGTAACCACAAACCACTTGTAGTTAGATTTAAGAGAAAATGATTTTTTTTTCAAATATAAAGAAACGTCTTTATATTATTTTTTTTACAGATATATGCATTACACAATTGAATTTATAAACATTTCCAAAATTTACAAATATTTACTGAAAGATAGCATACGTACTGATACATAACATGAAAATGCGCTAACACGTCCTGTGTCCAGAATGGAACAGGCTTAATTGCCTGTTTTTTTAATCCCGCGAATGTGTAGAGTTCCCTACATTCATGTGTTTGTCCCATGACGTTTTAGGCTCTCTCCCTCCTCCCCTTCCCGACCTTGCTAAAACTCTCATCCTTCTCTTTCCTCCCCCCCCCCCCGTTCGTTGTTACGTAATTGTGCCCGCCGTCGCTTGGCTGTCTCGTGACGTCTTAACTCTCTTCCCCTCCCCTTCCCGACCTTACTAAAACTCTCATCCTCTCATCCCCCTCCCCCGTTGTTACGTAATTGTGACACCGCCACTCACCCCCCCCCTCGCCGTCCCAAGACGATACTTGTCTCAGTACTGCACATGGTGGAATTTATGTTTACTATCCTCATCAGTAGAGGTTAAAGGTTACCATAACATCTTACTCCTCTCACACTCCCCCCCCTCACATTATTTAGTAAATGTGAATGTTGTTTGAGTTCAAGTTGACTTGAGTTTTAGAAATTTGCCGAATTAATTTTTTTTTTGGTAAGGGGATAAAATAAAATATCTGCAAAACGGCTATTTTTTTTCGTAATACTGAAAACACGAAATTCGTTACAACAACAATTTTTAACAGATGTTATATAAGCGATGGGGAAGGGGCAAAAAAAAATTCGCTGTACTGAATAATTCGTTAAAATGACGTTCGTTATAACGACATTTCACTGTATAAGGTCTTCGTCCCAATTGGGACTAAATTCTAGTAAATTATTAGCTGGAATATTCTTCCATCCCTATTTTACTTTCCATGCTTCAAAAGTTAAAAAAAAACACCACTTTTTTTGAAGTCATTTTTTTGGATGGTGGAGCTCATTACAAGTTTGAAGTTTGGGTGGAGGGATTTTTAGTTATGTCAAATCTCATTTCCATTCATTGTCTTTCTGTATTAAAATGTTTGTTATACTTACTCAATTGTATCCTTCAATATTAAACAGAATGATGAAGACCATTATACTATTTCCTACTATGAATAAAATATTCAAGTCATGGTAATTACATTGTACTTTCAAATGTAGTTTTTCTTTTCTTGAAAAGAAATTGAATACATGTGTTTCACTGTTTGTTTTTCCAGTAGATTTCATTGGTTAATAAAAATTTAATTAACTGCTACATAACACAAATTAAAAGTGAAGTAATATTTTGTACATCCAAACTTTGTAAAATTTTCTGATGTTTTTTTGCTTGTACCATGCTGATGATAAAAGAATAAAGGAAATCAACAAATTGTACTTGTTTATTTACATTATTACATGTGTATTAACATATGAATGGCCTAAATTTCCATTAACAGAACTTGAAGTAAATTTATTTTTTAATTTTTATGGTGCTCTAACAATTGTAACACTTAGAAAATACAAATTCTAACACATAACAAAAAAGAAATCCACATAAAACAAATTTTTAGTATAATACATTTTTTTATTTGATGCTTGAAAAAACCGTTCGGTAGAAACAACAAAAAAAAACATTCATGATTAATTTAAATGCGAAAAAATCTGTATTAACCGTGGGAACATTTCAAATCTTTTATTTATATTATAAACAATTATTTATACATAAAAACAATTTTGGAATTCCACAAATTAACATCATTTCTTTTAATAATGTAAATATTAAATGAAACATTATCTGTTAAAAAAAAATCAAAACAAAAAGAGAATGCTAATATGACATAAACAAAAGATTAACATACACATCATAGATATTTATACTTCACAATATGGGTAAGAAAACTAAAATTTTAATTTAAAAAAAAAAATGACTTTACATGAATATATGTAGAACAACAATGGTAAATCTGAATAAATATATTTCATTGCAACAGACATTTTTAAAGCTTTGCCATTTATAATATACAGACTATTCCTGTTTATTTTTTTACACAAAACAATGTGTGGATATAAATATTAATTTGTACATGTATACATTGTTATTAGTGATCTCTGGTTAATGCGTATCTACAAGCAGGTGGAGTAAGTTTGATTTATGTGGGATTTTAAAATATCCTTTCAACATTTTCAAGCCTTAAGCTATTCTTCTTTGAATGTGAACATTTCAAAGTTAATGGCAAGTCTCAGAAACATCTTTAGGATCAAATTCTGTTATGACAGAAAAATAAATTGTTCAAGTAAAATTGATTTTTTAATTATCATCCCATTAACCATTGATATGAATGCTAACTCACTGGTGTAATTGACTTTCAACTTAAAATTTTTCACATGATTTTAAATACGACTACATAATAACAATGCTTATTAATAATGAACATGTACCATTCAAATCAATCATAGGATATAACATTTTTCTGTAATTTTTAGGTGCTAAATTAGTGCTGACCAATTCTCAACTCTTTTGCACATTTCAAACTTACAATTGATTCAATTGACTTCTTAAGCAGTCTTTTGAAACTAGTAAATTTGTGAGATGAAGTAAAGAATTGCAAATAAATTAGCAGGTCAATAAAATATGGCTAGATGTACCGGTATTTTATAAGTTCCACAAAAGCGTAAGAAAATAATATGGACGAGTTTTTTAAAGCCTTTTTAATTCTTTGCCACCATTGACCAATGGGACTCTTTCATCATCTTCATCAATGAAAAGACGTGACTCTTTGTTGCTTCTGTCAGAAAAGTATAATAGTTACCCAATAAAATATTTGATTATGATAACATAAAATATTTATTGTACTATTCAAAAATATTTTTAAGTTCACGTTAGATGGAAGAAAATTCTGAACAGAAGTTGAACTTCCAGTTTATTTAGTAAAAAATCTTTACTAAAAAGTAAATGTATGTTGCTGATAATCAAAAGTTTGAATATACATGTAAACTACTCTTTTCCATGAAATAATTTCAAAGATTTTTTCATTACCTAAATCCTCGCCTTCTCTTGTCATTTAACCTCCAGTCAGTTTCATTTTCGCTGTCCATAATGTCTAGCAGCTGCTGTTCAAAGTTGGAATCTATTGGACCTATTGAAATATCTCTTACAGCTCTAAACTGACCACAGTTATTTAAATGTTCATTTTCTAGTCGGAAAAAGTTCCAAACAAATCTCCTATAATAGACAGAAAGAATATTAGAAAAACTATAAGTACAAATATTATGGAAATTTTTTAGACTTTAATGATCTTAATGTTTTTTAAAAAAAAATTTTTTAAACCTCTGTAATATTATAAAATCATGATTAAAACAAATTTTATTTTATATTTTCTTACATTAGTGATGAGACAATAAATGAAATTGCGAATTAGAAATATAGAGACTAATTATGGTATCTGAATATGCATTGGATACTTTCAGCATAATTTTTTATTCCTTAATCCATTCATTGTAAATGAGCCTTTGATTTTCTACCTATTTCTTAAACTTTCTAAATAACTAACTAAATTATAAAAAAACCCCCTCAATATAAGAGGTAAAAAAAAAAAAAGTAAAGTTCCCTTCTTAGCCCTAACGGGCCATCGGGGCAGATGAAGTGTAGAATTCATCTGTTTCCATAACCTCGGCATATGAAGGGATTGTGTGGTTAGCACAACGCGCAGCCGCCTTTACTTCCCCAACTTAAATCAGGTACCCATTTAAAGCTGGGTGGACTTGTGGGATGACTTTGCACCAAATTTCACCTGGAAAAACTCCATGGGCCTCACCAAGGATCGAACCCAGGACTCTCAGGTTGACAGTCGAGTATCTACACCACTCGGCCATCCGTCCCAATATAAGAGGTACAATCATAAATTATTTTTTGAGTGCACATATGCAAGAGAGCTATGCTTCGTTTTTTTTTTTTGACATGATAATCTCAAGGCAACCCTAACCATAATTCATGGAGTCAAAACTATTACAATCGTGTACTGTCATGTATAATCTACATATGTGCTAAATTTGAGCCTTTTCAATGAATTAGAACAGTTCCAAAATTGAGTTACGAGATTTGAGGATACTACCAGCAAAAAACCCTGGCACGTAATTTAAAACTAATTAAAAGCTTATAAAAAAATATAATTACAGTATTAGTATCAATAATAGGTAAGGGTTAGCAAATATAATTTGGTTCTCACCTAAAGACCTCAAGACTAGCAAAAATAGTTTTTAAAACAGTGCTGTTATAGAACAATCCCTCTCCAACAGATACTGTCAAAGTCCAGAGAAATCTTAAAATAAAATCTTCAATCATGGCAAAATAATAGTAAGCCTGAAATAAGAAATTATAACATACATTGTTATACGAATAATAAATAAAATAAATTAAAAATAAAATTCTAAGCATTTATGTGTTTCTACATATTTTGTAAATAGATATTTTCCCCAATGTTTAAGTCTATTAATAATGCAGAAGAACACGGGCTATGAACATTAAAAAATTTCTAGCCAAAGGAAGGGGGTCTTTCTCCACTGACCTTGTAAGCATATACTATTTCTTCCCTAAGGAATTTATTGTCTCCAGCATTTTTATCCACCAAGCCCCAATCCATTTTTATATCCCATGTGTAAGTGTAACAAGAACTGACAACAGCAGACACAATCCACAGATAAAAGAATACAGAAGCTTGACGATATTGCTCACCATACATTTCTGTCAGAGAAAAAAATCATACATACATTATCAAGTCAAAAGATTTAAAGTTTAGCTTTTTTTTGAGTTACAATAACAAGTCTTCACAATAAAAAGTTAAAAATAATTCATGATACATGTATATATTTAGCTATATATACATGTATATGGTTTTCCATCAGTTTAAAATAAAGCCACAGTGTTTAATTACTATTTAATGACTCAACTAGCTTTTAAAATGAATATACCTGTATATATATACACATAAATATATAAATGAATGAGGCATTGACGAAATATTACATGCATAAAGTTTATTAATGCATACATCTGCCACCAATATATGATGATGTTTGGTTAATAAATGCTTGTAAGTAAATTTGTTTATTATTAAATATGCAATCTTAAACTCAATGAAATTTAGTGTTAACTTATTACTTACCAACATGGACTTTATACAAAGTGGAGAAAAGGACTACAAAGAAAGTGGTAGAATATTTCCCAGCATTAACAATGTGTGGAAAAACAAGTTTTGTGTCTCTGTAACGTCTCAAACACTGAGCAAATCTAAACCATGCAGGTAAACTGGAGACAACAGCTATTATACCATAAACATTTTTACTACAAACACTTTCTCCTGTAAAAAAAATTTTCAACAAAATACATGAGCAATTATACATGGCAGGAAGAATCATAAATGTATACAACCCAACCCTTGCTTCATGGCTGCTCTTTAAACAACTTTTCGCTATGATGGCCTTTTTAAATTATGGCGCTGTGTCAAGTTACAGTCCAAAATGTTTCATTACAAAGCCCATTTCAACCAACAATAAATCAAGCTTGAAAAATATCTGGCCAGAATGCATAAAAACTAATGAGCTTAAAGTAAATCTCTTTCTGAAATTCAACAAGACATACTAAAGGTAGAAGCCATTGCCTGTTACAAAACATGGCTAAAAGAAGTAGAAAGCAAGCTGAAGTAGACATTTAAGCACTAAAAATTTAAAAAGGGTTAATCCACAATAGCCTAAAGAGAGGTAGGGAAAGTATAATAGCTTCGTGACTTTTTGTGTTATCAGTTGCTAAACATTTTATTATGTTTTTTTTATATGTATAAATGAGTTTGCATAAGATTTCTTTTATTTCTTAATTTCTGTTGTAACATTGTTTTGAACTTTCATGTATAAGTAGGCTAAACATTTTTATAGTAAATAAAAAAATTAAAATGCTATATCAGCTAAAGACTATGTTTTTTAATATTTAACAAATTGGAACCGATCGAATTAAATTTGTATAGGTTTGTATCAAGATTTCCCCGTAACAGCCAACTTTTTCAGAACATATCTAGGCCATTAAGTGAGGGATGGGTGTATTTGAGGTTATTGTAGATGAAAACAAAAAATTAAAAAAAAAAAATCTAAAATCAGTTAATACTGATATCATCTAATTGTCCAGACTACCACCTAGGTTATGCTTAATAAATAGTAAATGAAATAATTTTTTGTCTATTACAGCGCAGAGTGCAGAAACAGGGTATAAATATACGATGAAACTTTACTGCTTAAATATACATATATATTAAAAAAACAGGTGATACACATTTTCACTGAGTAAATGTATTAATTTTGCATGGACATATGCAGTGAAAACATGTACCAATCTGAGGCTAATTTATCATAATACATTTAACTATCTGGATATTTCAGTGTCTAAATAACCCCCAGCCTCAAATGAGATGGATAATATCATCTATAATGAATAATAATTTTAAACATATTTTACTTTTGAACAATAATGCATCTGTTGTTTTTTCTTATCATTATTGTAAAAAAACAAAAACAATAACGATATAGAATAAAAAGCAAAATATTTTTTCAGATTATCAAATTCTGTATCTACCACTAATATTTTAGTCTTAATATTCTAATTTAAAAAGAAATAAAAATATGTGTAAAACAAGTTTTAGCTATGAATTTACTTCTACATGTTCATAGAATAAGAAAATAATTCTCACTGTTGGGATCACCATCTAACCATTTCACATCAAACGCATAATAGCAGATGAGAAACTCCAAATCAAGAAGAACAGTGACTAAGCTGTTCAACTGGTCAGCCAACCAAAAATCTGCGAACCCAACATGATGAAATGGAGCGGTAACTATTCTAAACTGTAGAGGAAGAAAGACGATTAATTATTTCTAATGATGTCAGTTTTATTGAGTCGATAAAAACTATTTTCCTTGAATTTTTTTTCTAAATGGATATTGTCCTAAGTATTTTCATTTAATAGGTCAAGAGAAAAACAACAGGCATCTAAAAATGTTCATGACATTTAAAAACAAAAAAAATTAAATTGCAAACAGTAGCCAAGTAATATCTTTAAGTTATAAAGTCAATCAAAAAAAAAATCTATAAGTAGAAGGGGGGGAGGGAGGGAGGGTGCAGCTAATACTTCTCTCTATGCACCATGGGTCTCACGAGAGCACATACTTTTGTTATAAATCTATATATGTTTATAAAATATGAAACCATGCTTGTTTCTTTGTTTGTATGTGGCATAAATCTGAGTGGTTTATAGAAATTATGTGATAAGAAAAATTGGCACAAAGGTTCTTTTACACAATTACATGTAGTATGTTCTTAGCTAATTAGTTTTGAATCGACAGCCGCTTAACTTTCATTTTAGAGATGACATTTGGACTGTTAACATCTTAACCGAGCATGTCTGAGCTCTTTAAAGTATAACCAGTAAGGGCAGATAAAAGGCATCAAATAAATGTACCTTTTGTTGAGATAAGAATGAATTTTCGGAGACATTGTTAATAATATATGTAAAAAATATGCAGGAATCACAAACCTTACACTTTTAAAATTATTTACAATATACATTTATTATGAATCCTCTCATTATAGTTTGCCTGTCATTATAGGGATATGGTATAGAAATTATGAAAGTGGTTTCTAAAAAAATTTTGTCGATTCAAATGATCCCTGAAATGCTCATGAGCATGTCAAACGATTGGATGGCGGGCGGGGTGATTATTAGATTTCAATTTTAAAACATAAATTTGAAGAAAAAAAAACAATATTGATCATAAAAAAAATAAAGGAATTAACAGCTTGAAGCAAGCTTACCAATAAATAAATAAATGTTGTGATATTATCCTAAAAACATAAGTACAAGTACATAATTTGATGCAGTTTTAACTAGGGATGTGACGGAGCTGATGAAAATCTGCATCCGTCGGATTCAGATTTGGCAAATATAAATCCGTCGGATTCGAATGCGGATTTGATCAACACTTGGCCAAGGTGTCAGTCCCGTGCCCCCCCCCCCCCATGACAACAAGGATTTTCAGCACATGTATAATATACCTAAATCTATATATTATTCCAAATCTTTCATATCATTTCAAACGTCATTCCAACTCGTTTAAAATCATTCCAAACGTCATTCCAAGGTCATTCCAAATGTCATTTTAACTAATTCCAAAAGTCATTCCGCCAACTCATTCCAAATTATTCCAAATGTCATTCCAATTGGTCACACATAACCAGCTTTTTGCCATTCCAATCCACACATCCACTCCGCCAATCCAATCCGCATATCCATTCCGAGGTTTAGAAAGCTCGAATGAAAACAATGTTTGGTGAGAGGGGTGTATCTAAAATATGTTCATGACCAAATACGACGCCTAATCTATGGACAGCTGAGTAAGGGTCCAAGAGTTTAGTTTTATCTGTTTTCTTTATTTCGGGTTTTCGAAAGTCTCTAGGTTTTTTTAAAATTTTAGTTGCGATTTCTATGGCCGTGTTTAATCTGAAAACGGTCATTTTTCAAATTCGAATCCGACGGATTTTTTTTTTTTTAAATCCGTCAGATTCGAATTTGCTCAAAAACGTCAAAGTTCGAATGTTGTCGGATTCAAATTCGAACTTCGTCACATCCCTAGTTTTAACAACAGTGAAAAAAATTATTGCATTTAATGTTGCATCAAACAAAAAAAAAGATTTGCACTAAAAGAGTTTAGAGTATCGAGTATTTTAAAGAAAAAAAAAATGGCAGTAATACATGTACATACTAATATTCGGAGCAACCACATCCTTGCCCTGTAGTAGAAAATCTTAAAAGGATTGATGAGTGCAACAATCAGGAATGTTGTGAATGCAAGTGGCATGGCCATGGGTGGTATGCTGAGGTATTCACTGTACAGGTAGGACAAAACACTCAGTGCCCATATAACTCCCAAAAAGGAAGCAAGCTAAATAAATTGACAGTAAAACAAAAAAATAAATTTTTAATAATAAAAGTAATAATGTAGACAATATTGTATTTATTGAGTAAAAACATAATGAAATACAAAAATGATTTTACAGCACTAAAAAGTTACCTGAATTAATTTAGTTTCTTGAACAATTTTAATTGTAAATTACTGTTTAACTACCAGTAAAGGGCACAAAAAAACAAACCTCCAAAAGTTGAGAATGTGTAAGATGATTTCTGGGGTCGATTTCAAAAATAAGAACATGATTGACTCCTGATGATCTCCATCCATATGTGTTGACTCCCAACAGAAAAAGATCAAATATGATTAAAAATGAACCACGGTACATATGTAGCGCAGGCTCCCAGTCTTCAGCTCGATCAACATAAAAAGCTGGAAAAAAAAAATGTTTTAAATTTAGCACACTTTATAACTAATTGAAAAAAAATTAAATAGAAAAATGAAATATATCTGCCTTTCCACACAAGCACAGAGTAACTATGTAAATGGGGAATATGTTTTTTTTTCCCATTATTAATTAAAAACTAATATCATTTAAAATAAGTGAAAAAAAAAAGTGAAACAATTAAATATGAGTTTTTTTTCTTAGTGCTACAAAAACATTTTTCTTTTAAATTTTCACCTGTGATAACAATGACAATGACTAACACAGTGAACATGCCGATGCACAGACCCATCTTGAAATTCGTCCATGGGTGTTGCTAATAATCAGGAATATAAAAAGTGAATCCTCTAGAAACATCAGAAATTATTTGTACATAATTTACGTCAAAGTAAAAGTTTAATGACTTAATTAAAAAAATATTACAGATAAGTCGTTATCAGATTGTGTTGAAATGAATCAAGTAAATCTTTTTAAAGTCTGACAATGTTTATTTTTTTCTTCAAACGAACAATTTTTGTTTGGGATTAAACAGGCTCAAATGTGCAGTAAGTTCTATAATAGTACATATTAGTAGTATCATTTATACAGCAATTCAATGCATACCAATGTGACAAGCTACAGCATCTGAGTTACAAAATACTTAAATAGAATAATATGTCTAGGGTAATTAAAAGAATGCAGGTCTTAATGTTTATGAACCTGAAGAAAAATATGTACACTTTTTTGTAAGAGTTACAAATATAATTAGTTCACAACAGCAGGGCTGCAGCCAGGTATTCTGGGGTGTTTGATAAAAAATGACTAAGGGGGGGGGCATTGCCTCCCTTACCCCCAGTACTAAGGCCACATATACAAATACATTTTTAAAACATAGGGCCCTGACAAGTGTTCAGGCTGCCTCATTTGGTGGCCCTGACAAAAGCAACACTCATTCACAAGTTTCACACATAACAAAGAAAATCTGACATCTCTTTAAAATGATATACATGTACCTAAAGATTACTATCAAAATTGTTGTCTGCAATGCTTAGTGGAAATATTTCACAGTGCTTTTGAGTGCGCACAAATGTTAACACTAGTAGACAGTTGACTGACATTGTAGTAATGTGTGCTCTTCATAGTTGGCAGTTGAGCAGAGATCAAGCTAAATGGAACTGGGTGATTTTTCTTCTTGTTATAGATGATGATTGTGTGTTTGATATTATATTGCTACTATGTTATGAAAGTAATGTTCTTCATTACTAATACTACTTTTTTACTATTGCGCATTCTGGATTGTGGTTATAACTGTAGACAGTAAATATGTTTTAGAACAATAAATGTGTTTTAGAAGCATTATTATTAAATCTCTGTCATATCAGTTGAGGCAATGGTGTTATTAGTTTACTTCTGTAGTTGTGGCTTGACAAATAAATTAGAGATTACATCGTTAAGGGAAAAATATTTGCTACAATAACAACATTTGTTGATGACAGCCAATTTAACCTTAAAAAAAAGGCACAAAACAATAAGTAAGACAGAAAATGACCAGTAGGAAATAACTTTATCAGAAGATGATTAGAAAATGGAAAAAATCCAAAGAACTGACACATGCTTTACATTATTGAGATCCAATATGTTTACATGCCCTATTTGACTAGGAAAATAAAAAAGTCAAATACCTGTACAGTAAAACTTGTCTAAGATGACCACACTATTTATGCAGTTATATTAGACAAGTTCAGACAACAGATTCAAACATTTAGAAAACTTAAAAAAAAAAAAAAATGCTGAAGGTTAAAAAACCAAATTAAAATAATATATATATATATTGGTTACAAAACAAGAGACAATACTGAATGACTAGATAAAAAAACAAAATGTTCTAACCTGTTGGCACTGAAATATAGTGTTGAAATATTATTATATATATCTTCTTTTTAAAATTTAAAGCTTGTAAGATTTAAAATAGCCGAAGAATCTGGACAAGGTTTACTGTACAGTAAGTCATAATAAAATGAATTATATAAAAAAATGTAATAAGATTTTTTTATACATTGACTTTATTATAGAAAAAAGTGGTTCCAATAAAATAAAATACTGAGAATAGAAATTTCTGAACAGACAAATTGATAATGGCAGCTAATTATGCCTTAAAAATAATAATATAATTATTACAGATTTAAACATCAAGAGGAATGGAAAAAAAAATTCTCATGTTGATGAAATTTTACCTCATCTCCAAGTGGAGGAACACGAAGTCGCTTCATGGCCTTTGACCTGTCACCACCTTCAAGTTCACTTGTGACACTTTGCTTTTGATGATTTTTTTGTGTGAATGTGCATAAAAAAAACAACAGAATTTTATTCATTTTCATACTAATTATAATATTTGTTTAAAATAACTTCATGCGATATGTAAATTTGTATACTCTTAATAGTAAACCTGCATTAATTATTCTGTGTGATCGAATGCAACATACCTCAACATCTTTAATAAGATGATCAACTGCCTTGTTGGTATAAAATGGGGCAGTTTCTACATGAGCTTGTCTCCATTCAGTGCCAGTTGTTGTTTGCATCATCTTAAAATAAAAAAGCAAAATTTTACCTGTGAATCAAATATGAAATTAGTTTAAAACATGTATTTTAAACATACACTAACAATGAATTAAACATTTTTATCTATGTAATATCAACGCTAACATTTAGTTATGTAAAGACAATAACAATTCTGCACCACAGCTTCTTGTTAACATGAAAAAAATGCATTTCTCACTTTGTCATGCTTTTTCAGAATCTTTCTAAATCCTGTAAAGTTCAACGTCTGATAATTCTGAAGAAGGACTAAACTGAGGTAAAATTCAGAAAATGCCAACTTCAGGTCATGGAGTTTCCTCATTGATGACATGGCTTGACCTTTTAGCTCTTTGTCCTGTAACATAAGAAACAAGATTTAAACACAAAAAAACTCTTAATCATCAAAAAGTAATCTCTACAAATATACTAAAAAAAATTTTTTATGATGATAGCTGCTGAAGGAAGTAAAAAGATGTTAAGTGTAGAAAAAATATTTATGTCACCTAATTGCTTTGTTGTAGTTGTGAGCTGTAATAAACCGTATTGTGGGATTTTTTTTACTGAAATCCTGCCCATTACTAATAAATTACACTATAAGGTTTGTGTGTTCCATTAACAGATAAATTAAATTTCTTAAGTTTTAATAAAATACTGTCTAAGATTTATACAGAGTTTAAGGATTCGATTTGATTTGGGTATCATTAACTGCAAGTACATATTATTTTTAAGAATATTCACCTTAAATAACTGTAAGTTGGCCATGCTGGCTTTTCGGCGCCTTAACTGTGTGTGCCTCTGCTGACTGTGATGATTTAAGAAGACTTCAAGCTCAGCCTTTAAATTGGCATATTTTCTGTTAGCTTCTGAAAGTTTCTCTGTTAAAAAAAATAAAAGAAATAAAACTCCTGATATTGTACATTAAAAAAAATCGCATGTAACCAATAAATGTTATGAAATTATAAAAAGAAGAAAATTAAAACTGATTTTGAAACTAAATATTCTTATCTTAATATCAATTTCTTTATCTTTGATTTTACATCTCAAAATTTAAGACCTACTTGACTTGATGTGCAATTATGATAAATATGTACAGCAAATAAATCTCTAAATAAGTTAAAAAAAAATTAGCAAACCTAAGAAAAAAGTATTGATTTTAGACAGCTCTTTTTCACAAAACTGGAAAAATTTTTCAGTGAATCTGGCAAAGTACCTCTGGATAGTACTGGAATCCGTAACTGTGATATAAATATCTTTTTCAAAGTAAAGCAACTGGAACATATTTTAATGATCTCTTTAACATTAGATTTTTAGAGCTACAAATACATTTTTACATTGTCAAAATTAATTAATAATCATTAATAATAATCCAACCTTCTGGTGATGGAGCTTGCTCCTGGGCATCATACAACATTTCTTTCATGTACTGTTCAACAGAAAAAAAAAATTGTTACAAAATGATGTTATTTTTTTTTACATTTCAAAAATCTAAAATTTTATGCACCTCTCAATTTGAAGGATCTTAAACTTGAACAGCTTAAAAATGAAACAAACATTTTAGAGTTTAGAATCTGAAATTACTTAGGAGTATGAACTTCCAACATTTTATTTCTATAATTTTTTTTTCGCTGAGCCATTTTCTCTATCACTTAAACCTTTATAGGCCATCTAAGGATTTCTCCAAGTTTGATTGTGTGATTTTAACAATGGATTCAGAGCATATATAATTTGAAATTCAAACATTTTGCAGGAACATATTTCATTCTGATTTAAATGTAAGGCTATGCTATCAAAAATAAAATAAGTTCTATGAGTATGAGTTTTACCTCATACTGTATGTACTGTTTTCTCCATTCTGGAGTGATATGAGCACCTAGATGTTCAGCAAACTTCATTTTGCCAACACCCCTTTGTATCTGTTAATACCTAATTTTTGAAAGCCTCATGAATTCTGTACAAAAAAAAAAAACAAGGAAAAAAAAATTGAGTAACAATATGTTAAAACTATGAGGGTTTTAAAAAAAATATGATAAGCTCCGTGATTTTGACTCTAAATTTGTAAACACAAAACAAAAAAAAAGTCAAAACTATTTACTAATGTTTAATATTTATACTAGTATTAGTTTTTAGTTTAAGTAAGTAAAACTATTAAAATTATATTTAGTAATTTACAACAATTAAATCTTGATAAACTAACAGTGTAAATGTCATACATAACATATCTGTCATAAAATATAAAATTTCCAACAATAGAGGATTTAGGCCTAATTTAAATTGCACTTAGTGACATTATTAATAATCATTTTGTTTTAGTAAAATTTCATTTTGAAAGCTCATTTTTTTTAATTATAGAATTAGAAACACTACCATTTAAAGTGATAACAGTACCAAATGAAAGTTTTGATAAAAATAATATTGATACATTTTTATTCCTTATTAATTTGAATTATAATTAATCATATTCATTGTTATAATTTTAAGTAAAATCGCTAGAAAAATATATTTCGATTTTGTATATAACACTGATAAATCACCTCTCATTGAAATTGATGTAGTTAGTTAATTACATTTGATTATTAATATTATATTATTATAATTAATTTATGGTAACCTTGGCATTAAGATGTGAAAAAATCATTAATCTCGTGGGCGGACTGTCGTAAACTTTTAACATTACACTTTTGGAAAACACTATGCTTTACTCTTATTTTATGGTTTTATCACTATGATTTGGAACAGTTTTAATCAATACTTTCAACAATACTTATCTTGCGATTTGACAATGATTTTTATTACATTATTCTGCGATATTGAACATTGTGCATTAAACAATTATTAAACTTTAGGACAAAAAGGCCTTATGATGCTATTTAACTAAACCTCGAACACTACCCACATGCTCAATTTAAATAGTTGTCTTTCATTTCTTTGCCTTGAAATACTCACGATCACTAGCAAGTTGCGGATTTGTTTATAAATATGTAAACCGGATGTAAATGAATGCCATGTTTAAATAGAGAAATGACGTCAGAAATGCAAGCATAAAGGGGAATAATCAAATCAGTCTTTAATTTTTTCTTACTAAATTGAAATGGTTCATCAAAAAGATCATCATATGAAGATTTTATTTCCTTAAGTGACACTTCTTTCAATGATATATTAGGAAGATATAGTATTCAAAGTCTCATAAGAAAAAAATCTCACAATGTTCAAAATTTGCAGACCGATGAGGCAGACAGCCATTCTATGGATATGCACACTAGGCGCCCCCCCCCCCCCTCCTCCTACTCCCGATATAATCTGTGTCCCCATCATGGGCGTCGCTAGGAATTTTCCCAGGGGGGGGGGCAAAAATTTTCCAGTGGGGGGGGGGGGAGGGGAAAATAACAACTTTATGACATTTTTTTAAATGTAAGGGGGGGGGGGAAGCAAATGCCCCCCCTCTTATATGACATTTTTTCAAAATGTAGGGGGGGGAGGCAAATGCCCCACTCCTTGTCCCCCCCCATGAATACGCCCATGGTCCCCATTGATGTTTTTTTATGTGCCAAATATTCCTAATATTTTGTTATACAGTGGAGTTGGGAGCATATTACCTTGTCTCGTAGATATACAATGAAAATAGTTTCCTTGTTTGTTTTTCAACAAGTGTATGCCCACTACTTATTGTACAAGCGACTAAAACAATAACAATAATATATTTTAGTAGATAAACTGTTATTGTTTTTTTTTTTTTTTACAGTTTAAAGCCGTTAATTACATTCTATGTAAACTAGAGGCACGGCAGGATCAGCCATTAGGCTCATAAGGATATGGTCCTTAAGCCATGGACAAAAAATTGGCCATCTTTATATCAGACTTTAAGATTTTTTCGATATCCCCCTCCCTCCCTCCCCACCCCGCTAGCTGTATGCAAGAAAACGGGAAGAAATCTCATCATCTGACCACTTATTTGTCAAAAACACTAAGCCTACAGTGTGAAATTCAAAGGATATAATATTTCACAGGTGATTAGTATTATCATTTTGTCATTTTGTACACAAAACAAAGTTCTTTTTTATTTTTTTGGTAACACTGTAACTTCTTTAAATTTGTAGACAAACGAAATGTTTATAAAACAAAACAAACAAACAACAACAACAACAGCTACTAAAGAATTACAACTTACAGCCGTAACGGATGCACAACGGTGTATTTATATTACAACTCATAAAAAAGGTCATAATAAAACAGTGAACGATCAACTACAATCGGTGGCCTAAAACCTGATAAACCTATAAATCCAGGTAAAGACCCAAATAGTGACTACACACAATAAACTGGAAGAGGCTCAGGTCTAGTAATGCAACACACTATTGTATGTGTCAAGAAAACCAAGAAGAATACGCCGGAGCCGTTCTCACATTTTGTGTGTGTGTGTGTGTGTAGGGGGGGTTGGGCTAATAAAGTACCCGTCTGGACCTTGACAGCATCAGATTTGATAGAAATGTGCACTGGATTGGGGAAAGGGGGGGGGTGAGGGTCATTTCCCAGTGTGGTCCCCAGGCAGCCACTTAGTTTGTCAGTCCATTAGAACGGCCCTGATGATGGGATCATGGAAAGTTTTTTTTTATTTCATTATTTTCTTTTTCGAAGTACTTTTAAGTTTCAGTATCGTTGAAACAAAAAAAAAACATAACCATAATATAGTTTAACAACATAGTTCTCGATGTTTATTCAAATCCCTGTCTTGACGACAACTCTCATCAACATAAGCTTACACACAGTTACAATTTAATATATTAATTCATAACATTGTTTTTTTTTGACAAGCGACATCAAAATAATCCTCTTCCACAAACCAATTGTAGCGCAGAGCTGCACTAACATTCACCAGAACGCGATAACAGTGTTGACATTTGCATTTTGTTTTGCAGCAATAAAACGTGTTGTCTCCAAAACCGTATTTTAAATTGATTCAAAGTATGATGAGTATCACTAATATAGTCAACCATAGCCGTGATGTTATCACCGATATAGTCATAAATAGCCGTGATGAGTGGTCGGCTAAATACACCACCAAGTGGTTGTAGGTTGAATCGGCACAACACTGAATGAGTGAGTGGTTGTGATTAAAACCGGTACAACCCAAACACATTTCACAGAATTAAACTCAGATGTGACTAGAGGTTTCCTAAGTTGGTGTGAGTTGAACTGGTACAACACTAAGTGGTTGTGAGATGAACTGGTACAACACTAGGTGGTTGTGAGTTGAACTGGTACTATACATATCGCAGAACAAACACAGTGGCGGGAAACATTTTCAAATCGTGGGCCACAATTAGTTTCTAGGTTGAACAAAATGGCTGGACGGATGGATGTTTATGTCACCTGTGAAGTGCAGAATGCTTAAAATATAAATATAACTGTGACGTATGCCACCGTTACATCACCTAATATAAATTAAAATATAATGAAAATTGAATGCGCATGCCGGATCGAATAGCCCTAGCAGGACGCTCTTGGCCCGAGGGCCATAGATTGCCCCTTTTCCCGCTATTATAGGGGACGTGTGGTCGAGTGGTGTAGAGCGCGACTGTTTCAATTGAAGTCAACTGCAGCTTATCATTTGTTACCGTTAGCGCGACTGTTTCACTTGAAGTCAACTGCAGCTTATCATTTGTTACCTTTAGCGCGAATGTTTCACTTGAAGTGAACTGCAGCTTATCATTTGTTACATTTAGCGCGACTGTTTCACTTGAAGTCAACTGCAGCTTTGTTTTTATGGCTTCCGTTGAATTCACTAAATTTGGCTAAACTGACTAAGGTGTTCTCAATGACCTCATGCATGGCCACCTGTGACTGCGTAATTCATCTAATGTACCCACCAGCTTATTCAAATATATGAAGATGTTAAATTATCATGCTACTTCGCTCCCCTTTTTTTTTCTATTAAGTCTATCCATCAAATTTGTCTAAAACCACATTTCTTATTGCCGTCCGATCTTCCGACGTATTCTTCATGAACACCTATGGGGCCGTCCATAAAGTACGTCACGCTATTTTTGACGATTTTTGACCCCCCCCTCCCCCCCCGTCACAAAGTGTCACAAATCTCGGGACCCCCCCCCCTAAAGTACGTCACAATTTCGAAAAAAAATTTTAATTAAGAACTAATTAAAATTAAATCGAAAACTTAAATCGCACTTCACTATTAAACTACCTTAAAATATAAATATTAAAAGACCTATCAGTTTATTAAATGAGTTTAATAGTAGAATAACTAATTGTCAATAGTTGTATCAGTTATTCTTTGAAACAGTAACTCAATCAATTGAATTTGAAAAAAAAATTGCAAAAATTAGATTGACAATTATATAATAAACATCATTTATCTGCTACCTATTCATTTACAATGGGTGAGGTGAACTTTGAGATAATCTTCCGATTATGCATTCTATTGACACAGGATAAGAAGTAGATTAGCGAAACTTGACCTTAACCGTGGTTAAATAATAACAAGGGAAACAAAACAATGCGACTAAAAAAAGGACTAGATTGACAAATTATGTGAGCAGCTCTGGTGCTATATTGAATATGTTTATAGTGGGCCTGTGAATTATGTTTAATTAAAAAAAATATTCACTAGACATCATCCATCCATGGTGAAGTGTTCATCCATAGTTAAGACTGACATAAATCTTTCCGCATCATCGTTTCCTGGAAGGATAGTTGCAGACAGATCAACTTCATCCTCATCTAGCCACTCAACATCCTCTGAATGTGAATTTTCCATTCTGCCAATAATTGCCATGAGTTCTCTTTGCCTTCTAGCAGCGATTCTCAAAGGATGAATGCGTTTTATCTGAGTTGATTCTGGAAAATTTGGGGTTGGCACATTCTTCTAGGGGACGGGTGGTCGAGTGGTATAGAGCGCTCGACTGTCGACCGGAGGGTCCCGGGTTGGAATCTCAGTGAGAACCTTAGGACTTTTTCAGGTCCTGGTGAAAGTTCCCAAGTCCACCCAGCTTTAAATGGGTACCTGACTTTATGTTGGGGGAGAAAAGGCGGCTGGGAATTGTGCAAACCACACAATCCCTTCGTATGCCTAGGTTATAGAAACAGATTAATTCTACACTTCATCTGCCCCGATGGCCCTTTAGGGTTAAGGAAACTTTACTTTTTTACATTATCCTGCGCCCTAGCTCTGTGTTATCCTGTATGTTTCTTCAACATTGTTTGTGAGGCAAAGTATAAGTGACACACTTTGCAAATTCGATCATGTATGCTGGTCTGCAAAGATGGACAATAAGGATCATATGGTTGCACTTTAAAAACTCCTGTTGGTCTTCGCATAATGTCATCAAATTTGATAGTTTGTGCCACAAACAAACAATGAATGAAATATATGTGCATCTGCATCTGCTTTTTCTGAAGCTCTGAGTCCATCAGTTGTTTGGTTGATTGGGATTGGATTTGGAGGAGGAAATAATCTCGAAGGTAAAACGTTGAAAAATGAGCTCTGTACTTTGTCGCAACATTTTATGTCCTGACATTTCACAATTTGAGTGAAGTATGTACTGGTGCGAACATGATGGTCAAACCATTCTTATCCTTCGACATCAGTCCTGCTGCATCCAATTCAGATTTCTCAGGGTTGATATATTCTGCAACTGTTGAAAATTGGTCAACAATCACATGCGACCAGATTTCAGATTTCTTTCCAAATCCTCATTTATTGTTCTGCCCTGCGAATCAAAGTGACTGCCATAATGTTCATTTGGCAATATGACACCAGACAGTTTAATGCTACATGGAGCCATTCGATGTTCCACGCGATTATAAGCACTTCTTTCTGGTGCACTGGTTGCAAGGAATAAGGCATCAATATTATTTTAACGAAGTGATGGATTGCAACTTCAATTACGGTAATTTTTTGTATTATAATACAAATTCCAAATTTCTTTATCAGTAATATAATTATGCAGCAGACAACAAAGAAATAATAACACTTGCGTAAGGCTACTGATAAAACAAGGCTTTGCTACAGTTTATTAGCGGTCATAACTAGCATGAGGAATTGTGAACAAAATATTGAAAAGATATGCATTTCATGCTATTTTGACATAAAACTAATTCAAGTGTTTCACAATTTTTTTTGAAAATTATTTTTAAAACTATTAAGTTTTACTAAAAAAATAAAAAAAATTAAATTAGAAATAAAATTAAAAATATATTAAAAATGTGAGGTCACACTTGGCCTGAGCCCCTCCCCCTGTCACAAACTGTCACACTTTCTTATACCCCCCCCCCCCCTTGGAGCATGACGTACTTTATGGACGGCCCCTATAGTGCTGTAAAGCCAGTAACGCCATTTAATTTAAACTCGTCATTTAGTGTTATAATTCGTACATCAATCACGCGAATAGTTATGTTAGATAATCAACAAGCCAGTAACGTCATTAATTTTCAACTCCTTGCCTAGTGGTCAGATTGTACACCTATCACGTGAATTGTAACATTAGGTAATCAACAAGCCAGTAACGTCATTTATTTTAGACTCCTTGTCTAGTGATCAGATTGTACACCTATCACGTTAATTGTAACATTAGATAATCAACAAGCCGGTAAAGTCCTGTATTTTTTAACTATCCATGTATTGCTGCAACTTGTACATTCCCATGTGATGACAATAAAAATGTATGCATGTAGACAGCCGTTGTTAGATGAGTACAGGTCAGGGTTGTTCTAATGGATAGCCGAGAGAGACAACCACATATGACTTCCAATGCTAAAAGGTCCTCTTCAATTATTAATTCCTA
This sequence comes from Bulinus truncatus, assembly GCA_021962125.1. Taxonomy (NCBI): domain Eukaryota; kingdom Metazoa; phylum Mollusca; class Gastropoda; family Planorbidae; genus Bulinus; species Bulinus truncatus. Next base: position 2,485,048 of record JAGDYQ010000104.1, read on the forward strand.
TTAAATCAAATGTGAAGAGGGCCCTTGCTTAGCCCCACCCCACCTCTCCTACACTATCCATCAAAGTCTCTGCCTAGTGCACAATACACAGGCGTACTTAAAAATAGAAACCGTTTTTCAATTGCATTAGTTTAATTAAGCACGAGTTCTTGATACCACATAATCATTGCTACTGCCAGTTTAACAGTCAGCCTTTTTGTTAAGTTTCAAATTTCAGTCACACATACACACACACATAATGTGTACATTTTCACATTCACACACATATAATGTGTACATTTTCACATACAATATTTACAACAGAGCCACACTAACACACCAAATTCGGTAAGGCGAAAAAAAAAAAGAAAACGGTAGATATTTGTTTATAACTGTCGATGACTTTCATCATCCAGGCCCTGGGCTGGTCATCTCAACTTGTCATTCATCAAAAGTGTCAAAACTCTGACTGGCCCTCATTAAGAATCTCAGGTCTGAGTGTTGTGATTGACTTTTTTTCAAAATGTTAACTCCAGGTAGAAGAGTGTAGGTGTAATTCAAAGTATGCGATGATGAGCATTACCATTTTGGAAATGAGAATAAATTCAGTACCAATTATTTAATAAATGATTTCTAAATAATAACTGCATTAATTTACTCGAGTCGTATTTTTCTACATTAAAACTGTAAATATATGACTTATGTAGTGTAATTAAATGGAGACGGACACGTGACCTAATCTGTATTGAGGATTTCAACAAGCAGGTAAGTGTATGTAGTTAATCTGCTTTAGTTTTAACATAATTGAGTTGAAAGTTATGTTGAAAATTGTTTCGTTAATGTTTCCAAGTGAACTGAATACACTTTTTTTTCTATCTAAATAAAATATAATGAGAGGCGGTTGATCGAGCAGTGTAGAACGCTCGTGTCGACCAAAGGGTTCCTGGTTCGAAGCTCAGTTCTGGTGTTAGTTTGTTGAAATTTCACACAGCTTTAACACGAGTACCTGATTTTTATTTGGGGAATTAAAGTCGTCCGGGCGTTGTGGTAGCCTCACAATTCATTAAAATGCAGTGGATACTGTAACAGATGAACAATATACTTCATCTTCCCATGTTGGCCTTGAAGGATAAGACTGGACCCTACAGTCAATGACAAGACTGGACCCTACAGTCAATAACAAGACTGGACCCTACAGTCAATAACAAGACTCGACCCTACAGTCAATGACAAGACTCGACCCTACAGTCAATAACAAGACTCGACCCTACAGTCAATGACAAGACTGGACCCTACAATCAGTGACAAGACTGGACCCTACAGTCATTGACAAGACTGGACCCTACAGTCAATGACAAGACTGGACCCTAGAGTCAATGAAAAGACTGGACCCTACAGTCAATAACAAGACTCGACCCTACAGTCAATGACAAGACTGGACCCTACAGTCAGTGACAAGACTGGACCCTACAGTCAATGACAAGACTGGACCCTACAGTCAGTGACAAGACTGGACCCTACAGTCAATGAAAAGACTGGACCCTACAGTCAATGATAAGACTGGACAATGGTGCCTTGCATGCCTATCAAAGACTCACCACGCCTGCCTGCATTTTCGAAATATTTTGAATTCCGGTTAAAATCATAAGTTGATAGGCCTACTGATCACATGGATACATTTAATCTAATTATATCACATGGATACATTTAATCTAATTATATCACATGGATACATTTAATCTAATTATATCACATGGATACATTTAATCTAATTATATCACATGGATACACTTAATCTAATTATATCACATGGATACATTTAATCTAATTATATCACATGGATACATTTAATCTAATTATATCACATGGATACATTTAATCTAATTATATCACATGGATACATTTAATCTAATTATATCACATGGATACATTTAATCTAATTATATCACATGGATACATTTAATCTAATTATATCACATGGATACATTTAATCTAATTATATCACATGGATACATTTAATCTAATTATATCACATGGATACATTTAATCTAATTATATCAAAATGAAATACTAAGAACTCGAAATAAACACATATTTAGATTATGAAACTGCCCCCCCCTCAACTTGATTTTCCTTAGTCTCAAAAATCTTTTCTTACCCTGAAGATTATGTTTTCAACTAATTACATCATTAAATTGTGTCTTTTGAAAGTAATTTGAGTGCATTATATTTTTTCCGTAACTGAAGACACAGAGGCGGATTTAAGTAGGTTAAGCCCGGGAACACAAGAAAATGTTGGACCACTTTAAAAAAAATAAATATAGACATGAAAAGTATAAATACAAGTGTAAAGATGTCAAAGCGCTCTAAAAAAAAAGTTTAGGGGGCGTCTGATGCGCTACTGTTAAATCCGCTTCTAACTCTAATCTATTTCTAAAAAAAATGAAATCTGACAATTTACTTTTGTATTAGGGTGTGTATCAAACCATTCCCATGCACCGCCGATAGCGTTTTCGTCCGAACTATTTAACACATAAGAAATATTGACATTTTATTCTACCGTATAATACTGCCGTTTAAATCCACCGTGTGTAGGGATGAACAATCCATCGAGAAACACCTATTATTTGACCTTTGTTTTAGTAAACAACTAGTAATAAATTGATTAGAGTCAGCTTAGACAGAGTACTATGTAGGCTATATGATTGTAACAAATTTATTTTTTATAACACTAAACCTAACTTTGTATTTCCTATTTAGACAGCATTTAACCACACCCACACTGGTAAACTACACAACTTTCTAAATGACAATCTGGCCTACAGCGAATCAAATAGATGATTGGTTATGTGGACATCAATTATAACAGGGCTGCAGATGTTTACTTACACCTACCTGTCTGTAATGAGCTCTTGCAACTGTGCTGTAACTACACACTTTGTAAGGAGGGGTTTTCTCGTGCGACTTGAAATGTGCAGAGCCTTACCTTTTCATGCTATGAGCATGCGCAGTCCTTCCAAGCTGTATCAATCACAATACCTATTGACGCTGGTTAAAAGAAATACAATCAACTCTTTCATACAGAAAAAACAAATATAATTTGCCATAATGATTAAAACATATGGCAGAGGCGGCTTTGGAATAAGGGTTGAATACTTGGGGCCTAATGTATCTGTCCAATGAAAAGGTCTAGAACCGTAGCCGTCGGCAAAGTACCAAAGTACTCCTTAGAGCATGAGATGTAATAATTTTTGCTAATGCTATAATATCCATACATCCATTCGACAGTCTATCTGTCTAACTATCTGTATGACTATCTGCCAGACCGTATGTCTGTCCGTCTATCTATCCATCCTTCCCCTCACCCACTTCACATGCTGTCTACAATCTGTTATTGCAATAAGGTGGAATTCCATAAAGGAGTATTAATAGAAACCGAACTTAATGTTGGGTTAAAAATATTTTTTTTCTTCATTGTATTTTTTTCCCTACTCCCTTTTCCTACGGACTTAAAAAATTGGAAGAATTATTTTTATTGATTGTTTTAAAGCAGTTTTTTTCTAATTAATTTGATTGCACTATTTTGTTTACATTTTGATATTATTGAATGTCCTCTGATTTACTTATTACAGATAGCATACAAATGACAATTTCTTGTTGACAAGTTGTCAGTTGCAGTATAATGTCTCAAGCATTTAAAAAGTTTCTCAGCGGATCTGACCATGTACCGAAACAAAACGCTTATGTCGTGTCCAACGCTAACGGTACAACAATGCTGGGACCATTACTGTTGAAACAAAAGACGCAGCTCAACACATTTGACAAGGATAGAATCAGACATGCGACAACCACGCACGCAATAACAGCAGATTCTGACCACCAAACTAGATACCAACAGGCGGAAACTGTACAAGTGTATGCTTTAGTATCCAAAGAAACCAAACTGCTATCTGAAATAAGCCCGTTCATTGGTTGGGACGGGAAGACATCATCAACCAGCCCTGGTCACCAGTGGGTGGACAGACTTGAAACTGTGGACATCCGTCTGCCGGAAAAGATAATGGCGCCCACAGGAAACTCTTATATTCAAACTATCAAAAACAATCGCAAAAATTCCTTTTCGGTACAGAATGTCATTCCTCTGAACTTTATGATACCCGCAGCAACTAATTCGGATCACAAGGAGTTGACATTAACACAGCCTTTAAAGTTTGAAAGTAATGCCAACACATCTTCTTATATTGAAGAGATTGGAGATGAAAGAAGTAAAGACGCTACAAAACAGCTGAAACATAAAAGAGGTGAGCAAACAACTCGCAGTCCTGAAGTGGACACCAGTAGCAGGGTCTCAACATTTTTATCGGTCACCAATGTGAGACCCAGGGTATTACCCCCTGAAAGACCACCGCCAGCCGTCCCCTCCCCACAAAGACCTCCCCCGGTTGTTCCGCCTCCTCGTTCCACATCACTTGGCAACAAAGCCGACGCTGACGAAGAACCGGATGACTTCGTTCCGGAGCTATTGAGTATGAAAAAAATAACAAACTCTACGCCATCAGTGAAAGACACGGACAGGGAGATAGGAATAAGTGCTGACCACAATAAACATGGACATACTGACCACGGGGCTAAACAGACAGTAAATTTACCCGTTAGGGCAGTTTCAACCAGCGGTCCCCATTTCTTCACTGCCCACAACATAGATATTGATTTCAAAAAGAGAATCAGCAGCAAATTATCAGAACCTCTGCCCGGTGATGAGGAAGACGAAGACTCTCATAAAAATAAGAGAGGGACCAATCCATTGAAAAAATTTTTCGCTAGAAAGAAAGGCAAATATGACCCGTCAGTGGACTCTGAGATCTTTGAGTCAACTTTACCTTCATCAGGGTCAGATACCAGACATGCAAAGAAGAAAAAAAAGGACGCACCGAAAAAGAAGCCTAAAGATAAAGACAATAAAAAGGCAAAGAAACCAGAACAAACGAAGCCAAGGTTGACGAAAGATGAAATTGTTGTAGTGAAATCATCGGGAAAGTGTTTAACAGATTTGAGCTTTTCACCCGACGGTCTAGAGCTTGACATGAGTCAAAGTCCAGAGCTCGGGAAGAGTCACAAGGTGGTGAACAAACAGAGCAGCACCAGCGATGAAGGATCTGATGGCTCCAAGTCAGCTGTAGCTCATGATGAGTACAACGAAGTTGACGACGAAGGTGGCGGAGTGTATGCCAATTTCCCGACGGTTCTAAGGAGAAAAGTTGGCAGTGGGCATAGAGTCGCCCCGCCGAAGGTTCCGTCAACGGATTCATCAACTTCCGACCAAGAAAATGAATACAACGAGCCCGAAGATAATGAGGATGAGGATAAAGCTGACAGCAGCCAGAGCCAGGGTGAGGAGAGTGTTGAAAATGATGAGGCTGCTGAAGACGAAGCTGCAGATGGTGAGGTTGTTGACGACGAGGCTGAAGAGATTTACGTCAATACACTTCTGTTGGCTAAGATGAATAAATCAGACACGCCATCCAAGTCACCATCGTCTGTGACCAGTGATGGCAGCTCATCAAACAGCGGACATCAAGGATGTTATGTGGTCAACTACGATGAACAGATCAATGAACACGTTGGTAGTGAGATGACAGTAACAGCTACTGAAGATCATCAGACGTCTATAGATGATTCAACTTTTTCAAAAGATCCTAGTGAGTTCACAATTCAGCCTGAAGCCACGGAAATAATTCTCACAGCACCATCTGAGGTTAAAGAACATGAAGATCCTAGCAAAAACTTGAGAAGATTCAGACACTTACAAAGGAAGGGCATTTAAACAGCGAAAGAAATAATTCCATCTTGTAAGACAAACAAGCCAAAGAAGCAGTTTCCATAGGGCTACAACATTCAAATAGCAAATTGGAAGATAATAAAACCTTAGTTGACAATGTTATAAAACTAGAAGATAATGATAAGAGTAAAGAGAAGACTGACATAGACGACAATAGACATGTCTCAATAACTGGGGTTGAACACAAACAAGTGTTGCTTCCACCTTCTAACGAAGCTCATCTATTAGTTAATCCAATGACAATGTCACCCAGAGATATTGCCTACCAGTCGACACAGAAATATGAAATACAGCTTGACAAAGATGTCAGTGTACAGACTAAACAGAATAGATTGGAGACTGGCTTGAAAGAAAACAAAGATACTGAAAAATCTGTGGGCAAGAATATTATTGTGAATGCTCCTATAATATCTGGCAACTTAAAAGTAAAACAGCCGGGGTTAAAATTAGAACAGGCTAATACCATACATTTAAGCGATGAAGATTCTAATCATGGACAGACAAAGTTAGCTGTCAAGCAAGATTTACATTTGGATATAAAAAATGATGTCAATACAAAGAGAGACGAAAAGGTTTTGGCTGAGAAGGGAGACAATAGCAGCGTAGAAACCAAAGATAAGTCAGATGTTAACAATAAAGGGAACAACAAGTTAGATCCTATTACTTCTCCTGTTGCTATCAAAATTGGAGTAACCTCCCCTGGGGCACATATTACAAAACCACCAGTACCACCGCCCACCAAGCCTAAGCCACCAGCGTGGAGAGATGAAGGAACTTGCTTGAGCCACCAGGAACATCAACAAACGCCAGCCCCTCGATCAACTCTGTCTGATCTCCCTGTGGCACCAAAAGGCTCAACTAACATCACGTGGATCTGAGGAGAGCATCAATAAAAAATTGATAGCAGGAGCTTTGAAAGAACTCGATGATTTCATTGACAACGAAATCAAACAAGACACGGCTTCTAAAGAATTCAACGTAAGTACTGCCAACTCTCCACACTGCAGTCAGGAAGATTACGAGAAATTTATTGTTTCACACAAACACATTGGCGACCCAGAAGTTTCAAAAGAACAGTCATATAACTCCAACACAGATAAACCGAATGTAACTATTGTAAATAAAAATTTATTGGGTATAAAGCCCGATATAGCAGTTGCTAGATCTTCAGAGCTAGGCAGGTATGAACGTGTTGTAAGCTGTACCATTGAGAGTAGAGATGCGAATATATCACCCAATAAAGATAAGAAACACTTGAATGTCAACCCATCCAACGATCGAGGTTATGAGGACGTCATTAATATTATTTCAGCAGAGAAATCAGTGGACCATGAAGATATGGAAAAAATTTATGACGAGATCGGAGACTCTGACAGTGACCTGTCCCCAACATCAAGATGTTTTAAATTTCACTGGAAGAGAAAGGACAGAGACCAGAGTCTGAAGAAGGAAGATGGCGAACCAATGATGGAAAATGTGAGAGAAAGTAAAGAAAGAAAGAATAGAGAGGTGAAAGGTAACAAAACGAAAGAAGAGACTGGTGAGAAGATTAACAAGGACAAGAAAAGGAAAAAGAAAACGAGTGTAAACGTACAGTCAAAATCAAAGAAGGACTCAAGACGAGAGAAATCTAAGAGTCACAGGGATGGTGTCGAGGGTGAAACTCACACTAGCTCTGTCTGCTCATCAACCTCTGGCGAATCAGAGTATTCGGACTACGACGTCATGGCTGAGATTGGTCAAGATAAAGAGCGTGACGTGCATATCAATGATCCTCAGTTGCTACCAGTTGGCACCGACACAGTGGGTGTGCATGATGAGAAGAAAGAAGACTCGGCTAAAATCAGAATCGTTCATGCAGATTCTTTCGGCTATGAAATTCCATCGAAACTTGCTGTCAGCAGTAAAATGTCTGATCATGTTAAAGTGTCACCAACAAAAGTAAACGACCAAGGAGTAAGGAATGATTTGAGTGATTCGGCTCAGAATAAAAGTGATTCACTTATAAACCAAACAAAGAACGATGCAGACATTGGTGCCCATACAAATGTTGCTATAAGTACACCTAATGATCAGCTCAGTTTAGAGCCAATAGCTAAAGAGTCAAAACCAACGACCGTAGAGTTAAAAACATTAAAGGGAGCTGAAAATGCACAACTTAATGTTAAAATAAGGGAGACAACAATGGTAGAAGATAATTTTGAAACAGGTTCAGTTTCAGTTAACCATGGAATATCCATTCAAAATAAATCAACCTCGGAGGATAATTCCAGTCTGCATGAAAATAGCCAGGGTAATGTAACCACGCATAATGTAATTGTTGCCAGAGAAATTGAAGAGCCAAGACATACAATCCACCCGGCAATTTATGTGCAAAATAAACTGGCCATGTTTCAAGCTAATACTGACGTCGACAAAGTGAAACGAGAAAATAAATCAGATAAAAACAAGAAAGAAAATAAAACAAAGCAAAAGTCGACGAGACATGTATCATCTTCATCATCATCGTCATCATCATCTGACTCAAGTATTTCTGATCGGAAAAATATCGGAGGTGAAAAGAAGAGACGAAAAAAGAAACAAATAAAAGTTTCAGTACCGGAAGTAGATCTTAAAGTAAAGAAAGATGGGGGAGAAAATTTTGTGGACAATACAACGCCAGAGAATAATAAGAAAGAAATAGAAATAAAAGAAATTATATTTCTCAATGAGGAAAAAGAAAAGAAAAAATCACATGAAAGTAAAACAAAACAGGTAGATAAAGGCATTAAGTTTATTAATATGGCAGAAAAGAAAATAACATGTGACAGAAATGTTTACACTGAAACCGAAGATTCTCAATTTTCAATTTTCCTCGACATTTACCTAAACCTATAAGTTGAGTTTCAAGGGAAGGACAATGTGAAAACGTCTATGAAAGACAGCCCCCACGTGATGGATCTAAGACTACACACAGAGTCTGATAAATCTCAAGAAACAGCGCGAGAAGACAAAAAACATCACAACATTCCTCCATCTTCTGAACCAATCGAAGAAATAAAAACAAACAAATCAAATGAAGAAAAAAGACATAATATTAAAATAGACAACGCTGTGAAAACCACGAGTCCAGACAAGATGAAGTCAAATACAATTGAAATGAAAGATAGTGTCTTTCCAGATCGCCTAGACGCACACTTCAGTATGACGCCTGCTACCACTGATGCTGTTTCGAGTGTCTTCCAGATCCCATACGTGCAGAGTTTATCTGAAATTGATGACGGCCCATGGAAAGATTACTCCGCCCTGGAGCTAGGTGGCCTGACTAGATCAAAGGAAGCCTCCGCGGACAACAAAGTTATCTTGCAGAAACAAAAACCGCCTGACACCGCTGACAGAACAACGTCACTTCCGCCTGATCACGTGGCCCCGCCGGTCCCGAGAGTGAGGTCGAAGATAGGACTGGTGAACGAGGCGGGGGATGTTTTGAGACTACCGAAGAAGCCAGACGTTAATCTGAATATAATTTAACATCATTCAGTCCCTGCTCACAGGAGACGTCAGATACTGAGATTTATGCAGACGGCACCAGCGTGGAGTCCAACAACTGCGAGGTGATCCCTAAGGGACACCTCTCACCATCAACATACCTAGGTGTGCCCGTCAAACATAAAAACATGGCGATTACAGTTAGCAACAACAGAGCGAGGGACGATGGCGAAGTCAACAGTGACGAGAGAGAGGCAGGCGGACAAGACTATGACCAGGTGCCTGTTAGGATGAGGAGACTCGTCAATGCTAAGCCGGTGTTTTCAGGTGTGATGACGGGCTCATCCGCAGCGACCCCTACACCGGCTGGTAGAACAACGTCAGGGGAGCTAACTCACACTAAACGAAGCACAAAGGGGCCTCACTCCGCAGGTCCGGAATACGCCCTGCCATGGGAGGACAAAAAATTGGATACATTGGCCCCGGCCACAACACTGGGCTCAGTAACACCAGTCACTGCCAGTTCCAGGTGATCATAGTAGTTTTATATTGTGTCTGATGATGTGTCTGTTGATTTACTACCTATTGTCAATACACATCTATTACCTGTTGAGCTATCCATTCATCATCTATTCGAAATACATATTTATCACACACAACCAAATTAACACACCTAGCTACTTACTTCAATTACCTACTCCGTACATTGCTAAACAAACGACAAAGCAGTATGTCTATCAGTCAGTCTTTCTGTCTATCTGCCTGCCTGTCCGTCAGTCTGTCTGTCTGTATATCTGTTTGTCTGTACGTCTTTTAGTCTGTCTCTCTGTCCATCCATCTTTCTGTCTGTCTGTCTGTCTACTCACCTTTTACCTTTTCTGGCTATAAACCTGTCTTTCTGTCTACTCATCTGTTTACCTACCTCCTCACATACCTATCTGCCTGTCTGTCTACTCACCTATCTACCTACCTCCTCACATACTTATCTGTTTGTCTGTCTAATCCCTTATCTACCTGCCTGTCTGTCAGTCTGTCTGTATATCTGTTTGTAGCAAAATATTACGTATCACTGTCAACATATACCTAAATTAAACTATCAAACTATCTAACGATTTATAAAATCATGTCATGCTTTGACTATTTATAGAATCATGTCATGCTCTGACTATTTATAGAAGCATGTCATAAAAAATACATTTCCAGATCTTCGAGTGAGCCGTCATCAGAGATTGATTCCTTTAGTGGAGCCCGGATGTCGTACACTTCAGAAGACATCAACGATGAGATTGGATTCGGCATTGGAGACAGACACAAGACAAAAAGACTTGATCCCAGCTCTAACACAAAGCCTGCTGATAAACACAGAGTGTACCATCAAGATGGGAAAAAAGGAAACCGTCTAAAGTAAAAACATTTGATACGGTTCATCATACAAACTTAAAATAATTATTTTAATAATAATTTGTTAATTTACTTGTCACTGACAATAATATAGAAAGGAAGTAGCTGTACCCTGCAAAAACCTTTGCATGGAGTTATATCCCCTTAGGCTTAATCGGTAGGCTAGGTTATTTTTTTTTGGTTTCGGGCAAATCCGATTTTTTCATGATTGTATTTTAAACTGGGATACTGTTGTATTAATTCTTTACTTTCGATTTAACGCAGAACCCAAAATCGCTATTATATTATTAGATTATTAACAATGTATTTCTCAACGTAAAGGAAACTTGAAACATATGAAATTTTGGTCATTAAGTGCTTAGATATAGTAACAGTCACCTACATATGTATCCTGTGGTGCCTACATGGCCATTGCACTGTCGGCTATGGTGGGGGATGAAAGAAATGCACTGCGAAAACCGTACCATTATAGGTTTACATAATTTAAGAGATAAACACCTCACCCTTTTCAGGAACTTGCAAAAAAAAAAAAAAAAAAAAACCCAAAACAAACAACAAGGAAAAAACAAACAAAACAACAAGGAACACATAAAGTGAATAAGTTTAGTAATTATTATTTTATTCCATATTGAGTCTAATCTGAAAAATAAAGTATCGTCTCACATGTAGGTCTTTATCTGCTGTATGATTCGGAGCGGCAGCGTAACCAGCCGTAGTGGACTTTTTAAGTGGTTCCGACCCCCCCCCCCACCCCCAATCCTGTGCCGAAAATAGTAAAGTGGGGAACATACCACTCTTTGCTAGTGGGAAATAAAGCGCCAACTGGGGCGGACACCCCCCCTCCTCCCCAAATACGCCGATGATGCGGAGCATTTCGTGATCAATTTCTAAAGTATCGAAAATATTTTATTTATTTTTTTTTTTAAACTAAATTTCAGAACGAGTAAAATTAAGCTTAAGTATAAATACCACAACTGTATGTATGCTAGGAATAAGCAAACTCGACTGTTTATTCAATAATTTTTAATGTATATTCAGTATATGAGGAACAGGTAGCCGAGTGGTGTAAAGCTCTCGACTGCCGACTTGAGAGTCACGGGTTCGATCATCATTTATTAAATTATCGGGTCAATCCACAGAGCTATTAGCTCTCTGTTATATATTGTAAGCATTTATTAATTTATCGGGTCAATCCACAGAGCTATTAGCTCTCTGTTATATATATTGTATGCATTTATTAAATTATCGGGTCAATCCACAGAGCTATTGGCTCTCTGTTATATATATTGTATGCATTCATTAAATTATCGGGTCAATCCACAGAGCTATTAGCTTTCTGTTATGTATTGTATACATTTATTAAATTATCGAGTCAATCCACAGAGCTAATAGCTCTCTGTTATATATTGTATGCATTTATTAATTTATCGGGTCAATCCACAGAGCTATTAGCTCTCTGTTATATATATATTGTATGCATTTATTAAATTATCGGGTCAATCCACAGAGCTATTGGCTCTCTGTTATATATTGTATGCATTTATTAAATTATCGGGTCAATCCACAGAGCTATTAGCTCTCTGTTATATATATTGTATGCATTCATTAAATTATCGGGTCAATCCACAGAGCTATTAGCTCTCTGTTATGTATTTTATACATTTATTAAATTATCGAGTCAATCCACAGAGCTATTAGCTCTCTGTTATGTATTGTATGCATTTATTAATTTATCGGGTCAATCCACAGAGCTATTAGCTCTCTGTTATATATATATTGTATGCATTTATTAAATTATCGGGTCAATCCACAGAGCTATTAGCTCTCTGTTATATATATTGTATGCATTTATTAAATTATCGGGTCAATCCACAGAGCTATTACTTCTCTGTTCCATCGGAAGAAAAAAGACAAAAAAGAAACAGATCGGAATGATGACGACAGCGATGATGACAAAGATGATGTTACTGATGATGAGAATGTTAGGTAAATATTAGGATGGTTGGTTGGTTGGATGCTAGGTTTGATGGATGGTTAGTTACAGTGGCGTCACTAGGGGGCGGTGCGGTAACTCATGGTGTCACCCCTCTCATGACACCCCATAGACATACAGCATTCTTAGCAAAATTTATAAATAAATTTACAACGACAATAGAAGAATAAATAATTGATATCTATAGGTCAGTGCAAGTATACCAATAATTTCATTAAAATAATTAATAATAAAAAGTACGCAGTGTCTGTTAATAATCGGAGATATTTTTATATTTGGCATTATTTTTTTTTCAAAGCCTTATAAAGTCAATTGCTGTTAATAATCGGAAATATTTTTATTTATTTTTAAAAATTAAATACGGCTTGGAATTATTTTAAATTAAGAAATAAGAATATAGGCCTAAAACTAGATATTTTACATTTAGGTGTCACCCCTTGTGAGGGTGTCACCCGGTGCGGTCCGCACCCCCCATCGCATCCCCCTAGTGACGCCACTGGTTAGTTGGTTGGATGATAGGTTTGATGGATGGATAGTTGGATAGATGAATAAATGGATGGTTGGTTCGATAGATGGATGGTTGGTTGGATGAAAAGTTATTGAAAGGATGATTGGTTGGTTGGATGAAAGGTGTATCGAATGGATGATTGGTTGGTTGGATGGATGGATGGTTGAACTAGTCAATACTTGATGTTTTGTTTATCAGTTTCTTTCATAATAACTGGAATTATAAACATTCTACTCCCGTTTGGTTATTATAAATATCTAGGTTTTAAATTTCAGTGACTCTTACCAGATGAATGGTACTGTCTATGTAAAATATATCGTCATAATTTAACGGTCTGTCTCCATTGGTATACTATTTTATGCACATTTTAATTCTTTTTATCTGCATACGCTATAATGTCATTGCATCTTTTTATTTTGTATTTCACAAAGTGAAAGTAAAAAGAAAAAAAGGGATTCTGAGAAATCCGACCACAAAAAAAGAAAACCGGAAAAACCCAAAAAGCCAGAAAAACTACACAAAGGAAATAAAACCGATAGACTGTCATCAGAAATAGATTCTGAGGGCTTAGAAATGACTTCATCAGATCAAACGGACAGAGAGCCACTGTGTAGACTTATCAAGATAAATGACGATGGTTCTAAAGTTATGGAGATGATACGTCCTCAGTCAGAGCCGTTGGGAATATTCTTTAAGAAAGGACCAGAAACTCACAGAGAAGGTGAACCATTCTTTCAAAGAAAATTTTGACCGCTAATAATTTTAAATGAAAAAAATACGGGGAATATTTTCAAATGGATCCAAGCGAGAAAATATGTAAATTAAATATTTATAATATCAGCGCACATTTATTTAAACATTACTCAATGTATGTCCAGCATATCAAAGACAAATCGATTCAGACATTGTAAATTTCTCGAATATTAAGATAAATAACTCATTAACTGTACCGTAAATTTAAATTTGAAAGTACCCCATCTCTAGATATTTCGGTTTAATAAAAATGAAATGGATAGTAAGCAATCTCTTCATATTTCGGTATTGTAAAAATGTAATTAACAGTCCCCATCTCTAGATATTTCGATATAGTAAAAATGTTTCAAATGAATTTTTTAAAAATAAAAATGAAAAACACAAAATATTAAAAAAAATTATGTCTTGCAGGTTTGGTGGTCAAGTCTTTCCTGGACAAATACGCCAAAAGACTATTCGCTGGACTGTTACGTGTCGGTGACGAGATAGTTGAGATAGATGACGATGACATTTGTCATTTGACTCTGGATGAGATTAAAGAGCTCATACAACAGAAAGAGAGAATGATTCTAAAATTGAGGGCTACTGACTACCTGACATAAGCAAGCAAATCTACATCTCTCTCTCTCTCTCTCTCTCTCTCTCTCTCTCTCTCTCTCTCTCTCTCTCTCTCTATATATATATATATATATATATATATATATATATATATATGTATTTTACTTTTCACCTAACACTATTTTTCATTGTGGGAAACATATCTCCTGTTGTTCACAAGACAAATGAATTTAATATTTTTTAAAAAATAACAAATTTATGCCGGAATTGATTTTATACATTTTTCAATATTATTTTCAATGTTTACAAGTAATATACATTTATTAATGTATTTATTGAGACGCTGAAGTAATAGTTTTACACACATTATTAATGGTTCAGTGTTGCTATTAGAGAATTAAATTTTACTTAAAAATTTGATGCTTTGTTTTTGTCAATATATGAATGAAGTTAATCGTTGAGTTTGTCTGTCACCCACCCACTCACTAAGCCAGCCACCCACTCACTAGGCCAGCCACCCACACACTTGGCCAGCCATTATTCACTAGGCCAGCCACCCACTCATTAGGCTAGCCACCCACACACACACTAGGCCAGCTACTCAATGGGCCAGCCAGACACCCACTCACTAGGCCAACCACCCACACATTAGGCCAGCCACACACTCACTAGGCCAGCCACCTACTCACTAGGCCAGCCACCCAACTCACTAGGCCAGCCACCCAACTCACTAGGCCAGCCACCCACACACTCACTAGGCCAGCCACCCACTCACTAGACCACCCACCCACTCACTAGGCCAGCCACCCACACATTAGGCCAGCCACCCACACACTCACCAGGCCACCCACACACTCACTAGGCCAGCCACTTAACTCACTAGGCCAGCCACCCACACACTCACTAGGCCAGCAACCCACACACTCACTAGGCCAGCCACCCAACTCACTAGGCCAGCCACCCACACACTCACTAGGCCAGGCACCCACACTCACTAGGCCAGCCACCCAACTCACTAGCCCAGCCACCCACACACTCACTAGGCCAGCAACCCAACTCACTAGGCCAGCCACCCACACACTCACTAGGCCAGCCACCCACACACTCACTAGGCCAGCCACCCAACTCACTAGGCCAGCCACCCACACACTCACTAGGCCAGCCACCCACACACTCATTAGGCCAGCCACCCAACTCACTAGGCCAGCCACCCACACACTCACTAGGCCAGCCACCCACACACTCACTAGGCCAGCCACCCAACTCACTAGGCCAGCCACCCACACACTCACATGGACTGAACAAAAAAAGGTGTTACATTTTTTCAGGTAGTTTGTTTAGTGGTATTAACTGACTTCAGTTTTAGCGTCAGATAACTAATTAAAGTCAAAATAAAAATAACGAGCGGGTTACAGTGTATAATTATTAGATTGTGATTTCCTATTAGGGTAACACAAAGTTATTTTCTGCTGGTAATAACAACTCCGTGAAAGTCTTCCACCCTTATCAGACCCACAGACAGAAAGTCTTCCATCCTTATCAGACCCACAGACAGAAAGTCTTCCATCCTTATCAGACCCACAGACAGAAAGTCTTCCAACCTTATCAGACCCACAGTAAGAAAGTCTTCCAACCTTAACAGACCCACAGACAGAAAGTCTTCCACCCTTATCAGACCCAGACAGAAAGTCTTCCACCCTTATCAGACCCACAGACAGAAAGTCTTCCATCCTTATCAGACCCACAGACAGAAAGTCATCCATCATTATCAGACCCACCATCAGAAATTGTAACTTGATCTTAAGTTTTGTCCTTACATTTAAAAAATAAAAGTTTTTTTTTAATCTCATTATTAATTTTTCAATTTTACAAAAAAACTTTTTTTAAGTCACAAATATTTATCTAGTCCACTTTAAAGATTTAAAAGCAATTCACCATCTTTTGTATGTATAATGCATATAAAATATAAATAATGTCCCATGAGAGTAAAAAATGTTATAATCTGCTCGATATCAGCCTGGTGCTGTGCATGAAGCCATAATCTCTGCACTTATTCCTCCCCCCCCCATTTCCAATATACACATTCACAAAAAAGTAAATAAATATACACATTCACAAAAAAGGTAAATAAATATACACATTCACAAAAAAGTAAATAAATATACACATTCACAAAAAAGTAAATAAATATACACATTCACAAAAAAGTAAATAAATATACACATTCACAAAAAAGGTAAATAAATATACACATTCACAAAAAAGTAAATAAATATACACATTCACAAAAAAGTAAATAAATATACACATTCACAAAAAAAGTAAATAAATATACACATTCACAAAAAAGGTAAATAAATATACACATTCACAAAAAAGGTAAATAAATATACACATTCACAAAAAAGGTAAATAAATATACACATTCACAAAAAAGTAAATAAATATACACATTCACAAAAAAGGTAAATAAATATACACATTCACAAAAAAGGTAAATAAATATACACATTCACAAAAAAGTAAATAAATATACACATTCACAAAAAAAGTAAATAAATAAATATACACATTCACAAAAAAGTAAATAAATATACACATTCACAAAAAAGTAAATAAATATACACATTCACAAAAAAAGTAAATAAATATACACATTCACAAAAAAAGTAAATAAATATACACATTCACAAAGGTAAAGGTAAATAACATCACAAAAAATATACACATTCACAAAAAAGTAAATAAATATACACATTCACAAAAAAGTAAATAAATATACACATTCACAAAAAGGTAAAAAAAAGGTAAATAAATATACACATTCACAAAAAAGGTAAATAAATATACACATTCACAAAAAGGTAAATAAATATACACATTCACAAAAAGGTAAATAAATACACATTCACAAAAAAGGTAAATAAATATACACATTCACAAAAAGTAAATAAATATACACATTCACAAAAAGTAAATAAATATACACATTCACAAAAAAAAGTAAATAAATATACACATTCACAAAAAAGTAAATAAATATACACATTCACAAAAAAGTAAATAAATATACACATTCACAAAAAAGTAAATAAATTATACACATTCACAAAAAAGGTAAATAAATATACACATCACAAAATACAAATAAAATAAAAAAGGTAAATAAATATACACATTCACAAAAAGTAAATAAATATACACATTCACAAAAAAGTAAATAAATATACACATTCACAAAAAAGGTAAATAAATATACACATTCACAAAAAAGGTAAATAAATATACACATTCACAAAAAAGTAAATAAATATACACATTCACAAAAAAGTAAATAAATATACACATTCACAAAAAAGTAAATAAATATACACATTCACAAAAAAGGTAAATAAATATACACATTCACAAAAAAGTAAATAAATATACACATTCACAAAAAAGTAAATAAATATACACATTCACAAAAAAGTAAATAAATATACACATTCACAAAAAAAGTAAATAAATATACACATTCACAAAAAAGTAAATAAATATACACATTCACAAAAAAGTAAATAAATATACACATTCACAAAAAAGTAAATAAATATACACATTCACAAAAAAAGTAAATAAATATACACATTCACAAAAAAGGTAAATAAATATACACATTCACAAAAAAGGTAAATAAATATACACATTCACAAAAAAGGTAAATAAATATACACATTCACAAAAAAGTAAATAAATATACACATTCACAAAAAAGGTAAATAAATATACACATTCACAAAAAAGTAAATAAATATACACATTCACAAAAAAGGTAAATAAATATACACATTCACAAAAAAGTAAATAAATATACACATTCACAAAAAAGTAAATAAATATACACATTCACAAAAAAGTAAATAAATATACACATTCACAAAAAAGTAAATAAATATACACATTCACAAAAAAGTAAATAAATATACACATTCACAAAAAAGTAAATAAATATACACATTCACAAAAAAGTAAATAAATATACACATTCACAAAAAAGGTAAATAAATATACACATTCACAAAAAGTAAATAAATATACACATTCACAAAAAAGGTAAATAAATATACACATTCACAAAAAAGTAAATAAATATACACATTCAAAAAAAAGGTAAATAAATATACACATTCACAAAAAAGGTAAATAAATATACACATTCACAAAAAAGTAAATAAATATACACATTCACAAAAAAGTAAATAAATATACACATTCACAAAAAAGTAAATAAATATACACATTCACAAAAAAAGGTAAATAAATATACACATTCACAAAAAGGTAAATAAATATACACATTCACAAAAAAGGTAAATAAATATACACATTCACAAAAAAGTAAATAAATATACACATTCACAAAAAGGTAAATAAATATACACATTCACAAAAAAGTAAATAAATATACACATTCACAAAAAAGGTAAATAAATATACACATTCACAAAAAAGTAAATAAATATACACATTCACAAAAAAGGTAAATAAATATACACATTCACAAAAAAGGTAAATAAATATACACATTCACAAAAAAGTAAATAAATATACACATTCACAAAAAAGGTAAATAAATATACACATTCACAAAAAAGTAAATAAATATACACATTCACAAAAAAGGTAAATAAATATACACATTCACAAAAAGGTAAATAAATATACACATTCACAAAAAAAGTAAATAAATATACACATTCACAAAAAAGGTAAATAAATATACACATTCACAAAAAAGGTAAATAAATATACACATTCACAAAAAAGTAAATAAATATACACATTCACAAAAAAGGTAAATAAATATACACATTCACAAAAAAGTAAATAAATATACACATTCACAAAAAAGTAAATAAATATACACATTCACAAAAAAGGTAAATAAATATACACATTCACAAAAAAGTAAATAAATATACACATTCACAAAAAAGTAAATAAATATACACATTCACAAAAAAGTAAATAAATATACACATTCACAAAAAAAAGTAAATAAATATACACATTCACAAAAAAAAGTAAATAAATATACACATTCACAAAAAAGTAAATAAATATACACATTCACAAAAACAACAACAAAAAATGAGTAAATATCATCGGACTCCACAATATTTCAATTAATTGTCTTATAAATTTTATACAGTGCATTGTCATCAAGACTGCACAAGTGTTCGCAGGTATAATATCTAATATTGAAATGTTAACAGTTCATATGTGACCCTTTGAGACCCCATAGGGTGTGTCTTACAAGGCAAACAGTAGCTAGAGTAACAGGTGTGCATCACTTAATCAGCGAATATGAGGGAAAATGTAGCAAGGTATCATCAATTCAGATAATAAAGAATTGAATACATGGAACAGTGCAAGGCAATCTTGACACTGAATAAAAAAAAACATAATTGAAAGAAAAACCGATTCGGGAACAGAGATAGCCCTTAATGTGCTGAAGCATAGATCTTGGGATACTTTGTACTGTTGTTGAATCTACATTGCTGAACTCATTGTAAATAAATGTACCTCGTATTGAATTAATGCAAATTATAGATTCAAATATTGCTGAATGCACTGATCGGGGCTGATAATAACAAGAGCCCACATGCCTTCCATACCTTCCAAACTCCATCAAACCAAATGTTATCCAACAAAAACAAATTCTTAGTCATCTGGAATTTAAGTAATGTGTCAACAACTGAATTTCTTTGTCTGTAATGTATCACTAAAACATCTGTTTATTAAAACAGAGAGTAAATGACTTGAATTTCAAACAATTCTGAAGTCTAGTATATAAGAACAAGAATAATTCCAAGGCTTTCGTGTAATTCTGTTAAAGTCTTTACTCAAAATGAACTTCATTGTTCTAGTAGTTTGCTTGGTTGTTTTAACACCTGCTATTCTGGTTGTAGATGCAGGTAACTCTTTCTTTTATAAAATATAATTACTTTGGATTTAATGTGAAAAAATTTCACTATTGTCACAGATTATATATTAAAGATAGCTCATTGCTATATAAATAGTCCTCGGTTTTGTGTCCAAAACTCTTGCGCCACTGTTGTTGTTTGCTTTTGTTTCCATTCATAAAAACACTAACACCTATTTACAACTCTTTGTTGTGTTTTTTCAAGATATGAAATATGAATGAAAAGCTTTCAATTTGATTTATAAATACAGTCGATTCCTCTTAATTGGACACATCGGGACCGAAGCTTTTTTGTCCTAATTAAGCGGCTGTCCCAATTAAACATACATATATTATATATATATATATATAATAAACATTTCTTTTCTATGAATGGACTGATGAGTGTAAATATCATTAATGGCGGCGATGAAAACATTGTTTCAAAACAAGGCTTGGGCAGTCTGTACAATACATAATCTGTGGTTATTGTTAGAGTTTGAGTCCAAGAATAAATACCCATTTTTTATAATTACTTTATAATCGTAACTTCGACTTATTGAAATGTCGAGTCCACAGCGCTTGGCCAGTAACAAGTAAAAGAGAAACAACATTTAATTCATTTTTTTACTAAAGGCAGAAAGAGGTCTAGATTACAACATGAGTAGGACCCATTAAAATGTGATTTTGGTTTTTCGAGTATTGTTAAGTGTTTGAATGCGCCAAATACAAAAAAAAAAAAGTATTAATTGTTCCATTTTAGTAAGGAGGGCCACCAGACTGATTTATATCGATACATTAATGAAGAAATAGAACAAAAAATATTTCACTGTCTCACTTGTCTCCAATACTGCCAAAGTGTCTGCTACCTTTATGTACTTTATATTTCTTTTATTATTACAGGCTATTTAACATAGAAACCAATTTGTTTTCATTGTGTATATTAACCTTACTTTTTATATGTTAGTCCATACTTTTGTATATGTAAATCTTACTTTTTGTATGTTAGTCCTTACTTTTTTATATGTCTGTCCTAAATTTTTTAGTCCCCGTTTTGTCTGTCTGTCTGTCTGTCCGTCATCACCCTAGATCTCAACAACCATAAGTCCTAGACCCATGATGTATATATCATTTTGTAGGTCTTGGCCTGCCAAGTAAACAACTTGGTCCATTTCGCGATCTGATCTCTGAGGGCCGAAAAAGGGGGCGTATTAAGTACCGTTTTTACTTTATAAGCTATATTAACAAAGGAGCGCCCTATATCTCAGCAACCATAAGTCCTAGACCCATGATGTATATATCATTTTGTAGGTCTTGGCCTGCCAAGTGTACATCAAAAGTGCATTTTGCGATCTGACCACTCAGGGCCGAATATAAGAGTTTCTTATGTACCGTTTTTGCTTATATTTTAAATATAAATAATAAAAGCTAATCAACGGGGCGTAATCATTATTTATTTTTGTAACAGTTATTCAACATGATTACTTTCCTCTCTATTTATCAAAACCCATACACGTGGAGCAAAAATCTATGGCTGTAACCCGGAAAAAAAAATACGGATTTCGTCCGGCGTAACCGTAGCCACTGCTTCCACGAAAATGCTCTAAAATGTCCTTTGTCCGAAACGGAAAAGACTTAAATTGCTTGTTGTATGTTAACCTTACTTTTATTCCAGTTTTTGTACATGAATCGACTAGACTGATATTAAACCACTTGCAAATGTTAAAAAAAGATTGCATTTGTTTACGATCGATAATTTCTATTTTTTCCAATATTTAATCTAGATGGCTAAATTTATTTTAATGTTTCCTAGAAATCTCCGTGAATCTTTGGAATTTTGTCAACATGTTAAGTGGCCGCTACATCAACAACGGACAGATAGAAAAAGAAAACAAAAAAGCAGAAGTAAAAGAAGGCCGACATAATTAAATATCCGTTTTATATTTGCCTGTGGAAATTCCATGGCTTGCTCCGGTAAGATAATAAAAAGGTTAATAAATTCGATAGTTATCTCCAATAAGCATGGTAGTAAATTCCATGTTAAGCTCCATGGTTAGTTTTAATAAACATGGTAATAAATTCCATTGTTATCTGCAGTAAACATTGTAGTACATTCCATGGTTAGCTCCATGGTTAGCTTTAATAAACATGGTAGTAAATTTCATTGTTATCTGCAATAAACATGGTAGTACATTCCATGGTTAGCTCCATGGTTAGCTTTAAAAACATGGCAGTAAATTCCATGGTTATCTCAATAAACATGGTAGTACATTCCATGGTTAGCTCCATGGTTAGCTTTAATAAACATGGTAGTAAATTCCATGGTTATCTCAATAAATATGGTAGTAAATTCCATGTTTATCTCAATAAACATGGTCTTAAATTCAAAGGTTATCTTCATGGTTAGCTTTAATAAACATGGTAGTACATTCCATGGTTAGCTCCATGGTTAGCTTTAATAAACATGGTAGTAAATTCAAGGGTTATCTCAATAGACATGGTAGTAAATTCAAGGGTTATCTCAATATACATGGTAGTAAATTCCATGGTATCTCCATAAATATGGTAGTAAATTCAAGGGTTATCTCAATAAACATGGTAGTAAATTCCATGGTTATCTCAATAAACATGGTAGCAAATTCCATGGTTATCTCCAATAAACATGGTAGTAAATTCCATGGTTATCTCAATAAACATGGTAGTAAATTCCATGGTTATCTCAATAAACATGGTAGTAAATTGAAGGGTTGTCTCAATAAACATGGTAGTAAATTTCATGGTTATCTCAATAAACATGGTAGCAAATTCCATGGTTATCTCCAATAAACATGGTAGTAAATTCAAGGGTTATCTCAATAAACATGATAGTAAATTCCATGGTATCTCCATAAACATGGTAGTAAATTCCATGGTTATCTCAATAAACATGGTAGTAAATTCAAGGGTTATCTCAATAAACATGGTAGTAAATTCAAGGGTTATCTCAATAAACATGCTAGTAAATTTCATGGTTATCTCCAATAAACATGCTAGTAAATTCAAGGGTAAAAAAAGTGCAAAAAAATATCACTCCCAATATTCCAATCTTTTTCCGAATAAGAGCTTTAGTGATTATTTTCACTGTAGAGATTAGAAATCATTTTTACAGATTACGAACATTGGCTTACAAATTAGTTAACTATTGTTAATTATTATACGTTACAAAAATTTGGAAAGCTTATTTTTTAAATCGTCATAATGAGAATACGCAATTTTCGAGCATAATGACCATAATACACTAATAATTTTAAATGCAATAGAACAATTAAGAACTATGTTAAAAACAAACAAATAAAAAGACATTCAATGATTAAATAAATGCAGGCTGGAGTGCAATATTAAATAAATACAGGCTGGATTGCAATATTAAATAAATGCAGGTTGGAGTGTAATATTAAATAAATGCAGGTTGGAGTGTAATATTAAATATATAAATTGATACTTTGAGTTTCAATTTCAACAGTTATAAATCTAGATATGACCACATATTAAATATTATAATATCTAATCTGTTGATAAGACCGAAAAAGTTTCTATTGAACCATGGGATTTTTTTCATGTATGTATTTTAAACTAAAATACTGTTGTATTAATTCTTTACTTTCGATTTAACGCAGAACCCAGACCGTTATTATTTTACTAGATTATGTCACCAAACCATTAATATATTACAATGCATTATGTTACCCACTCCTTATAATTCTTTTTCAGGCTATACCATTTTACTGTGAGGAAGTTCTTAATCATGATATTTATAGAATGCTAATTTTTGCCATAAGAGAAGTTGATGGAGTAATAAAGATAGATCAGTACAACATTTCAACCAACAAATCCTACAGGTAACTTATCAACAGTCTGATAAGTGGCTGATTTAATGAGATAAATGTCTTTCTCTTGCACTTAATTCAGTCAGCAGTTATTTTCTGACTATATACACATTTTGGATTGTGTTTCCTAAACAATTTCTTAGCCAAATCTTTTTAAGAACTAAATATTACTTTAAACTTTTCCTGCGAAATCTAAAACCAAAGCGCTCGATTGTATCCCAGTGACATAAGGAGCTTAGCTCGCGCCCGGGCACAATACCTTTTTAGCGCCAACCGTCCTCATTCGAAAACCATATAATATTATATGTAAAATATACCATTTGGTGCCTTTTTGTGAGTAGCGCCCGGGGCATGATGCCAACCCTTGCCCCTCTAGCTACGCTACTGTTGTCTCCTGCAACTTGCAATATAACCTGCCCTGAATTCGTACCATCTAGTGATGTAGTGGTGGCGAACCTATGGCGCGCGTGCCACAGTCGGCACGCAAAGCATCATCAGTCGGCACGCCACTAAAATATCACTTCCTTAAATTTTAATTAGAATATTGGCAGTTTGTTTTAAATAACTGTTTTTTTTTTTTGGATTGAATTTCGGCATGCGGCCCCAAAAAAATGTCGCCATCTCTGATCTAGTGGGAAGAAATTATTATTGTTCCGCAATTATGATACCTTCAATTTCAGATCTCAGCACAGAGGACCTGCGGCATTAAGGATTTTTTTTTATTAAGTTAACATTTGGGTCTTTTACCATTAGGGAATACTTACGGCGGAATATTTTTATTTTCATTCTAAGTGGAGTTACTTTAGACTATTATTCTTAGATAAAGTTATCAACTTTCCAGCATTAAATATGTTATTATAATCTTCTGGTATTATAATCATCTGCTATTATTATCATTTGTTGTTGTTATCATCTTTTTCTTGTTTAAAAAGGAAGCTCGTCAATTGACATATGTTCATTAATAACGCTTTGTCATTTTTTTGATTGTTTAACACTTTTAATGATTCAGACCAGGAGAGTTTGAGAAAACGGACTTTTCTAAAGTAATTCTACAACCGTTGAACGAAAAATGTCTATATGAGTTTCTTAACATTAACCGCGGTAACTACTTGGGGACGTTTACAGACTGTAAGAGATTCATAGAAACAGTAAGACTATATGTTTTATGTTATCAAGTAAGACTATATGTTTTATGTTATCAAGTAAGACTATATGTTTTATGTTATCAAGTAAGACTATATGTTTTATGTTATCAAGTAAGACTATATGCTTTATGTTATCAAGTAAGACTATATGTTTTATGTTATCAAGTAAGACTATATGTTTTATGTTATCAAGTAAGACTATATGTTTTATGTTATATTATGTTTAATTTATTATATATTCTATTTATATATTAGAATTTTTCTCTTTTTTACATTTACGTGTGCAGACCAGTTAAATACTAATGTCATAGTATTCATATTGTTCTATTGTATTCTGCAAAAATGATAAAAGTCCCTTCAACAGGATCCAGTAATTAATGGTCCAATAACCGAACAAACCGAAAAAAAAACTTTTGTTTTCACCAAAAACAGAATATCTAAGAGATAGTTGCCATTTAATTAACGAGTATTTCAGTATTGTTATTTTCTTCTCCAAACCTTCGACTTTTATATCTTTCCGTCAGCTTATAACCATGGCATATTAAACCCGCCATTTATTTTTCGTAGCAAACGGAAGAAATTAAAAAATAATCCGCAATGAGACAGTTACGGAAATTGGAGACTACTGCCATCAGAGACTACTGTCACCAGACACTACTGCCATCAGAGACTACGCCATCAGAGACTACTGCCATCAGAGACTACTGCCATCAGAGACTACGGCCATCAGAAACTACTGCCATCAGAGACTACTGTCACCAGAGACTACTGCCATCAGAGGCTACTGTCACCAGAGACTACTGCCATCAGAGACTACGCCATCAGAGACTACTGTCACCAGAGACTACTGCCATCAGAGACTACTGCCATCAGAGACTACTGCCATCAGAGACTACGGCCATCAGAGACTACTGTCACCAGAGACTACTGCCTTCAGAGACTACTGTCACCAAAGACTACGGCCATCAGAGACTACTGCCACCAGAGACTACTGTCTTCAGAGACTACTGTCACCAGAGACTACGGCCATCAGAGACTACTGTCACCAGAGACTACTGTCACCAGAGACTACTGCCATCAGAGACTACTGCCATCAGAGACTACTGTCATCAGAGACTACTGTCACCAGAGACTACGGCGATCAGAGACTACTGTCATCAGAGACTACTGTCACCAGAGACTACTGTCATCAGACACTACTGCCACCAGATACTACTGTCACCAGAGACTACTGCCATCAGAAACTACTGTCACCAGAGACTACTGTCATCAGACACTACTGCCATCAGAGACTACTGCCATCAGAAACTACTGTCACCAGAGACTACTGCCATCAGAAACTACTGTCTCCAGAGACTACTGCCATCAGAAACTACTGTCACCAGAGACTACTGCCAGTGACAGAACCAAACAGATGCTTTTTTGAACCGTCATGCAACTTTAAAAGCTAGGCTACATTAGACAAATTGTTTTGGTTAACTCCGTGCATCTGCCATTGGACTTGGAAGCCATATGGAGACCCATGTATATTTTGCGCTAAATCACCATTCTCCATGTACGAGAGAGTACCTAAAGCAGAGGAAATAGCTAACGAGTATTTATTGCACACTTTGTATAAAATAAGAACGTCTATTTGAGAATTCGTTCAAGAAACAAAATATTTTTTATGACCACCTTGGATGAAGTCGATTAAAAAAATGTTTATTACCAAACCAATACCAATAGGAAGAAAATGTGATAAATATTTTTGAGTTTTGATCTTTTACTCTATAAAGTTTAATTCTACAGATCCAACAATACCCACATTACCCTGTCACTGTGACCTGTCACTCCATTTCTGTCATGATCTACTACGAGATTTCCAGGGAATCTACATGCTTGTTACCTTACATATTGGCCAAGAAGAAATGGTAAACAACATTATTTGGTCTGAACATTGTAAATAAACAGCACTCTGTTTTACATTTAGACTTGTATCTTACAAACAAACAGCTCTCTGTTATATATTACATTTAGACCATATATTGCAAACAAAATCTCTCTGTTATATATTACATTTAGGCATGTATCTTACAAACAATCAGCTCTCTGTTTATATTACATTTAGGCCTGTGTTTTTTAAACAAATAGCTCTCTGTTATACATTACATTTTGGCCTGTAACTTGAAAACACACAGCTCTCTGTTATATATTACATTTAGGCCTGTATCTTGTAAACAAACAGCTCTCTGTTATATATTACATTTAGGCCTTTATCTTGCCAACAAACAGTTCTCTGTTATATATTACATTTAGGCCTGTATCTTGCCAACAAACAGCTCTCTGTTATATATTACATTTAGGCCTGTATCTTGTAAACAAACAGCTCTCTGTTATATATTGATACATACGTTAAGCAATTCATGTTTTGTTTGGGTGTTATTTTGTTGTATCTAGGTTTGAATTTCCTCCCAGTGTCACTGAAGGTGTGAACTATACCAACCCATGTGACAACAAACTGAACCAGGAGTAGTAGGTCAACTTGACTCTCACTCTCAGTGTCAACTATGTCAGATTCATTCAGTAATTTGATACTGTAAATGAAAAGTAATAAATACATTTCACATCTGTTCTTATCTTATGATTATAAAATTAATTATAATAAAAACAATATATAAATAAATTATCTTTCTCAATCTTTGTTT
This sequence comes from Bulinus truncatus, assembly GCA_021962125.1. Taxonomy (NCBI): domain Eukaryota; kingdom Metazoa; phylum Mollusca; class Gastropoda; family Planorbidae; genus Bulinus; species Bulinus truncatus. Next base: position 2,513,189 of record JAGDYQ010000104.1, read on the forward strand.
TTCTCCTCCCGTTTCTCTCTATCAGTATCTCATATCTCTATCTATATATTCCTGTTTGTCTCTCTCTCTCTCTCTCTCTCTCTCACTCTCAGTATCTCATGTCTCTATATATTCCTCTCTGTCTGTCTCTCTGTCTCTCTCTCTCTCTCTCTCTCTCTCTCTCAGTATCTCACGTCTCTATATATTCCTGTTTGTCTCTCTCTTTCAGTATCTCACATCTCTATCTATATATTCCTCTCTCTCTCTCTCTCTCTCTCTCTCTCTCTCTCAGTATCTCATGTCTCTATATATTCATGTTTGTCTCTCTCTCTCAGTATCTCATATATTTATTTATATATTCCTCTCTCTCTCTCTCGCAGTATCTTATGTTTGTATCTATGTATTTCTGTCTCTCTCTCTCTCTCTCTCTCTCATTATCTCTTGTCTCTATCTATATATTCCTGTCTCTCTATCTCGGTCTTTTTCTCTACTCTCGAACACTGCAGCGATCGTCTAACTCGCTGAGCTCCATAGATATATAATGGTGAGCTCAATAGATATATAATGGTGAGCTCCATAGATATATCATAGTGAGCTCCATAGATATATAATGGTGAGCTCAATAGATATATAATAGTGAGCTCCATAGATATATAATGGTGATCTCCATATATATATATATATATATATATATATATATATAATGATGAGCTCCCACCGAACAAGAATACTCTCAAATACAAATTAGTTTTCTGATGCTTATGATTCCGATGTTAGTTTTAAAGCAGTCGTTAAACAGAACAATCAAACAATATCTGTCTTTCATTCTCTCGCTTTTACAGTTCATGACCCACCGTGAGTGCTGCTTTGTTATTGTGACTCACCATGAACACAGCCTGCATTTCGTTACCCACATTTTATTTTTGTTTAATAACGTAAAAAACGAAACAAAGCAAGACAGATAATAAAGCGCCATTAATTGTATTTATAGATCATCTCCCTTTACTTCTCATATGAACACAATTTTACACATTTAAAAGCTTTTTAGTTTACTTCACTTTCTGTTTGTTCCTTTGTCTGTTCTATTACTTCCTATTGGAGGCCATGTATGATCAGAGAGAAGTGTGAACTCCCTGTAAGGATGAGAAGAGATCTCTTAGACAATATAAACCACTAATGGGACGGTTTTTATGGTGCCCTTCTTTGTCTGTAAATCTTGTAACTCAATTTTGGACATGTTTTAGTTTAGAGAGATTCGTGGTGAGAATCATGTTGAGAATCATGTTGAGAATCATGCTGAGAATCATGTTGAGAATCATGTTGAGAATCATGTTGAGAATCATGCCGAGAATCATGTTGAGAATCATGGTGAGAATCATGTTGAGAATCATGTTGAGAATCATGGTGAGAATCATGGTGAGAATCATGGTGAGAATCATGTTAAGAATCATGGTGAGAATCATGTTGAGAATCATGTTGAGAATCATGTTGAGAATTATGGTGAGAATCATGTTGAGAATCATGGTGAGAATCATGGTGAGAATCATGGTGAGAATCATGGTGAGAATCATGGTGAGAATCATGTTAAGAATCATGGTGAGAATCATGTTGAGAATCATGTTGAGAATCATGGTGAGAATCTTGGTGAGAATCACGTTGAGAATCATGGTGAGAATCACGGTGAGAATGCTCAATTTTGGCAAACGAGTAAATTCTACATGACAATAAACTCTTGCAATAATTCTGAGTCCATAAATTAACATCTTGTAGAAAGAGGGAGGTAATTAATTTTTAGTAATGCCACAAGTGGACATTTATCATATCTACTTACAAATATTAATAACAACCCCCTCAAATGTTAAAAAAAGTTTACCCTCCAAACGCCCAGTAAATCGTATGTCAAACTCGCATTTAGTATTGTAACTATAATTTTGGTCTTTGTTGTTCCATGCACCATCAGCATTTTAGTTGGCAACTATTATACGCATTATTAGTATTTTTATCTTTTCCGGATTATCTCAGAGCAGTTATGTCAAATTTGCTCATGCTTCCGATAAGAACAAGAGAATTCTGTCTTTAAATCTAGTGCATTCCGTAAAGGCATTAAAAAAATCACGAAATCATAGTAGTGTTGACAGTCTTGTCCAAATGCGAAAAATTCCAATGGAACCACATATCGTGAACAAATATAAAACATTAGCTTCTGATGTAAAAAAGCAGATAAGACAGGATCGTACTGATAGTGGACGAAGTGAAACAGTTTTAGAAAAAAATGCCATTGCCTATTCAACAAGGTAAATCAAAAGTTGAGAGAAAAGAATTAACTCTGTTGTTAAGAAGTTTAAAAGACATAATCGAAGACCTGGAAACTATGATTTCGCAGGGATGTTTAATGTAACAGATGAGATAGGAGAGTCGTTGAGCGAGAAGACAGAGAGTTCTATGCACTTCAGGTTTCAACCGAAGGAAAACACAAGTCCTAGAGTTATACCCATTAACGCAAGGCCTAGAGTAATACCATTACCACAAGGCATAGAATAATACCTGTTAAGGTAAGGCCTAGAGTAATACCCGTTAACACAAGGCCTAGAGTAATACCTTAACGCAAGGCATAGAATAATACCTGTTAAGGCAAGTCATAGAGTAATACCTTAACGCAAGGCCTAGAGTAATACCTGTTAAGGCAAGTCATAGAGTAATACCTTAACACAAAGCCTAGAGTAATACCTGTGGACGCGAGGCCTAGCAATTAACTTTGTCATGACAATTACCGTATGCTGAACTAAATATGTCTTTACACTAGTTGACAATTAACTGTGAATAAATAAGTAATCTTCATACCTAGACATCCACCTACCAGGCCCGTAGCCAGGTCAAAGTAAGCAGGGGGCACCAATTCCCAGCAAGGGGGTACCTTCTCAGTTTAGGTACTTTTTCTATATTTTTTCCTCTTTTTCTTCTTTTTAAGCGGGGGGGGCACTCCACACCTAGCGTGGGGGGGGGGAGGGCACGGCCCCCCAGTGTCCCCCCCCCTTGGCTACGGTGCTGGGACCCACTCTTTTTTTTAATATTAATATTTTTATATATTTGAATGATAATATGAGCTATATTTTTAAAATCATTTTTTTATTAAAAGCAGATTAAAAATATATTTTATCATGATATAAAGATAAAGAGTGATTGCTATCTACCGATGGCATCTCGGTCAATTAATTCATTATACGTTTAAATATTTTTCATACACTTCGAGCAACACTTATCAATGTGATCAGAGCTACAGGGTGAAAAACGAATAGTATTTGTATAAAGAAATACTGGCTTTAAAATTATGTCAACTCAAAATACAGATAATTATCTGTCTATCGATCTGTCTATATATCTATTTGTCGGTCTGTCTGTCAATCTAATCTGAATCAATCTAAATCAAAATAAATCTAAATCTCAATCTATGTCTGTCTGTTTGTTTGTCTGTCTATCTACCTACCTTCCTGGCTGCTTGTCTGTTTGCCTGTGTGTTAAAATGACAGTGAATGCGTGAAAAAAAATTCCAATCAAACCGCCAAATTGGAAACAAAACCTCTAAATAAATCTTTTAAAAACGTATTAATTACTACTATAAAAAAGAGTAAACTACACCACTGGTAATATTGTGTGATTATTATATTTAATGTATAAAAGGTAACAATCCGATGACGGAATGTCTTGATTGACAAAACCTAATGAAAATGTCCGTGATTCATCCACCACATGAACGTCTTTAGTTATGTATTCCTTGTATTAAAATCTGTTTAAAATGACTTATTCCTATAGGAGGCCGTATATAATCAGAGAGGAGTCTGAACAGGGCTCGAATTACCGCTTGGGATGCCGGGGATTCCCCCGGCACTGAGACCTGTCATCCCCGGCTCTGCTTTAGCTAATATATCCCAGCCGGGGATGAAATTATAGACATTTATCCCCGGCTCGGCAGAAGTTTTTGTTCATTACCTGCACTGGTTTTTTCTTAAATCGAGCACTGAGTTTGAAGTCTCCGTAAGGACGAGAAGAGATCTCTTATGGAGTCATATAAACCGCTATTGGTTCTATTTTCATGGTGCCCTTCTGTCATCCTCACACTATTGCCGATAGCCGCAATGACCTGATAAATCCATTGGTCCTCACCGGAGATCGAATTTAGGACAACTCAGGTCGACAGTTGAACGCTTTACCGCAAGACCATCATTACACGATTGGCTTTCTATCAGAACATCCAAAGATAACGGGCATAAAAGAATTGTCATAATAATTCGCTTGAATATTTTTAATTCACGTGAATATTTTCCGCAACAGACGATAGGATGGCTGTGAATGATATTGAGGAAGCTGAAAGTGAGGGGTATTAATGCAGGATTAGGCTTGAATTGGCTAAATAAACTAAACATATCAGGATTAGGCTTTGATTGGCTAAATAAACTAAACATACCAGGATTAGGCTTTAATTGGCTAAATAAACTAAACATATCAGGATTAGGCTTGAATTGGCTAAATAAACTAAACATACCAGGATTAGGCTTGAATTGGCTAAATAAAATAAACATATCAGGATAAGGCTTGAATCGGCTAAATAAACTAAACATAACAGGATTATGCTTGAATTGGCTAAATAAACTAAACATACCAGGATTAGGCTTGAATTGGCTAAATAAACTAAACATATCAGGATTAGGCTTGAATCGGCTAAATAAACTAAACATATCAGGATTAGGCTTGAATCGGCTAAATAAACTAAACATACCAGGATTAGGCTTGAATTGGCTAAATAAACTAAACATATCAGGATTAGGCTTGAATTGGCTAAATAAACTAAACATACCAGGATTAGGCTTGAATTGGCTAAATAAACTAAACATATCAGGATTAGGCTTGAATTGGCTAAATAAACTAAACATAACAGGATTATGCTTGAATTGGCTAAATAAACTAAACATACCAGGATTAGGCTTGAATTGGCTAAATAAACTAAACATATCAGGATTAGGCTTGAATCGGCTAAATAAACTAAACATATCAGGATTAGGCTTGAATCGGCTAAATAAACTAAACATACCAGGATTAGGCTTGAATTGGCTAAATAAACTAAACATATCAGGATTAGGCTTGAATTGGCTAAATAAACTAAACATACCAGGATTAGGCTTGAATTGGCTAAATAAACTAAACATATCAGGATTAGGCTTGAATTGGCTAAATAAACTAAACATAACAGGATTATGCTTGAATTGGCTAAATAAACTAAACATACCAGGATTAGGCTTGAATTGGCTAAATAAACTAAACATATCAGGATTAGGCTTGAATCGGCTAAATAAACTAAACATATCAGGATTAGGCTTGAATCGGCTAAATAAACTAAACATACCAGGATTAGGCTTGAATCGGCTAAATAAACTAAACATACCAGGATTAGGCTTGAATCGGCTAAATAAACTAAACATATCAGGATTAGGCTTGAATTGGCTAAATAAACTAAACATACCAGGATTAGGCTTGAATTGGCTAAATAACCTAAACATATCAGGATTAGGCTTGAGTTGGCTAAATAACCAAAACATAACAGGATTAGGCTTGAATTGGCTAAATAACCTAAACATAACAGGATTAGGCTTGAATTGGCTAAAAAACTTAACTAAATATATATTTAATATTGATCAATCTATGTACATTAGGGTGATAACAAACATTTTTTTATGAAACCACTTGCAATGGAGGAATCTGTATGTGTAATTTAAGAATATCAATCGCATTTTTGATTTTTTAAAAAAAAGTTCCCCCACCTCCCCATTTTTCGGAAGAAAAAAGTGAAAAAATATTTGTTTTTCAAAAATAAAAAGGTCAAGTTTTGTTTAGCTTAATCCAAAAGAGTAATACTAATAACTAATCAACTTGTATTAACAATTAAGATACAGAACAGTTAGTAATATGTACAGAATGTACAAGAAATGTTTAAAACATATTTTGTCCTATGAACTTCAGATTCAAAAATTAAATTTTCCTCGATTTTGCATTAAGTTACGCCATAAGTTTCACAGCACGTTCAGCAATTTGGTTAGATCTGGGAATGTCAATTAATGACTTCTCTACTGACCAATGGGTCTTTAATCACTTAATTGCCTTCTTGCATTTTATCTTGATGAGTGAGGTAAACATTTCATTGAAGGATGCTTCATTGTAGTGTTGCGAATCGAACCAAGCATTTGCCTATTGGTAGTAGATGAAGTCGCAGGCAGGAGTGAGGATGCTGCGCAACTCTGGTATCAGAAATAATGCAATAACAGTATATATCGTACGTGAATTCCATCTTGCCTGGTGTAAATTTGGTAGTTTCTTCCAGCTGATGCGAGGCCAACGTGGGTTCTCGCCTGTACTAACATCATCTGTCACAACGAGGCGGTAATCAGCCTGAAGAGTGGCATAGTTTTGTGTTAATTTGCCAATGAAGGAATAGTTGAGTTCTGGTTTGCTCGTTGGCTCTCGAATAAGAAAATTCATGACATGTTTCAGAAGAAGGTCGAGTGCATGGTGCTGACAGTCAATATATTGTGGCTTCTGAAAACCCTTGCTCAAAACATCATCCTGTATGAGCTTTACACTCCCGCGCAAATGGGCAGTATTTACTGCGGTCATGTCGCAAATTAACATACTAAATATTTTCTCATGCATCATATTCATCAATTAGCTGATGTAGTTCATGGTAAATTGCCGCGGCAGAACTACTCTCACATTTAAGAATACCGAGTTTGATTTCGGTTGTCATATTTTTCAGCACAACTACTTAATACTCTTCCCCTTGCACTCTTTTACCATCAAACTTGAGACAATAGGGATTTTTGCTTTGAAGTTTTTAAACAATTTTAGTTTTCATTTTCCGTCCTTCAGAGATTACTCGTTTTCAGACACACGCCTGACTTGGAACCTGCACATCATGACCCTGTTCAGCAATGGTTGCAAAAACGTCATATGCTTTATGTGTAGAGATGTTGTTTCTCAGTCCTAGTAAACCCGCCGTTCTAGTGCTTGCTCTTTGATATTACGGTTTGCATTTAGAAGATGACTTTTAAGAATAGGTTGGCGACTCGGGTGAAGAAGCAGATGTTTCAGAATCCGAAATTCTGAGACAGTTGTGTGTGTTTGTGTAGTTTTGAGACAGTTGTATGTGTTTGTGTAGTTTGTGAGACAGTTGTGTGTGTTTGTGTAGTTTTGAGACAGTTGTATGTGTTTGTGTAGGTTGTGAGACAGTTGTATGTGTTTGTGTAGGCTGTGAGACAGTTGTATCTGTTTGTGCAAGTTGTGAGACAGTTGTATCTGTTTGTGTAGGCTGCGATTGAGAAGAGCTGGCTTGCGATTGAGTTTTTGATAGTCGGATTCGTTTTCTTGGGTGGATTGATTCCAAATGGCTTGTCAGATCATTGAATAACCAATATTTTCTCCACTCTTAACTTGCCTCTGGTAGAGCTCTTTATTCTCTCTGCTTTTCCATTCGCCATTAACGTTGGTGACATCAAATAACTGAGAAAGTGTCATCAGACAGTTTCTTTTTGTTTTTGTTATATAAATCAATCAGACCATTGAGTTTCATTCTGATTAGTGTGCTGGATAATAGTGGAAAGTTTAGAATTTCCCTCCATAGCAATTCTATATCCGTAATCATAATTTTGATTCGATCCAGTCGCCGTTTCTGGCTATTGAACAGAAAAGTGAAGTTTCCAAGAATTTGACGGTTTGTAGGCATCCTTGTGAGATTGATTAGTTTTTCAACAGATGGAATTCTTGGATATCTCTAATGTTTAGAAGATGAGGGAAGATGAGTATAGTAAATGCCTTGTTTATAAACAAATGGAAACAACTGACTGGAATGTGCTTAAAAGCACTCTAGAAATTCCTATAAAAATTCAGTGTGAAATTGAAAACTGAGAGTCAAACTTCGCGATATGTGAAAACAAAAATCAAAAGTGGGGGAACTTTTTTCAATAAAAAAAAAAAAAAATTAATGTTGCTACTGTCATCTACATACAATTGTTCGTCGAATGTAAGGGGTTTCAGTTATCACCCTAATATACATATCACTCTCTATTACTTAAGTAAAATGGTTATCAGGTCTTATTTAGATCTACATAATACTCTAATATTTGCACACATAATACAATGACCAGCTACATGTTAATATTTTCCCCATGACCTGTTGTAATATTTACAATTTTGTCGCTACATTTTAAGAACTATTATCTTTACAACAATTATCTATCTATATATAAATAAAAGCGGTGTGGGTTCTGCGTTAAATCGAAAGTAAAGAATTAATAAAACAGTATTCTATTTTAAAATCGTCAAACGTAAACCATTGTAATAAAAATCATGAAAAAAATCGGATCTGTCCAAAACCAAAAATAACATATCCTACTGATCAAACCTACTGAATATAACTCTATGCAAAGGTTTTGCAGGGTACAGTTAGTATATTTATAATACATAAAAAATTTAGTCTGTAGTTCACTGATCCGAAGTTGTACGGGGCCTGAGATTTTCAATAATCATTACGTAAAGAGATTTCAATAAATTTGCCTTTAAAATATTGTATAGCAATAAATAAATAATCTATATACCTAGAAGGATACTCACGGATTTATTTTTAGTAATGATAATTTATATAACTTTTCAATTTATATGATAGGATGAATTATTATTTTTATTATTTTTTTTTACATTTCAGTATATTTTTATAAAAACTTGTTTTAAAAAACCCACTAAAATTTTTTTACACACATCGAATTCTAAAAAAAAGCTGCTATACATCGCCTTTATTGAGGTATGCAGAGCTACTTCACTTGATCACAGAATTTGTTTTTAAGCGAAGCAACAATGTGCACACCAATAATAATAATAATAATAAAATTCTTGCAGCTTTGTCTAGAGTTATTTAAAAAAGATATATTTGTTTTTGTTTGACATATCGATTGAACCTCGAGACTTTGGTATAATTGTTTTCAAATTTCTATAAACAAAAAAAAACAAACAAAAAACAAAAACAAACTAACAACAAATGACAGAAATGTTAAATAAAGCCTATACATATAGATTTTAATTTAGAAGTGTGAATGATTCACAGGCGTACTTCTTAGTAGACCTTCCGGAACCCCCATAGGGTGGGTCTTACGTTCAAACACAAGGTTAGAGTGACAGGTGGAAATCACTTAATCAGCAACTATGAGGGAAAATATAACAAGTTTCAATTTAGATAATAAAGAATTGAATACATGGAAAAGTGCATGGTCATGATGACACTGAAAAAGAAAAGAAGTAATTGAAAGAAAAACTGATTCGGGAATAGATATAGTCTATGATGTGCCGATGAAAGCATTACGATTAGCATTAAGAACCATGATATGTAAATGTAATAGTGTAAAAACATTGGAATATGACGGTAGTGTTGTTGAATCTACATTAATAGATCCAATCTAAGTACAGTTTATGACGTAGTGAATTAATGCAAAATTATAGATTCAAATATTGCATGCTGAATGCACTGATCGGGGCTGATAATAACAGGAGCCCACATACCTTCCAAACTCCATCAAACCAAATGTTATCCAACAAAAACAAATTCTTAGTCATCTGGAATGTAAGTAATGTGTCAACAACTGAATTTCATTGTCTGTAACGTATCACTAAAACATCTCTTTATTAAAATAAAGAGTAAATGACATGAATTCAACATTCTGAAGGCTAGTATATAAGAACAAGATTAATTCCAAGGCTTTCGTGTAATTCTGTTAAAGTCTTTACTCAAAATGAACTTCATTGTTCTAGTAGTTTGCTTGGTTGTTTTAACACCTGCTATTCTGGTTGTAGATGCAGGTAACTCTTTCTTTTATAAAATATAATTACTTTAAAGTGAACAAAATTCACTATTGTCACAGATTATATATTAAAGATAGCGCATTGCTATATAAATAGTCCTATGTTTTGTGTCCAAAACTCTTGCGCCACTGTTGTTGTTTGCTTTTGTTTCCATTCATAAAAACACTAAGACCTTACAACTCTTTGTTGTGTTTTTTCAAGACATGAAATATGAATGAAAAGCTTTCATTTTGATTTACGAGTTCATGAATTTTTAGGAGCTTTATATATATTTCTTTATATTTCTTTTATTATTACAGGCTATTAAACATAGAAAACAAATTGTTTTCATTGTGTACATTAACCTTACTTTTTATATGTTAGTCTATACTTTTTGTATATAAATCTTACTTTTTGTATGTTAGTCCTTACTTTTTTATATGTCTGTCGTTTTTTTTGTAAGTTAATCTTACTTTTTATTCCAGTTTTAACGTTTTTGTATATGAATCGACTGATATTAAACTGCTTGCAAAAATAAAAGAAATATTAAAAAAAGATTGCATTAGTTTACGATGAATAATTTTCTACTTTTTCATTATTTCATCTAGATCAGGGCTTCTTAAACTATGGGTCGCGACCCCATTTGGGGTCGCGTAGCAAAATTCTGGGGTCGCGAGAGATAAAAATACAATTTCACAGGAAATGTTTTTTAACTTGTAAAATATACATTTAATTTTCTTTAATATTTGTATGGTGTCGTCAAGAAACTCGCAATCATAATTGGGGTCGTGAATTACAAAAGTTTAAGAAGCCCTGATCTAGATGGCTAAATTTATTTTAATGTTTCATAGAAATCTCCAAGAATCAGTGGAATTTTATGAATATTTTAAGTGGCTTCTACATCAACAACGGACAGATAGAAAAGGAAAAAGAAAAAGTCGAAGTAAAAGAAGGCCGACATGATTTAATGTCAGTTTTATATTTGCCTGTGGAAATTCCATGGCTAGCTCCGGTAAGATAATAAACATTGCAGTAAACTCCATGGTTATCTCCAATAATCATGGTAGTAAATTCCATGGTTATCTCAATAAACTGGTCGTAAATTCCATGATTATCTCAATAAACACGGTAGCAAATTCCATGGTTATCTCAATAAACATGATAGTAAATTGCACGGTTACCTCAATAAACATCGTAGTAAATTCCGTGGTTATCTCAATAAATATGGTAGTAAATTCCATGGTTATCTCAATGAATATGGTAGCAAATTCCATGGTTATCTCCAAAAACATGGTAGTAAAATCCATGGTTATCTCAATAAACACGGTAGTAAATTCCATGGTTATCTCAATAAACATGGTAGTAAATTCCATGGTTATCTCAATAAACATGGTATTAAATTCCATGGTTATCTCAATAAACGTTGTATTAAATTCCATGGTTATCTCAATAAACATGGTGTAACAATAGCTTTAGATAGATTCATACAATTTTAGAACCACTGGTTTAGTTGGGTGGTCAACATTGAAAGTTAATGGGCCAAGGACACAGGCAGAGATTTTGATTATTAGAATTCCAGCGTGTTATCTTTGTTTTGGGTGGAATAAATCTGTCAATGAGCGACGATGACACCGGATGTACGTGATAAGATGTAATTAGGGAGACAAAAAAATACTAGCCCATAGTGAGTTTTTAGCCGCACCAATCCCTAGGCTGGAATAAGATTCATTAATATGTAGATGAGTTAGAAAGGGTGTTAGGGAGCCAATCAGAAGTTCTGGGCGTTTGGGGCACGTGAAAATTCACCATTACATAAAAAGAGATGTAGCTGAAATTTCGTCAGACCGACGAAAGACATCGAGACCGACCGATCGACAGACCGACGATAGAGACATCAGGACACCAGTTGTAGAGATAGTTAGAGGAGAAGTTAGTGGATAAATAATAGAGGCACAAGCTATCAAGTTATTGAGTTTTACAGTACACAGTCAAAGTCTATTTTATTGAAATATCTCTGTATAATCCTTTCGGGGACACAGGATACTAAGTGTCAAAGTATTGCCAGATAATTCTTTCGGGAACCTGGAATACTACGTGTTATATTGTGTACGAAGCATTTTTGTGAATACTGCTGCAACAAGTTCAGATTACATATGTTTTCTTATTGTTTAATAAATATAATTGAATCGTGGAACTTTGCCTCATTGATTGGTGTGTTGTTTGAGAGTGCATTGAGACTGAACGCTACTTAAGTTTATAAACCAGTTATAATATCTTCTTCTTCCTTTGGCTCTACAGCCCATTTAGGGCCCTGGCCTGCCATACTACACTTCTCCACTTTTCCCGATCCATGGTCTTCTTCCTCCACTCTCTCACTCCTATGGCTTTAAGGTCTTTCTCCACTTCCTCCAACCATCTGCTTCTTGGCCTGCCTTTAGGCCTTTTCTCATTAGGTGTTGTCTTATAAATCGTTTTTGGATCTCTGTTGTTTTCCATTCTTTCTATGTGCCCTACCCACCTTAATCTTTTCATTTTAATTTCAGCTGTTATATTTGGTTCTTCATACAGTTCGTACAGCTCTGAATTGGTTCTACTTCTCCACTCGTTATTGTCCTTTACTGGCCCATATATTTTCCTAAATATTTTCCTTTCCCAAGTGTTTAGCATATTTTCTGCTTGTTTGCTGATGGTCCATGTTTCGCTACCATATGTTACTGCTGGCCGGATCGTTGTCTTGTATATGTTTTTTTTAATTTTTCTGGAGATCAGTCTGTTTTTCAGTATTTTATGCAGTGTATAATATATTCTGTTCCCTACTTCTATTCTGTTTTTATCTCTATCATTATATCGTTTTTCTCACTTATGGTTGATCCCAGGTATTTAAAGTTTTCTACTCTTTCAAATGCTCTATCACTGATTTTGAAAAATTTTTCTCTTCCTTCTTTTTCATTTCTTTGTAACAGCATATATTGAGTCTTTGTTTCGTTTACTGTTAAACCTGCTTTCTGAGCTGCTGTTTCTAATTCTATGTATGCTTTTGCTATATCCTTGCTTTGCTTTCCTATCAATGTTATGTCATCAGCATATGCAAGGTATTGGATGGGTTCTGTAAATATTGTTCCTGTTTTCATAGACTTTGTTTTTTCACTTCTGAGGTAGTGTGTTATAGTTCCTCGCTTATCCAACTGTACGTTTCTTATGACTTTTTCTAGGGTTAAGTTGAAAAGTATGCACGAAAGGGAGTCTCCTTGTCTAAGTCCTTGGTTTACTTTAAATTCTCTTGAGCTTTCCCCTTGGATTTTCACTTTGCTTCTTGAGTTGTTTAATGTCATACGTACTAGTCTAATGAGCTTGTTGGGATACACAACTCCTGCAATGTTTTGTAAAGATAATATCTATTGATGCTGTCATATGCCATCTTGAAATCTATGTACAGCTGATGTAGGTTTATATTATGCTCATAACATTTTTCTAGAGTGTTTCGAAGGGAAAAGATGTGGTCTGTGGTTGCTCTGCTAGGCCTGAAACCACATTGATAGTCATCTAATACTGTTTCACTGAAATTCCCTATTCTGCAGGCTATTATTTTTGTTAGTATTTTATAAATAGTGTTGAGAAGTGAGATTCCTCTGTAGTTGTTGCAGTTAAGTTTCGAACCTTTCTTGTGTAGCGGAACTATTAAGGCTGTCTCCCATTCTGTTGGCATTATCTCTTCTTTCCATATTTTATTGACCATCCTGTGTATTTCTAAGTGTAGTGTGCGTCCTCCATATTTGAGTAACTCAGCATTTATGTTATCTTCTCCTGGTGCTTTATTGTTTTTGGTCTTTTTAATAATATTATTTATTTCTTCTATGGTTGGTTCTTCTATTTCTGCCCCATCGTCCTCTGCAATGTTTGGTACATCATTTTCGCTGTCAGTTTTAATGTTCAGCATTTCTTCAAAATATTCCGCCCACCTTTCTAGAACCATTTCATTTTCTATAAGCAGGTCGCCTGATTTGTTAAGACACATGTGAGATCTTGCTGGGAAGCCGTTACTTTCCTCTTTGATGGCCATGTACATTTTTCTTGTTTCTTTTTCTTTTGAGTATTCCTCTAGTTTTACTAGTTTTCCCTTTTCCCATTCACGTTTTTTCTTTCTGCATATTTTGGTGGCCTTCCTTCTAGCCTCAGTGTATGCGTGAGTTGACTTTCTTGTTGCTTTTTGTAGCATTATTATCCTCAATTTGTTTCGTTCTTCCACTTCTTTTTTGCATTCATCGTCATACCATTCAGCTCTTTTCTTCTTTTGCTTGTACCCTATGACACTTTCCGCTGTGTTTTTTATGGTTTGTTTAATCTTTTCCCAGTGGCTATTTAGATTTTCAGTATTATCTATATCTAGTGTTTCTAGTTTGCTTTTAATTTCTTGTGCATATTTTTCTTTTGTTTGTGGCTCTTTTATTAGTTTTTCACAGTCAAATTGGTTTGTTATCTTTGCTTTTGTGTTGTGAAAGATACTTATTTTTTGTCTATACTTTATTTTGAGTAACATGTGGTCTGTGTCGGCATCTGCTCCTCTGAAGCTTCTGACATCTTGAATATCTGAACCATGTCGCCTGTCTATTAGCACATGATCTATTTGATTTCTTGTCACCCCATCTGGTGACCTCCATGTTTCTTTGTGTATTCTTTTGTGTGGAAACTTAGTGCTACTAATGGTCATGCCTTTGCCAGATGCAAAATCAATCAGACGCGTTCCATTATCGTTGCTTTCTTCATGTAGACTGTAGCTTCCAATTGTCTGTCTGTATACTGTTTCTTTGCCAATCTTAGCGTTGAAGTCTCCTAACACTAATTTGATATCATGTCTAGGTGCTTCTTCATATAACCTTTCTAGGGCATCATAGAATTCCTCTTTGGTATTCCCTTCTGAATCTTCAGTGGGTGCATGGGCACATATTAGGGTCATATTGAACATTTTGCCACGATTCCTGAGGCTGCACAATCTTTCATTGGTTGGTTTAAAGCCAATTATTTGATTGAGGATGTTTTTCCTGACGGCAAAACCTGTTCCTAATGTATTTGTGGTGTTTCCACTATAAAAGATGGTATACTCTGTTGTTTTTAGTATGTCTGAATTTTTCCATCTGATTTCTTGGAGTGCTGGTATTTTTATTTTGTATTTTCTAAGCTGTTCAGTGAGGCGGGTTAGGGCTCCTGCTCTGTATAGGCTTAACACGTTCCAAGTCGCTAGCCAGTAATCATGTCCGTGATCATGCGAAGGTCGGTTTCCATTTGAATCAGTCCGGTTTTTGAATTGTTGATTGGCTTTCGTAACTAGTGTTTTTTTACATGACTGGGTAGTTAGCCCTGTGCACAACCACTAGGGTGTTGCCCTTCACAGCCTTGTGGGTAGTTGCCTTTGTTTAAGGTTAGGTCCCTTAGCCTTTGTGGATCCCTCCACTAACTACAAGGCAGTAGTTGCCTGCTTTGGTCCGCCCCGAGAATTGTATTTCATCGGCACTCACCATATCTGGCGAGCTTTCCCCTATCCGCCACCTGGGGAGGCGCCCGATGGGAGTTCGGCCTCTCCACACGAGAGTTATAATATCGGCAGCTACATAAAACCAGTATAAGTATCTGAAGCAGCAGTGAGGAACACACAGTGTTACCTTGGAGCAGCATTACATCAACAATCCATTGGAGCAGCATTACATCAACAAGCACATAACATTATATACAAAAATATAGTGTTACACATGGTATTAAATTCCATGGTTATCTCAATAAACATGCTAGTAAAGTCCATAGTTATCTCAATAAACATGGTATTAAATTCCATGGTTCTCTCAATAAACATGGTAGTAAATTCCATGGTTATCTCAATAAACATTGTATTAAGTTCCATGGTTATCTCAATAAACATGGTAGTAAGTTCAAAGTTAAAAAAAGTGCAAAAAGTATTAATCCCAATATTGCCATCTTTTTCCGAATAAGAACTTTAGTGATTATTTTCACACTAGAGAGTAGAAATTATTTTTACAGATTACAAACATTGGCTTACAAAGTAGTTTTAACTATCGTTAATTATACGTTACAAACATTTGGAGAGCATATTTTTTAAATCGTCATAATGAGAATACGTTATTTTTGAGCATAATTACCATAAGTAATACACTAATAATTTTAAATGCAATAGAACAATAAAGAATTATATAAAAAACAAACAAATAAAAAGATATTTAATAATTAAATAAACAAAGGCTGAAGTTCAATTTTAAATAAACACAGGCTGGAGTCCAATATTAAATAACCACAGGCTAGAGTGCAATATTAAATAAACACAGGCTAGAGTGCAATATTAAATAAACACAGGCTAGAGTGCAATATTAAATAAACACAGTCTGGAGTTCAATTTTAAATAAACACAGGCTGGAGTGAGGCATTAAATAAGCAGATTAGTGCAATGAGTTTCAATTTCAACAGTTGTTTGATCACATATCATATATTATTATATCAAATCTGTGGATTAGACTGATAAAGTGTCTATTGAACCATGGGATTTTTTCATGTTTGTATTTTAAAATACTGTTGTATTAATTCTTTACTTTCGACTTAACGCAGAACCCAAACCGCTATTATCTTACTAGATTATGTCACCAAACCATTATTGTATTATAATTCTTTATCTTACCCACTCCTTATAATTCTTTTACAGGATATACCATTTTATTTTGAGGAAGTTCTTAATCATAATATTTCTAGAATGCAAATTTTCGCCATTAGAGAAGTTGATGGAGTAATAAAGATTAATCAGTACAACATTTCAACCAACAAATCCTACAGGTAACATCAACAGACTGATAAGTAGTTGATTTAATGTGATGAATGTCTGTCTCTTGCATTTACTTCAGTAAGCAACTTTTTGACTATATACACATTTTTTGTGTATTTCCTAAACAATTTTTAGCCAAATCTTTCTAAGACCTAAATATTCCTCTAAGCTTTTCAAAGCGCTCAGTTGTCTCCCAGTGGTGTAGCGAGCTTAAATCTCGCCCTTGAACAATACCTTTTAGCGCTCCCCTCCCATCATTCGAAAGCCATGTAACATTATATGTGAAATATAACATTTGGCGCCCCTTTGTGAGTAGCGCCCTGGGCATGCCAAACCTTGATCCCTCTCGCTACGCCATTGTTGTCTTCTGCAACTTGCAACATAATCTGTCCGTTTGGTTGGTATCCTCCTTTATTGGTACCATCTAGTGGTGCAGTAGTGGCGAACCTATGGCGCGCGTGCCACAGTCGGCACGCAAAGCATCATCAGTCGGCACGCCACTAAAATATCACTTCCTTAAATTTTAACTAGAATATCGGCTGTTTGCTCTAAATAAGTGTTTTTTTTTCGGATTAAATTTCGGCATGCGTCCTTAAAAAAGTTCACCATCTCTGATCTAGTGGTAAGAAATTATTATTGTTCCGCAATTATGAAACCTTCAATTTCAGATCTCCGCTAGGAGGACTTGAACCATTAAGATGTTTTTATACTTACGGCGGAATATTTTTATTTCATCTAGAGTGGAGTTACTTTAGACAATTATTCTTAGATAATATCATCTGTTATTATTATTATCTGTTATTAGAATCATCTTTTATTATTATCATCTGTTGTTATTATCATCTTTTTAATGTTAAAAAAGGAAACTCGTCACTTGACAAATGTTCATTAATAACACTTTGGTATTTTAGCGTATTTTCGAGAAGTGGAATGCGCTATTGTCCCCGTTTAGTCCGTCTGTCTGTCTGTCATCACCCAAGATCTCAGCAACCATAAGTCCTAGACCCATGATTATAAACTTTTTTGTAGGTCTCGGCCTGCCATTCCTGCACCAAAAGTTCATTTCGCGATCTGACCTCTGAGGGCTGGGCATCAGTGTTTTATTTTACGTTTTTTTACTATATAAGCTATATTAATAATTGTGTAGTTTTCATGGCCCCCTTCTACACCTTATACGCTGCGGTGGCGCACCAAATGAATGGGTTATTGAACGGAATGGAAACAATATTGGCAACAACAATTTATCAAACAACAATTGACGGAGTTTTCGGACGATTAAATGACTACAATTTAGAATGTTTCAATTATGAGTCCTATTTCAGTGATCACATACCACTTGTAGTTAGATTTAAGAGAAAATATTTTTTTTTAATTATAAAGAAACGTCTTTTTAATATTTTTTTTCAGATATATGCATTACACAATTGAATTTATAAACATTTCCAAAATGTACAAATACTTACTGAAAGCTATCATACGTACTGATACATAACACGAAAATGCGCTAACACGTCCTGTGTCCAGAATGGAACAGGCTTAAGATGCTGGTTTGATTGTTAAACACTTTTAATATTTCAGACCAGGAGAATTTGAGAAAACAGACTTTTCTAAAATAAGTCTACAACCGCTGAACAAAAAATGTCCATATGTGTTTCTTAACGTTGGGTACAATATCTACTACGGCACGTATACAGACTGTACGAGCTTCATAGAAACAGTAAGTCTATGTTTTATGTTACATTATATTTATTTTTTTTTATTTATAAATTAAAATTTTTATCTTTATTTACGTTTACGTGTGCAGACCAATGAAATACTGATGTCATAGTATTCATTTATATTGTTCTGTTGTATTCTGCAAAAATGATAAAAGGTCATTCAACAGGATACAGTAAATGACGGTCCAATAACAGAGTATTTCTGTATTGTTATTTTTCTTCTCCAAACCTTCTACTTCTATATCTTTCCATCAACTTATAACCATGGTATATTAACGCCACCATTAATTTTTCGGAGCAAACGGAACAAATTAAAAATAATCCACAATGAGACAGTTACCGGAAATACTGTAACATGACATTGCTGCCATTGGATACTACTGTCACCAGACACTACTGCCAGTAACAGAACCAAACAGATGCATTTTCGAACCGTCATGCAACTTTAAAAGCTAGGCTACATTAGACAGTTCGTCCTGGTTGGCTCTGTGCATCTGCCTCTGGACTTGGAAGCCATATGGAGACCCACATATAGTTTGCTCTAAATCACCATTCTCCATTTACGAGAGAGTACCTATAGCAGAGGAAATAGCTAACGAGTATTTATTGCACATCTCTATACTTATAAGACGCATTTGTTGTCTGTCTGTCTGTCTGTTCCCTTATAACTCAAGATCTAGACAACCAAATAACGTGAAATTTGTTACACATACACATAATAACATGGGGAAGGTTATAGGACAGGTTTCGTTTCATCTCGATGGGTAGTTTAATTGTAATTAATTATTTTTATTTTAGTATTTTACTTTATTAAAGTAATCTCGACGGCGCCATAGATAAAATTCCTCTGTGACGTCATTTCCCGATGATACATTTTTAAATTTTCCTACTACATGTAATAAAGCCGAATAGAACTTGCGCGCTGGTGCTGTATAGTTCCTTTGTGCTGCAAAGAATTGTTGTTGTTTTTTCATGCTCCCTGATTTGTACAGTTTGAGGAAGGTAAAGGAATGAAGAAGGATTTTAGAAGAAGTGTGAAGCCATAATAATAAGTATATATATATATATATATATATATATATATATATATATACATATATATATTAGGGTGTCCCAAAAAAAATGAAGTTTTGAAATGTTGATGTCTCACCCCACAGAATATGTCTGTATGGTAACAGTAGTTAACCTGCAAAATTTCAGCTCATTTGGGCAATGTTTAGAGGTCCCCCAAGAGGTTGAAAGATCCAGATTTTGGTGTAAAATCATTCCCTGTCAAATCTAATACAGCGTTAATGTTGCATTATATGCAAAACTGATATATTAAGTAACAAATTGATGCTTAGTATTGTTTATAATATTAAATGAAACAAAATATATAAATCTTGAATGGTTTATATTTTTTAATTTGAAATTTAAGTAAAAAATTACGAAAAACAAAGTTTTATTCATTTTGTCAAGTTAATTCTTGAATCAATGTCAATCTGCTTGAAAAATAATAATAATAAGCAATGCAAATAAGCATTCCTGCTATTTATTTTGTACTTTGTACTGTAGGGTAGACACAAATTTAAAAAAAGTTCTTCAAGTTTAAATTTTAGCCAGTGTTTACGATTACACTCTGCAAAATTTTTTCGATGTTTTCAACCACTTGGAGCAAAAATTGTCTTTGTTCTTCATTCTTGGTGATACTGTCATTGAAATTTTGTATCAATGCTACACTTCGCTCTGCAGAGTCATTGATACAAGCCAGATTCTTTACAAAATCTGCTGCAACTTTAAAAGATGGTGTATCTGACCAGGCTTCAACAGGAACATCTATGTGGTGAAAGCACGCAAATCAACAACACTTTTTGATAGTGTTTTTATGAGATGCGGTCCACGTTCTGATTGCATTGTCCGAACAAGGCCAGTTTTTTCTTTGTCCAACAAAAGGGTTTAAAAAAACGCAAGCGTCGACAGTTCCGGACTCAAGTACCACGAGTGACGCACCATCATTTTCAATCCAGTCGATCGAAGAACAGCATCAACAAGATATCATTTACAGGTGCAACTGCGGTGAGCCTGCATGAAAACCATGATTGAAGATAAACACATATGGTAAACGGATTAAAGCGCTGATTACCTTGTAATTCTCGAGCTGTTAACTGAAAGATGGTTTCATTGCCTGCAAACAATAGATCGATTTTCAATGCATAGATTGCTTTCGCCATCCACCTTGCCCTATGTAAGCACCAGGTCTGCGATGCTGACATCAACCTCCAACCCAACCATTTGTGCAGCAAGCAGAAGAAATTCCATATAATCATCACATGAATGACTGACCTCAAGTTGACATTTAATAAATTCTTTAATCGAATCAGGCACGATTATCAAAGGGGCGGATCTGGCTTCGGGTGTGTGGTTTAATTCTGGTCGTTTTTCTCGAAACCTCTTAAAAAAACAAAATCTCTGGTCCGGTGGATGGTCCAAGACAAAGATTGAATGCATCGGACAGGAGTACTTCCAACATGTGATGACGGCATGCCATCCATAATAGATTACGTCCCAGGGCTACTTCTAACAGAGTGCAATCTCCATTGAGTCTTCCAGTATTGGAAGCCGTAGTGTCGAAGCACATGCCGATGACCGTAGATTCGCACTTCCATGATTAGATATGTTCATATACTGCATCAGCAGCTACCCATCCTGACCCGGATGCTAACTTGGGAACACCAAGAAGCTTTGTAGTGCCATCGACAAGTGACGAGAACAGGACAGGTAATCGATCGCCGTTGTTGGTAACATGTCCGGTAACATCGGGCAATAGCTTACCATCCCAATGTACAATTGATTTTGAGGGAATATAGTCTTCTTTTATACATGCTGCAGCTTGTTGACGACAAAGCTTGCGATGACGATGCATTGTGCTCTTGGAAAATACTGTGTCAGATGTCGGAACACGCGTTTCGTTGAATGCGGATGGAAGTATCATTGTTGATTTTCTAATGCTGGTGTTCGTTCTGTCCAGCACTGCAGCAACTTTTGGTGATATGATGCCTGACAATTTAGCATGCTTAGTTTAAAACAAGCAATTAAGCCTGTTCCATTCTGGACACAGGACTTGTTAGCGCATTTTCGTGTTATGTATCAGTACGTATGTTAGCTTTCAGTAAATTTTGTAAATTTTGGAAATGTTTATAAATTCAATTGTGTAATGCATATATCTGTAAAAAAATATTATAAAGACGTTTCTTTATATTTGAAAAAAATTATTTTCTCTTAAATCTAACTACAAATGGTTTGTGGTCACTGAAATAGGACTCATAATTAAAAACATTCGAAATTGTAGTCATTTAATCGTCCGAAAACTCCGTCAATTGTTGCATAGCTCTGATACTTTCAATTAAACTCAGAACACAAGCTTACTATTTCATTTGATGAGTTTCTTAATAAATCTTGGTGAAACTACGTTCTGCAGTATTTCGCACCAAATGAATGGGTTATTGAACGTACAAGGTGTAGAATGGGGCCATATATATAATAGATAAGCCCCTTAGGAGCCCTGAAGCCCGGCCCTCAAAGGTTCTATCGCGAAATGAACTTTTGATGTACACATGGCAGGCCAAGACATACAAAATGATATATACATCATGGGTCTAGAACTTATGGTTGCTGAGATATAGGGCGCTCCATTATTAATATAGCTTATATAGTAAAAAACGGTACTTTATAAGGCCCCTTTTACGGCCCTCAGAGGTCAGATCGCGAATTGGAAAAAATTCATTTCTTGGCAGGCCAAGACCTACAAAATGATATATACATCATGGGTCTAGGACTTATGGTTGTTGAGATCTAGGGTGATGACGGACGGACAGACAGACAGACAGACAGACAGACAAAACGGGGACAATAGAGCATTTTTTTTCGAAAATGCTCTAAAAATTAAATCTTCAAAAAAAAAAATGCACATTGCTTAAATTTTGCACATTAGGTATTTTATATGTTTTCTAGCATTTATTAAATTTTCTAATTAAGAATCACACAATTTCAACTCTAGTTAATGGTAGCAATGAGATAAATATAAGTGTATTTAAACTTCATTTTATCCAACTATGGCATGCAAAAACTGCAAATTATTTAAGCCATGATTCGTCTGGATTTTTATGTTGGCCTAAAACTGGAATTTTAAAAGCTCTTGGGGGACCGCTAAATGTTGTTCAAATGAGCTACAACTTCACCAATTCACTCATTGTACCCAAGATACACATTTCAGGGGGTGAGACACCAAAGATTTAAAAAAAAAATTTTTCGAGCATTTTTGGGACACCCTATATATATATATATATATATATATATATATATATATATAGAGAGAGAGAGAGAGAGAGAGAGGGAGGGAGAGAGGGAGGGAGAGAGAGATAAAGAGAGAGAGGGGGGCAGGGGGAGAGAGAGGAAAGGTGGGTAGGAGGGAGGGAGGGAGAGGGAGGGAGGGGGAGAGAGGGAGGGAGGGGGAATGGACAGGGAGAAGAGAAGAGGGGAGAGAGGGAGATGGGAGAGGGAGAGAGAAAGGGAGGGAAGGAAAGAGAAAGGAAGGGAGGGAGAGAGGGGGTAGGGAGGGAGGGAGAGAGAGAGGGTGGGAGAGAGATAAAGTGAGGGAAGCAGGGAGGGAGAGAGAGGGAATGAAGGAGGGAGGAAGGGGGAGAGAGGGGAAGGGAGATAGGTGGAGAGGGGAGGGAGGGAGAAAGGAGGGATGGAGAGAGAGGGAAGAAAAAGTGAGAGGGAGAGAGAGGATGGGAGAAATGGGAGGAAGAGATAAAGAGAGAGAGGAGGCAGGGAGGGAGAGGGAAGGAGGAAGGGGGAGAGAGGGAGGGGTTGGACAGGGGGGAAAGGAGGGGGAGAGGGGAGATGGGATAGGGAGGGAGGGAGGGAGAGAGAGAGGGAGGGAAAGGGGGTAGAGGGAGTGGGAGGGAGGGAGGGAGGGAGGGAGAGAGAGGGAGAGAGGGGGTAGGGAGAAAACAGAAGGTAAAAAGGAAACCTTATTTTAAACCCGGGCAAAGCCGGGTACTTGCAACTAGTATTGTATAAAATAAGAACGTCTATTTGAGAATCCATTCAAGAAACAAAATATTTTTTTAAGACCACCTTGAATGAAGTCGATTTAAAAAATGTTTATTGCCAAACCAATATCAATAGGAAGAAAGTGTGATAAATATTTTTGAGCTTTGATATTTTACTCTATAAAGTTTAATTCTACAGATCCAACAATACCCAAATTACGCTATCACTTCGACCTGTCACTCCATTTCCGCCACGATCTACTACGAGATTTCCAGGGAATCTAGAAGCTTGTTACCTTACGTACTGCCCAAGAAGAAAAGGTAAACAACATTATTTGGTCTGAATATTGTAAATAAACAGCATGTTTTACATTTAGGCCTTATCTTACCAACAAACAGCTTTCTCTTATATATTACATTTAGGCCTGTATCTTGCCAATAAACAGCTCTCTGTTATACATTATATTTAGGCCTATATATTGCCAACAATCAGCTCTCTGTTATATATTACATTTAGGCCTGTATCTTTTAAACAAACAGCTCTCTGTTATACATTACATTTTGGGCTGTAACTTGAAAACACACAGCTCTCTGTTATATATTACACTTAGGCCTGTATCTTACCAACAAAAAGCTCTCTATTACATATTACATTTAGACCTGTATCTTGCCAACAAAAAGCTCTCGGTTATAAATTACATTTAGGCCTGTATCTTGCCAACAAACAGCTCTCTGTTATATATTACATTTATGCGTGTATCTTGCCAACAAACAGCTCTCTATTATATATTTCATTTAGGCCTGTATCTTGTAAACAAACAGCTATCTGTTATATATTGATACATACGTTAAGCAATTCATGTTTTGTTTGGGTGTTATTTTGTTGTATCTAGGTTTGAACTTCCTCCCAGTGTCACTGAAGGTGTGAACTATACCAACCCATGTGACAACAAACTGAACCAGGAGTAGAAGTTCAACTTGACTCTCACACTCAGTGTCAACTATGTCAGTTTCATTCAGTAATTAGATACTGTAAATGAAAAGTAATAAATACATTTTCACATCTGTTCGTATCTTATGATTATAAAATTAATTATAACTAAAACAACATATAAATAAATTATCTTTCTCAATATTTGTTTTTCTCCTCCCGTTTCTCTCTCTCAGTATGTCATATCTGTATCTATAAATTTTGTCTCTCTCTTTTCTATCTTTCTCTCTCAGTATCTCATGTCTCTATACATTCATGCCTCTCTCTTTTCTTTTACTCTCTCTCTCTCTTTCTCTCTTTGTCTCATGTCACTATCTATATATTCCTGTCTCTCTCTCTCTCTCTCTTTCTCTCTCAGTATCTCATGTCTTTATCTATGTATTTCTGTTTTTTTCTCTCTCTCTCTGTCTGTCTGTCTCTCTCTCTCTCTCTCTCTCAGTATCTCATGTCTCTATCTATGTATTCCCGTTTCTCTCTCTCTCTCTTTCTCTCTCAGTATTTCATGTCCCTGTCTATGTATTCGTGTTTCTCTCTCTCTCTCTCTCTCTCTCTCTCTCTCTCAGTATCTCATGTCTCTATCTATGTATTCTTGTCTCTCTCTCTCTATCTTGGTCGTTTTCTCTACTTTCGAACACGATGTCGTTTATAAAACTGCAGCGATCGTCGAATGGGTGAACTCCATAGATATATAATGGTGAGCTCCATATATGTATAATGGTTAGCTCCATATATGTATAATGGTGAGCTCCATAGATATATAATCGTGAGCTCCATATATAATTGTGAGCTCCAAATATATAATACGGTGAACTCCATAGATATATAATGGTGAACTCCGTTGATATATAATGGTGAACTCCGTTGATATATAATGGTTAGCTCCATAGATATATAATGGTGAGCTCCATAGATGTATAATGGTGATCTCCATAGATATATAATGGTGAACTCCATAGATATATAATGGTGATCTCCATAGATATATAATGGTGATCTCCATAGATATATAATGGCGAGATACCATTGAACAAGAATACTCTCAAATACAAAATAGAATTTTTGCGATGTTTATGATTCCAATGTCAGTTTTAAGGCAGTCGTTAACTGAATCAAACAATCTTTGTCTTTCATTCTCTAGCTTTTACGGTTCATGACCCACTGTGAGTGCTGTTTTGTTATTGTGACTCACAATGAACACAGCCTGCATTTCGTAACCCACAATTTTTTTTGTTAAGTAATGTAAAAACAAAACAAAGCAAGACATATAATAAAACATTATCAATTGTATTTATAGATCATCTCCCTTTACTTCTCATATGAACACAATTTTACACATTTAGAAGCTTTTAGTTTACTTCACTTTCTGTTTGTTCCTTTGTCTGTTATATTACCTCCTATTGGAGGCCATGTATGATCAGAGAGAAGTGTGAACTCTCTGTAAGGATGAGAAGAGATATCTTAGACAATATAAACCACTAATGGGACGGTTTTTATGGTAGCTTTCTTTGTCTGCAAATCTTGTAACTCAATTTTGGACATGTTTTAATTTAGTGAGAATCATGGTGAGAATCATGGTGAGAATGCTCATTTTTGGAAAACGAGTAAATTCTACATGACAATAAACTATTGTAATAATTTGAGTCCATAAATTAACATCTTGTAGAAATAGGGCGTTAATTAATTGGGATTAAATAATTAATTGATTTTAATTAAATAATTAATTAGATAAATATTTAGAATGTATAATTGAAAGATCTCCACAGCAACACAGGACGATGAATTGACGAAGAGGAAAACTAATTAGTACAGAAGTCATATTCGGCCGTCAGGAATATAAAAAAGTGGCTATTCCCTTGGTCTTGGTTTGAGCTCTACTGGCATCTGGAAATAATATGTATTCTGTATATTTTACCACAGTGTAATTGAGCTATACTTTCATGTAGGTTATATTGTTTGTGTTAGTATTCTTGTATACTTGACACGTTACCTATTTACACATTTTTGTGTGATAAATTAAACATATCTGTCGATATCTTCTTGTTATATCTTAACTTTATTGATCGATTATATGTCTTTCTTTTTTGAACTCATAGTGCTTCAGTTAGTAGATTAAATAATGCTATAGATGAAAAGCAACAGTGTTCCACCGTTTTATTTCCTTAGACAGGCCTAAAGTAATACCGTCAACACAAGGCCTAGAGTAATACCTATTAACGCAAGGCCTAGAGTACTACCTGTTAACGCAAGGCCTAAAGCAATACCTGTTAACGCAAAGCCTAAAGTAATACCTTAACAACAAGTCCTAGAGTAATACCTTAACACAAAACCTAGAGTAATACCTTAACACAAAGCCTAGAGTAATACCTGTGGACGCGAGGCGTGGCAATTAACTTTTTCATGACAATTACCATATGCTAAACTAGATATGTCTTTACATAAGTTGACAATTAGCAGGTACTAAATAAATAATCTTCATACCAAGACGGACACCCACTCTTTTTATTTAATATTAATATTTTTATTTATTTGAAGGATAATATGAGCCATTTTTTGTTTACTTTTTAGGACATTTTTTTTAAATTAAAGTATTTTACAAAATATATATTTTATCATGATTTAAAGATAAAGAGTGATTGCTATCTACCGATGGCATCTCGGTCAATTAATTCGTTACACATTTAAATGTTTTTCATACATTTCGAGAAACACTTATCAATGTGATCAGAGCTACAGGTTGAAAAACCTGTCTGTTTGTTAGCCTGTCTACGCTAAATCGAACTGAAACCGTTAAAATGACAGTGAATGCGTAAAAAAAAAATTTTCAATGAAACCGCTAAAAATGGAAGCAAAAACCTCTAAATAAATCTTTTAAAAAATTATTATTTACCACAAAAAAAAGAGTAGACTACGCCACTGGTAATATTGTGTGATTATTATATTTAATGTATAAAAGGTAACAATTCAATGACGGAATGTCTTGATTGATAAAACCTAAAGAAAATGTCCTTGATTCATTCACTACATGACCGTGTTTAGTTGTGCATTCCTTGTTCTAAAATCTGTTTAAAATCACTTACTCCTATTGGAGGCCGTGGAAGAACACAGATGAGTTTGAAGTTCCCGTAATGACGAGAAGAGATCTCATGAGTCATATCACCACTAATGGGACTGTTTTTATGGTGCCCTTCTTTCATCCACACTATATTGCCAATAGTGCAATGACCTGAAAAATCTACTCGTCCTCACCGGAGATCGAATCTAGGAC
The DNA here is from genome assembly GCA_021962125.1 of Bulinus truncatus. Classification (NCBI taxonomy): domain Eukaryota; kingdom Metazoa; phylum Mollusca; class Gastropoda; family Planorbidae; genus Bulinus; species Bulinus truncatus. The sequence goes on from JAGDYQ010000104.1 coordinate 2,540,871, forward strand.
CCTCAGGTCGACAGTTGAATGCTTAACCGCACGACCATCCGTCCCATTGAGAGATCATCAAACCTGTATTGTGAAATATATGTTCAGTATGTAACGATTTCTTTGAAAACAAAATGTACAGTTGTCTCCTCCTGTTTGACATTCCAACACAATCACATATAGTTGAGTAAATGCAAAGATGGTTGACGTTACATGATTGGCTTCTTTCAGAACATTCAAAGATAACGGACATAAAAGAATTGTCATAATAATTCGCGTGAATATTTTTAATTCGCGTGAATATTTTAATTCGCTTGATTATTTTCAGGAACAGACGATATGCTGGCTGCGTGTGTTATTGAGGAATTGAAGACAGAGTGAAGGGTATTAATGCAGGATTTGGCTTGAATTGGCTAAGTAAACTAAACTTTTCAGAAGTAGGCTTGAATTGGCCAAATAAACTAAACTTTTCAGGATTTGGCTTGAATTGGCTAAATAAACTAAACACATCTTTATTATTGATCAATCTATGTAAATATCACTATCTATTAGTTTAGTAAAATGTTTATCGGGTCTTATTTAGATCTACTTAATACTCTAATATTTGCACACATAATACAATGACCCCTTGACTTGTTGTAATATTTACAATTTCGTTGCCACATTTTAAGAACTATTATCTTTACAACAATTATATATTTATAATACATAAAAAAAATTAGTCTGTAGTTCACTGATCCGAAGTTGTACGGGATCCCAGATTTTCTTGCTGTGGCAAAAGATTATATCTTAGAAATATTTATTTCAATAATGATTACTAAATGTGATTTCAATAGTGTTAGCTAAATTTGCCTTTAAAATACTTTACAGCAATAAATAATATATATATATATATATATATATATATATATATATATATATATATATATATCTAGAAGGACATCCAAGCAATACATTTTAGTAATGATAATTTATGTAAATATTTACATGATATGATGAGTTATTTTTATATTAATTTTTTTTTTAATTTCAGTAAATTTTTATAAAAACTTATTTAAAAAAAAACACTAAAATTTTATTTTGTTGATTTTACAAATACAGATTCTTGTACACACATACAATTCTTTTAAAAGCTGCTATACATCGCCTTTATTAAGGTTCGCCGAATTACTTCACTTGATCACAGAATTTTTTTTACGCGAAGCAACAATGTGCACGAGTGCAGACCAATAATAATAATAATAAAAAAAATCTTTTGTCTAGAGTTATTTAAAAAGATATATGTGTTTTTGTTTGACATATCAATTGAACCTCGAGACTTTGGTAGAAATTGTTTTTAAATTTCTTTATACAAAAACAAACAAACAAAAACAACAAAAGACATAACTGTTAAATAAAGCCTTTAAATATACATTTTAATTTAGAACTGTGAATGATTCACAGGCTAGAGTGACAGGTGTGAATCACTTAATCAGCAACTATCAGGGCAAAGATAGCAAGTATCAATTTAGATAATGAAGAATTGAATACATAGAACAATAGATAATAAAGAATTGAATACATGGAACAATAGATAATAAAGAATTGAATGCATGGAACAATAGATAATAAAGAATTGAATACATGGTACAATAGTTAATAACTAGTTGAATTCATAGAGCAGTGCATGGTCATGATGACGCTGAAAAAAAAAGAAATAATTGAAAGAAAAACTGATTCGGGAATAGATATAGTCTTTGATGTGCTGACGAAAGCTCTTTCATTACAATTTGCATTAATAACCATGATATGTAAATGTAATAGTGTAAAAACATTGTAATAAGACGGTAGTGTTGTTGAATCTACACTATTAGATCCAATCTAAGTACAGTTTAAGACGTGTTGAACTAATACAAAATTACAGATTCAATTATTGCTCAAAGCTCTGATAGGGGCCAATATCTATAAGAGCCCGCTTGCCTTAAATTTTGTTCCAATACACCATCAAATAATATTATCCAAACAAGACATCTATGAATATATAACGATATGTCAACAGCTCATCTTCATTGTAAAGTGTCTGTAACGCATCACTAAAACGTCTCTTTATTAAAGCATAGAGTAAATGACATGAATTTCAACATTCTGAAGTCGAGTAGCCTATATAAAGACAAGAATAATTCCTAGACATTTGTGTAATTCTGTACAAATCTTTACTCAAAATGAACATCATTGTTCTAGTAGTTTGCTTGGTTGTTTTAACACCTGCTATTCTGGTTGTAGATGCAGGTAACTCAACCCGTCAAGTAATATAAATCATTACCTGTTTTTAATCACTGTGGATTTAAAGTGAAAACAATTTGGTTATTATTACTTAGGTTATTATTATTTTGGTTATTAATTTTTATTTTGGTATTATTTTGGTTATTATTATTTTGGTTATTATTTTTTTGCTTATTACTCTTTTGCTTATTATTATTTTGGTTATTGTTAATTTGGTTATTATTATTTTGTTTTATTTTTGTATTATTATTTTTGTTATTATTATTTTGGTTATTATTATTTTGTATTATTATTGTTATTATTTTTTTGGTTTTTATTATTTTGATTTTTATTATTTTGGTTTTTATTACTTTGGTTTTTATTACTGTGGTTTTTATTATTTTGGTTTTTATTATTTTGGTTTTTGGGGGTCAAGAAACCTGCATACATTTTTTTTGCAATAAATAGATAATTTTAACTTCTAATTATTGAAATGACAAGTCACATAATGAGCCGTTATTTTAACTGCCTTTGTGTGGTACAAGCAGCAAAATGGGCACCACTGTCCTTAGGTTGGTGACTGGGTGGAAGGAAGGAGGCTAACAATGATTCATTTTGTGTACCACGCAAAGAGACTTCGATCAGCGATTCAGTTACCAACCAAACGCCTCTCCTAACAATGCAATATTCTCAACAAGCCTGAATGACGCCCAGGCTGGGAAATTTAGTGATGACCAAGAGACTCTATACTTATGGTTATGTATTCAGTAAGGACAGAATATATATATATATATATATATATATATATATATATATATATATATATATATAGAGAGAGAGAGAGAGAGAGAGAGAGAGAGAGAGAGCTCATTTAAAAAAACCGTTTGCATTAATATGTATTTAAATAACATTATTGTAATGATTCCCAGAAATCTCAAGGAGAGAGTGGGATTTTGTCAACACTTGGAGCGGCTACTTCATCAACAGTGGACAAATAAAAAAGAACAAAATTTGGCAGAAATTAAAGAAGGCCGACATGATTTGATTTCAATTTTAAATTTGCCTGTGGAAATTCCATGGTTAGCTCCGGTAAGTTAATAAACATGGTAGTAATTTCCATGGTTAGCTCCAGTAAGTTAATAAACATGTAGTAAATTCCATGGTTAGCTCCGGTAAGATAATAAACATGGTAGTAAATTCTATGGTTAGCTCCGGTAAGTTAATTAACATGGTAGTAAATTCCATGGTTAGCTCCGGTAATATAATAAACATGGTAATACATTCCATGGTTAGCTCCGGTAAGATAATAAACATGGTAGTAAATTCCATGGTTAGCTCCGGTAAGTTAATAATACACTTTCAGATGTGTAATATGAAATGAATGTGTTTAATGTTTGTCACTTTCAGTAGTGTAGTATGAAATAAATGTGTTTAATGTTTGTCACTTTCAGAAGTGTAGTATGAAATTAATGTGTTTAATGTTTGTCACTTTCAGAAGTGTAGTATGAAATTAATATGTCGTTATATGTCACTGTCAGAAGTGTACATATAGTATTAATTGTGAATAAAAATTAACATCAACAAAAACAACAACAAATTAGCATCAACAAAAACAACAACAAATTAACATCAACAAAAACAACAACAAATTAACGTCAACAAAAACAACAACAAATTAACATAAAAAAACAACAACAAATTAACATCAACAAAAACAACAACAAATTAACATTAAAAAAACAACAACAAATTAACATCAACAAAAACAACAACAAATTAACATCAACAAAAACAACAACAAATTAACGTCAACAAAAACAACAACAAATTAACATAAAAAAACAACAACAAATTAACATCAACAAAAACAACAACAAATTAACGTCAACAAAAACAACAACAAATTAACGTCAACAAAAACAACAACAAATTAACGTCAACAAAAACAACAACAAATTAACGTCAACAAAAACAACAACAAATTAACATCAACAAAAACAACAACAAATTAACGTCAACAAAAACAACAACAAATTAACATCAACAAAAACGAACTATTATAGGTAGATAAACATGGAATACATACATTTCTTTGAACAATGTAAATGTATAGACTTGCCATACATACATTTTTAAAATTAAAGAAGCTTAATCCTTTAATATCAACAAGACTAAAATCTTTTTATAGCTTAAGAGATAAGACAACGCTTATGTGCACTGAACCAGCCCCAACCAAAGAATGTGCATATGCAAAGCACGATTTGTTAGTAAAACTTGAGAGGTTTTGAAGAGATGTTAACTGTAGACACTTTGCCTAGAGATGGCCAGCAATATTTGGTGGCCAAAAGAAGAAATTATATAGAATACAGAAATAGAATTACTGTTGTTATTTTACGTACTTCTAGGAAATCAACCATACAATCTGGACAATAAATTGATTAAAAGCGATTCAAATATAATCAGTTCTGGATATTCCACGTATTTCATTACTTTCGAAAGAGACCATTAGTTTATAAGTCAATTAACGGACTTAAGGTTACGCCCCGTATCGGACTAAAGATATTTTTGTAGAGATGGACACGGCATTTTAGTTTAGTGCAGGTAGCCTAGGGCCAGTGCCGGGCATAGATAATTAACTATATATATATATATATATATATATCGAATCATAACACTGTTTGTAGGCCTCTTTAAGCGCGGGACCAAGGTCGCTACTGGCAATTGGGAATTACATTTTCTTATGGGCAAACTCAGCCCAGCCGGATACTTGATCCGGCCAGCTACCCACCCCGTGTTTCATAGTAAAGCACAACACTAGACCATTTTGCTGATATGACATTCAATATATATATATATATATATATATATATATATATATATATATATATCAGTTCATTGTATAACTACGTCCATCTTCTCTTTGTTGTCCAGCTCATCAAATTTAAAGACACAATGTAGCCCGTGGCACTATAAGTTGACCTACCTCTGGTTTAGAGATAAATCCCTTTTGCTTACCCTGAGTAGTGTATTATTTAAAACATTGTTACTGCTAGCACATGTCGCGTTTATAATTTCACATGCACAAAATGAAATCTTAATTTTTTTTTTAAATTTGTATTTATAACTCTCAGCCGCTCCCATAGCAACTGATTTGGTGGTGGCTCCCATACCCTATATTTTAACGTCCAGGTCTTTATATCTGGACAGTTTTTTCTTCGTGGATGTGTTTTTGTCCGGAGGAACAGCCATATCAAACTACAATATCAAACAATAATATCAAACAGCCATAATAAACAGATATAACAAACAGCCATTACAAACATCTATATCAAAAAGCTATATCAAGCAGCCATAATCAAACAGCCATATAAAACAAAAAGCCATTTCAAACAGCCATATCAAACAATCATAATCAAGCAGCCATAATAAACAAACAGCCATAATCAACAGGCCATAATAAAAAACAGCCATAATCAAACTGCCATAATAAACAAACAGCCATAATCAACAGGCCATAATAAAAAACAGCCATAATCAAACTGCCATAATAAACAAACAGCCATAATCAAACTGCCATAATAAACAAACAGCCATATCAAACAGCCCTTTCATACAGCCATATGAAACAACCATAATCAAGCAGCCACATCAAACATATCAATAAGCTGGCAAGTGTTATCTAATTTATATTAGATGGCTATATCTGACTTATTCGTATTGTTTCTCCTGTCTGTAAGGATCGCCTTGTACAACACAATATTTAACTTTTCGTTGTTGACTACTGTTTTGGGTCATGTTTCTTCATTCTGTCCGTGACATCAATTGAGACGTTCTTTAATAATCTCTAGATTTATTTTTTGTCTCCATTGTGGCGATAAATAGAATGGCTCGATTGTCTCCTGAAACCTGGTACATAATCTGCCCATTGGGTTGTTACTTTCCTTTTCTATATGGTGTTGGTACCATCTTAGTGGGCATATATTAATCTTGTGTCACAACTATGAAATCAATCTTCAGTTGCAGTTTTCAGTCCAGATGAATGACGTCATTCATGTGTCATTTTACCTTCTACATTTGAGTCTTTCACCCCATAGGCGGGTGCAACCCGTGAAATGTTTTTATTTTCATTCTTAGTGGAGTTGTTGTGGGCCAATATTCATAGATCAGGTTTTCAGCTTTCTTGCATTAGATATGTTATTATAATCATCTGATATTGTAATAATATGTTAATATATTCATGTGTTTAATATAATCATCTATTTTAATAATATGTTAATATATTCATTTGTTTGATATAATTAAGTGTTATAGTAATAATATGTTAATATATTCATGTGTTTCATATAATCATCTGATACTATAAGCGTCTTTTTTTTATTCAACTCAACTTTTTAAGGTACAGAAAACAACAACTCGTGAACTGAAATTTATTCATTGATAAACACTTTGACATTTGATTTTACAGATCAGGAGAATTCGAGAAAACGGACTTTGCTAAAATAAGTCTATAACCGCTTAACTAAAAATGTCCATATGAGTTTCTTAACGTTGGCAACGGTGTCTACTACGGAACTTTTACAGACTGCACGAAGTTCTCAGAAAGAGTAAGACTATGTGCTATATTATATTTACGTTATATCGTATCACAAGACATTACGTTGTATTATAATGACGTAAATAAAGGCATTACGTTATATTATTTTTACGTTATACTAGCGGTACCCTGCAAAGCCTCTGCGTGAAGATAGACTATTGTAAAGCCAGTGACAAACCTAGGGAGTCGGGGGGGGGGGGCTACAGCCAATTATTGAACCAAACAGCGATCCTGCTTAAAACAAACAGAGGCCTATTTGATAGAAGAACGATGTAACCGTCATGCGGCTCCGAAAGCAAGGCGTTATTATACGATTCGTTCTGTTCGGCTCAGTGTTTATGGCATTGAGTTTGTGTAGCCCTATGAATTCCCACATATAGTTATAGTTTGCTCTAAATCAGTTGTCTCCCCCCAACCTTTTTATCTCGCCACGGACCGGTCAGCGTTTGACAATTTCACCGCGGTTCACTGGAAGAGGGGATGGAGGAGCGTTGATTATTTCTCGTCCATGGAAAGTTGCACAATCACCAATCACCATTCTCCATGTACGAGAGAGAGAGAGAGAGAGAGAGATAGAGAGAGAGAGCTTATAGCACAGGAAACAGCTTGCGCTGAAAATATTTATTACAAAAAAACTTGTCTAAATTAGAGTGTCTGATTAATCGTGAATTATTTTTTTCTTGATGACGCAAATGATATTGATGATATTTAATAATCCTGATGATGATATTTAATAATCCTGATGATGATATTTAATAATCCTGATGATGATATTTAATAATCCTGATGATGATATTTAATAATCCTGATGATGATATTTAATAATCCTGATGATGATATTTAATAAATTTTTTTGCTGATGATGATAAGCATGTTAGGGAACAGCTGAATTCTACTCTTCATCTGCCTCGAAGGCCCATTAGGGAACTTTACTTTTCATACATACACATATGTATATATATATATATATATATATATATATATATATATATATATATATATACAGTAAATACAAACAATTCAAATATTTTTATGCTTGAAATGAAGTAGACCAATACTTTTAGTGATAATTTTTTTATAATTTAATCTTTAACGGTTTTCCTCTAGCTCCAACAATACTCTCATTACCCTCTCACCCTGTCCTGTTACATCTTCTCTGGCATGGTCTACAACGAGATTTCCGAGGAATCCAAAAGCTTGTTACCTTACGTAATGGTCAAGGAGAAATGGTAAACTACATTATTAGACATATATCTTACAAAAAACAGCTTTCATATATAAGACATTCAGGGCTGTATCTTACGAACCGCTCTCTGGTATTTAAGACATCCAGGCCTGTATCTTACAAACAAACATCTCTCTGGTATATATTATATCCTACAAACAAACAGATCTCTGATACACACACATACACATACACACACACACATATATATATATATATGTATATATATATATATATATATATATATATATATATATATATATATGCATGTGTAATGCAATTAATTTTTTTGGGTTGCATTTTACGTTGTATCTAAGTTTGAACTTCCTCCCAGTGTCACTGAAGGTGTGAACTTTACCAACCCATGGGACAACAAACTGAACCAGGAGTAGTAGGTCAATTTGACTCTCAGTCTGGGTCAACTACGACAGTGTCTTTAGTCAATTCTATTCAGTAGTTATATACTGTAAATGAAAAGTAATAAACTAATTAGTAAGTCTGTTTCATCTTATAAGAATAAAACTAAATAGAAATAAATATTACTTAGTATACAAACTGTCTTCCTCAGTTTTGTTTACGTGGCCCACTATGAGTACAGCTTTGTTTACGTGACCCACTATGAGTTCTATTTTGTTTACGTGACCCACTATGAGTTCTGTTATGTTTACGCGACCCACTATGACTCTCACATACTATCAAAGACTCCTGCATGCTCCCACATACTCTCATAAACTCTCACAACTCCCACACTCCCATATACTCCCACAACTCCTAATACTCACAAGAACTTACACATGCTTCCACATACTCCCATAGAATCCCACAACTACCACATATTCCCATAGACTCCCACATACTCCATTAGATTCCCACATGCTCTCACATAATCGTACATACTCCCAAAACTTTCACATACTCCCACAACTCCAATATCATTCAATAGACTTCCACATCATTCAATAGACTTCCACATGCTCCATCCTACTCCCATAGACTCCCACAACTCCCACATACTCCAACATACTTCCACATACTTCCACAGCTCCCCATATACTCCCATAGACTCCCGTTTAATGGAGAGTTGGTGGAAGCATGTGGGAGTCTATGTGATTATGTGGGAGTTGTAGGAGTATGTTCGATTATCTGAGAGCATGTGGGAGTCTATGAAAGTTTGTGGGAATTGTGGGATTCTGTGGGAGTGTCAGAGTTGTGGGAGTACAATTTTGATGGAGTAGGAGATTTTAGATGACTGACATACATTATCAACGCGTGACAATAGCACATTAATGTCTATTGTTTAGTAATGTAAATTTATAATCACTATCAGAAGTGAAATGTGTATTGCATCTTTGTAAGCTATGCGTAATATTATATAAACAATAGCGGTGTGGGTTCAGCGAATAAGTAAAGAATTAATATCCAGTTAAAAATCGTCAAACTTCAACAACAGAAATAAAATCATGAAAAAATCGGATCTTTACGAAACCAAAAATAACCTATCCTACTGATCAAACCTAAGGGAATATAACTTTATGCAAAGGTTTTGCATGGTACAGCTAGTAGTAGAATAATTGCTCACATAATTTATTGCACTACTATAGACTAATATTTTCCCCCGTGACCTTAAATAATATTTTCAATTTCCTCGGTATATTTTAAAATCTATTGTCTTTACAACATTTAAAAATTTAAAATAGTTCGAAACTTAACTTTCATAAGTTCTTTAATTATGTTGTTTAAATTATTGAATAACAAATGCGGCTTTAAAGACGCGTACTGTACTAACATATTGTGAGGGCTTACCATTAATTGTCAATCTATGTGTATTTCACTGTAATTGATCAGTCCATATAATATCCTATCACTATCTATCACCTAGGTTAAATGTGTATTACATCATAGTTAGATCTGTTAAATACTAGAATAATTGAACACATTGTTCATTGAACTGTTACGGGTGAATATATAAAATATCCTTTGACCGGGTGTAATATTTTCAATTTCATTGTTATATTTTAAGACATATTGTCTTTACAACAACTACTATATTTAAAACCGTTTAAAGTATAACTTTTAGTATTACACAACAAAGCTTTTAAAATACAATAAACTACAAGACGGAACTTTTAATACATGTTTACTACATACTTCATGACGTAGCTTTAAAAATACTACATACTACATGACGTAACTTTAAAAATACTACACACTACATGACGTAACTTTAAAAATACTACATACTACATGACGTAACTTTAAAAATACTACACACTACATGACGTAACTTAAAAAATACTTCATACTACATGACGTAACTTTAAAAATACTACACACTACATGACGTAACTTTAAAAATACTACATACTACATGACGTAACTTTAAAAATACTACATACTACATAGCGTAACTTTAAAAATACTGCACACTACATGACGTAACATTAAAAATACTACATACTACATAGCGTAACTTTAAAAATACTACACACTACATGACGTAACTTTAAAAATACTACATACTACATGACGTAACTTTAAAAATACTACATGACATAGCATTAAAATACTACATACTACATGACATAGCATTAAAATACTACATACTACATGACGTAACATTAAAAATACTACATACTACATAGTGTAACTTTAAAAATACTACACACTACATGACGTAACTTTAAAAATACTACATACTACATGACGTAACTTTAAAAATACCACATACTACAAGACGTAATTTTAATAAATACTGCATACTACTAGAGGGAACTTTTAAAATACCATATACCTTAATGGGCACTCACGCTTATAGTAAATATCATTTAAAAATTAATTTGTACGATATAATAATAATTTTTTTTTTTACTTTTAGTGCATTTTTAATCAAAACTTATTTTTTAAAGTTTTAAAAAAAATTAATTGACTACACTACTGAAATGCTTGCTGCAAACATTATCTAGATGTCCATACATCAAACTGGCTTTAAAATAGCTAAGTAAATTTATTAATATTATTTACGAAAAGTTAGCCAATGTGCTGAATTTGCAACGAGTGTAAAAAGCAATTATGACAAATATATAGCAAGCCTATTGATAAAATGCTCTTATATATTCAATGAGAGTTGTACCCCAAAGAAATCAATCAAACAAGACGAAACAGTTTTTTGATTAAAGTTTATTGAAGAAACTAAAGTATAAGTATGAACATATTGTTGTAGTGGTGATATTTACGTGAAAATACTTGTTAGTTTTTAATCCAATAAATATACAATATATATATATATATATATATATATATATATATATATATATATACTGCAATACTTTAAAGACCTTTTGAAGAACTTAAACTAATTATTAAGATTTAATTGTCTTCAAAGATTAGGTTCATCCAGAATGAATCACGATAGAACACAGACACGGTCACGAAGTTCAACTGTAACCACAAGGTGGTGCATAGTCACTCAGATTTTCAGTCACAAAGTCAGGCAAAGGAATTCTGTAAACAAAATTTTAATATACTTAAATATTCGCGTGAAAGATAGTACATAAACTAAAACACTTTCTAAAATTAAAGACTATATTTGTCTATATTTGTTTATATTTGTCTATATTTGTCTATATTTATTTATATTTGTCTAATTTTGTTTATATTTGTTTATATTTGTCTATATTTGTTTGTATTTGTTTATATTTGTTTATATTTGTCTATATTTGCTTATATTTGTTTATATTTGTTTATATTTGTCTATATTTGCTTATATTTGTTTATATTTGTTTATATTTGTCTATATTTAGCTATATTTAATTATATTTTTCTAAATTTGTTTATATTTGTTTATATTTGTCTATATTTGTTTATATTTGTTTATATTTGTCTATATTTGTTTATATTTGTTTATATTTGTTTATGTTTGTTTATATTTGTCTATATTTGTTTACATTTGTTTATGTCTGTTTATATTTGTCTACATTTGTTTATATGTGTCTATATTTGTCTATATTTGTTTATATTTGTTTATGTTTGTTTATATTTGTCTATATGTGTTTACATTAGTTTTTGTCTCATTATATGTGTCTTTATTTGTCTATATGTGTCTATATTTGTCTATATTTGTCTATATTTGTTTATATTTGTCTATATTTGTCTATATGTGACTATATTTGTCTATATTTGTCTATAATTGTCTATATTTGTTTATATGTGTCTATATTTTTCTATATTTGTCTATATTTGACTATATTTGTTCACCTTGTTTTGATCCTAAAGACGTATGGTAGTTTGCTGACAGTTTCTCTGGATGTCTCAAAGTAGACCATGGCGCTGGCAGCACTACAGGTCACGGTGAACCCGTATAATGGCAACTGTTGAAACTGAACAGAAAAAAAAAACAACTATCACACAGAGGGTCAGTCCTTAGAATTAAGTTTGACAAAATGCGTTCAAGTATTATTTAGGTCAGGGATGAGCAAACTACGTCCCGCGGGCCGCATGCGGCCCGTCAGAGTATCTTATGCAGCCCGTATGCATGTACATGTTGCAATCGTATGTCGATGTTAATTTGAATCTAGGGATATTAAATCGGTTTTATAGCTCCAGAATATAAGTGAAAGCTGATTGACCTACCTGAAGGATAAGTACTATTTAGTTCTGTTGCTGGAGTTAATGGATTTTTGCCAGCAGCGGCATTTCACATCTAAACAAGTCTAAGAACAGATCGATTCAAACGTAGTCGTGGTTCCACAGTTCAAGAGCATCATCCACAATTGAGAACATTTACATACTTCTCATTTATTATAATTGTACTCTGGGGTCGGCTTGTTTGTTAATTAAGTTCCTTTGTCTTCATAACTATTATGATAGGTAAAAATAAACTTTTGTTGAAATAATCATGAATAGTAAAGTCTTATTACCAAATTAGCAACTGATTTAGTTCGTATTTTAAAATGACAAATACATGGTTATTATCTTTAATTCATATTTTCATACGTAGTAAACTGTAATTGAAGTAGACAGAATACTTATGAGGCCCGCCGATAATATTCAAGTATTTAATGTGGCACTCCGTAGAAAAAGTTTGCCCATCCCTGATTTAGGCCAATACGTTTTTAGACTTATTTACTAGGTATACTCTTTGAGACTTTTATTGCTTGCAAAAACAAACAACATACTGTTGAATAGGTTAGAATCTATATAAATAATAGCGGTGTGGGCTCTGCGTTATATCGAAAGTAAAGAATTAATACAACAGTATTCCAGTTTTAAAAAAATCGGATCTGCCCGAAACAAAACAAAAAAAAACTTCGCCAACCGATCGAGCCTAAGGGGATATAACTCTATGCAAAGATTTTGCAGGGTACAGCTAGTATTTAATATTCTGTTTTTAGAAGTGTGTATATTATCTAACTTTATACAAATACTCACTCCATCTGTATATCTTGTACAGTCTGGAATAGTTCCCATATAAACTTCTGTCTCAACAGGTCGAAACAAAATTTCACACATTTCTTTAGGATCTTCTAGACTGACCGTGGATCAGTCGGCGTTGCGTGCTAGCTCACCTGGTCTTAAAAACATATTTTTTTATGTCCCTTAAGTATTTATGCAATGAATTTTATACTTATCGACATAAATATGATGTTTTAACAATTCAACATTTCAACTTCAAAGGTAAATTTTTTTTTCAACTTCATTGAAAAAATGCGCTGAACAATTTTCAACCAATATTTATCTATAATTATATTTTTCAAAGAAATCTGAAGCTCTACTTCAATTCAAAGCTTGCGTTCTCTTTTTGCCCACGTGCCATAGACCAGACATCCGTGATATAGCGGACAAAGTAATGCAACCACCCAATGACATTACAACCATTAGCCAACTAATATATACAGGACTCGGATGTTACAACTTAGCATCGTTCAAAGAATGCAATAACTACACATTATATGAAACATTTTTATAATTGTCCATATTGCACTAAACCGGCCATGGGTTAACTACGGCCCACCGGACTGTTTAATCCAGCCAGCGGTCAGCCACTCGTTTCATACGTGAAGACCAGCTCTGGCCTCTTACGTTATGACGTTTACGTTAAATTTACATTACCTCATGTCAACACTTTATCCATCTACTCTTTGTCCGGCGCAACGATAAAATCAATAAACCCAATGTGGTCCCCCCTGTACTAGACCTAATGTGTCCACCCCTATACTAGACCCAATGTGATCCACCCCTGTAATAGACCCAATGTGGTCCACCCCTGAACTATACCCAATGTGGTCCAACCCCTGTAATAGACCTAATGTGGTCCACCCCTGTACTAGACCCAATGTGGTCCAACCCCTGTACTAGACCCAATGTGGTCCATCCCTGTACTAGACCCAATGTGGTCCACCCCTGTAGTAGACCCAATGTGGTCCACCCCTGTAATAGACCTAATGTGGTCCACCCCTGTAATAGACCCAATGTGGTCCACCCCTGTAATAAACCTAATGTGGTCCACCCCTGTAATAGACCCAATGTGGTTCACCCCTGTAGTAGACCCAATGTGGTCCACCCCTGTAAAAGACCTAATGTGGTCCACCCCTGTACTAGACCTAATGTGGTCCAACCCTGTAGTAGACCCACTGTGGTCCACCCCTGTACTAGACCCAATGTTGAAGTGTTAATTTACAATAGACGATATCCGTCTACTTCATTTTAAAAAAATATAGGCACCAAATTTTAATTTGATAACTTTGTGTTTATCGCTATTTATTGCCTCTGACACTATGTGAATAAAAAAGTGGGAAATACGTTCTTCATAATAAAGTTTAATAATGGTTTGTTAATATAAATGATAAACACTAAGTGGCTCATTAGATCCAGTAAACATTAGATACAGTAAACATTAGATACAGTAAACATTACATTCAGGAAACTTTATACACTTACTTGTATGAGCCGAGCCCAGAGACATTCAATGGCTGAATGTGAATCACGTTATCGACTTCAGAAAAAACCCAGATTTAACTTCTAAATACTTTGTTATTGTCAATTTCTTCATGGTAGAAAGTTATAGCCTGATTTAAACAAAGTCGAAAGATTAATGGTCATTTCTATCATACATGTAATTCCAGATTTACTTTGAAGTAAGATTTCCGTTTTTACCAATATATAACGAATCTATCTATCTATCTATCTATCTATCTATCTATCTATCTATCTATCTATCTATCTATCTATCTATCTATCTATCTATCTATCTATCTATCTATCTATCTATCTATCTATCTATCTATCTATCTATCTATCTATCTATCTATCTATCTATCTATCTATCTATCTATCTATCTATCTATCTAATATATTTATTTATCTAATATATTTATTTATCTGATAAATTTACTGGTGACAGTGAAGGAATGTGTACAGGCTGCCACAGTGTAGCTATCAAATCATGTTCTTCTGATACATTTTCACTAGTCATTTCTTTGGCCACCTGTTTCTTGTTGGTGAAATTTCCACTCAACATGGACACAAAGTTCAACAGATTTTTTGATGGTGGTGCAATCAAAATGGATTTTTTTTGCTTATATCTTAAAAGATAAACATCCAATATCTTTTTAACAAAGATACAGTGGTCTACATGTCGCAGTATTCAGAAATCGATATCTTTTATTACTGTGCAATAAAAATGCAAATTGTAATGGTTCAATTTCTGTGAATACTTTTTGTTTCTATTTTTACTGCGTTCTTTTTGGTGTCACTTTATATGTGACGAAAACGTGCAAATTGTGTTTGTGTGTTATAGTAGATGATCGTTTGTGTCATTTAATAGTTTAATTAAAGTAAAGTTTCCCTAATGAAGCCTTTATATACCAATGGGTTCAGAAGAAGTAGAGTCCATGCATTTCTGTGTGTCCATTGCAAAGATGAGATGATACCTCACACACGTCGTAGATGCTATATAAACCACTAATGAGACGTTTTTATAGTGCCCTTCTTTCATCCTTACACTATAGTTGATAGTGCAATGACCATGGTGACACCACGGAAGATATAGATGAGTGACTGGAGCCGATAACCCGTCACCCACAGAATGAAGATCCGACTCGCATACCAAAGCGCCACCTACCCACGACTATTCTATGGCGTCGAGTGGCTACTACAATGCCCCGCCTCCTTTACTTTACCCAACATTGTCGGGTACCTATTTGTAAGCTGGTTGATTTTTAAGACATCGATTGAACTCTACATAAGTCCCGACACGAATCGAGACGTTGCGGCTAGCAGTAGAGCGCTCTATCACACTTTAGTAGGGGGACGGATGGTCGTGCGGTAACGTGCTCGACTGGTTCGATCTCCGGTGAGGACCAAGGAAATTTTTCAGGTCTTGGCTCAAGTTCCCGATATATCTCCCGTGGTGCCTCCATGGCCATTGCACTATCGGCTATGGTGGGGATGAAAGAAGGGCACCATAAAACCGTCCCATTAGTGGTTTATAGGATCTAAGGGATTTCATCTCATCCTTACAGGGACTTTACACATCAAACTTTAGTTAAATGAATACAGTTATAGTGATATTCTGTAATGAATATTATACTCGTATAAAATATTTAGCCTGAAACATAAACAATGTTATTCCCATAGTTTACCTTGTGAATGACTGACACGTACGACTGTCAACACTGTCGCTAGACTCAACAGCACAAAACTTGACTTCATTTCTACTCTAAAAATGCCTGAAACACTTTGCCCCTACAGATATGTCCCACAGATATGTTACACTCTTTTTTCGAAGTCAGAAACATTGGGACAGTTTATATTTCTGTTTAGACTATTTATATAAACCAATACGTGTACAAATCGACAAGCCTGTAAATGTTTGTTTACCCCCCCTCGGTATTAGCATCAATGTGTGACATTTTGAATGATCTCACAGTGGCGTTGTTCTATAAAAACGTTGAGTATAATGGACCAGCTGGATAAAGTGGAAAATACTTCATAGAGCAATGCATTGTTAGATAATTTGAATAAATAAAAGGGAGAATGACACGTGAAATAAACAGTGACCACACAAAGGAGGGTGAATTGAATGTTTAAGTATTGCAGCTGCTGTAAGACCAGGTAATGGTTAACACGATCTATGTGTGACAGATGCTGTGACTATTTACCAAATAGAAGAACAAACTACTCAATTTAAATAGCTAATTAGTAGTACCAAGATAGGGGCCGTCCATAAAGTACGTCACGCTCAAAGGGGGGGGGGGAGAGGGGGGTGTAAGAAAGTGTGACAGTTTAGGGGGAGGGGGGGTCAGGCCAAGTGTGACGTCACACTTGAATTAGTTTTTTTGTCAAAATAGCATGAAATGCATATCTGTTCAATGTGTTGTGATCAACCATTGTTTCTCATAGCAATTCTCGACATCGCTTTACATGGGTCGAATGCACATGAAAAACGACAAAGTGACATATACAGAAGTATTAGAACATTAGACCAATTAACCGAGCAACTTAACACTGATGGATTCCATGTCAGCCAGAGCACCGTTTACACTCGATTGTTGCCTAGACGAAGTTCAACAATAGGAGATAAAGACACGTTTTCACAGTCCCAGTCTAGCTAATCCGATCTCAGAACGATTCCCACTTCCAACACATGGATGGAAAGTGCTGCACAGCCACACTGAGACATTTAGAGGAATTATCATCAGTGCTCGGACCTAACGTCTAGGAAAACCGGAAGTTATAAGCTATTCAGGTCCAACATACAAAGCAATACGATCAGGGAAGCATTCTTCATCCATTGCTTTTGGTCTTGGCTTAGACTTCGAAAGACTATTGGATTTGGATGAATTCGATGAAATAACAAAACATAAAAGAGACAATGTGATAAAACCTATCGTTTTTTTTTTACAGTGGATGGTGGGCCAGATGAAAATCCTCGCTATCAAAAAGTAATTCAAGTTGCCATTCATCACTTCGTTAAAAATAATCTTGATGCCTTATTCCTTGCATAAATGCACCAGGAAGAAGTGCTTTTAATCGCGTGGAACGTCGAATGGCTCCGTTGAGCAGAGAACTGCCTGGTGTCATATTGCCAAATGAACATTATGGCAGTCACCTTGATTCGCAGGGCAGAACAATCAATGATGATTTGGAAAGAACAAACTACAAGTTTGTAGGTGAAAATTTAGCTGAAATCTGGTCGCATATGATTGTTGACCAATTTCCAACATTTGCAGAATATATCAACCCTGAGAAATCTGAATTGGATACAGCAGGACTGGTGTCGAAGGATCAGTAATGGTTTGACAATCATGTTCGCACCAGCCAATACCTCACTTAAATTGTGAAATGTCAGGACATAAAATGTTGCGACAAAGTACGCAGCTCATATTTGAACGTTTTACTTTCGAGATTCTTTCCTTCTCCAATCCCAATCAACCAAACAACTGTTGGACTCAGAGCTTCAAAAAGAGCAGATGCAGATGCTCATAAGTTTCCTTCATTGTTTGTGGCACAAACTATCAAATTTGATGACATTATGCCAGGATCTACAGGAGTTTTTAAAGTGCAATCATATGATCTTTATTGTCCATCTTTGCAGACCCGCTTACATGATCGAATTTGCAAAGTGTGACACTTGTACTTTGCTTCACAGACAATGTTGAAGAAATATACAGGAGTAACACAGAGCTAGGGCGCAGGAGACTGTGCCAACCCAAAGTTTTCCAAAATCAACTCAGAAAAAACGCACCAGTCCTTTGAGAATCACTGCTAGAAGGCAAAGTGAACTCATGGCAATTATTGGCAGAATGGAAAATGCACATTCAGAGGATGTTGAGTGGCTAAATGAGGATGAAGTTGATCTGTCTGCAATTATCCTTCCAGGAATTGATGATGGGGAAAGATTTATGTCAGTCATAGCTATGAATGAACACTTAACTTCACCATGGATGAATGATGTCTAGTGAATATTTTTTTAATTAAACATAATTCACAGGTCCACTATAAACATATTCAATAAAGCACAAGAGCTGTTCACATAATTTGTCAGTCTAGTACTTTGTTAGTCGGATTTTTTTGTTTTCATTTTTATTATTTAATCACTGTTCGAGGTCAAGTTTCGCTAATCTACTTCTTATCCTGTATCAATAGAATGCATAATCGGAAGATTATCTCAAAGTTGACCTCACCCATTGTAAATGTAAAGGTAGCAGATAAATGATGTTTATTATATAATTGTCAAGTCTAATTTTGCAATTTTTTTACAAAATTCAATCGATTGAGCTACTGTTTCAAAGAATAACTGTGACAACTGTTGACAATTAGCTAATCTATTAGTAAATTCATATAATAATCTGATCGTTCTTTTAATAAGTATATTTTCAGGCAGTTGAATAGTGAAGTGCGTTTTAAGTTTTCGATTAAATTTTAACTAGTTGTTAATAAAATATTTTTTTTCGAAAGTGCTACATACTTTGGGGGGGGGGGGGGTATCGAGATTCGTGACACTTTGTGACAAGGGGGAGGGGGTGGGTCAAAAATAGCGTGACGTACTTTATGGACGGCCCCATAGCACAACGGAAAACAATTGATTATTGTTTGTGTAAATTGTTTTTGAACATAATTTGAGTAGGCCTACAAAATGACTATTGCTGAATATTGAACATAATTTGAGTTCGAAATGACTATTGCTGAATATTGAACATAATTTGAGTACATAATGACTATTGCTGAATATTGAACATAATTTGAGTTCGAAATGACTATTGCTGAATATTGAACATAATTTGAGTACATAATGACTATTGCTGAATATTGAACATAATTTGAGTTCGAAATGACTATTGCTGAATATTGAACATAATTTGAGTTCGAAATGACTATTGCTGAATATTGAACATAATTTGAGTACATAATGACTATTGCTGAATATTGAACATAATTTGAGTACATAATGACTATTGCTGAATATTGAACATAATTTGAGTACATAATGACTATTGCTGAATATTGAACATAATTTGAGTTCGAAATGACTATTGCTGAATATTGAACATAATTTGAGTACATAATGACTATTGCTGAATATTGAACATAATTTGAGTTCGAAATGACTATTGCTGAATATTGAACATAATTTGAGTACATAATGACTATTGCTGAATATTGAACATAATTTGAGTACACAATGACTATTGCTGAATATTGAACATAATTTGAGTTCGAAATGACTATTGCTGAATATTGAACATAATTTGAGTACATAATGACTATTGCTGAATATTGAACATAATTTGAGTTCGAAATGACTATTGCTGAATATTGAATATAATTTGAGTACATAATGACTATTGCTGAATATTGAACATAATTTGAGTACATAATGACTATTGCTGAATATTGAACATAATTTGAGTTTGAAATGACTATTGCTGAATATTGAACATAATTTGAGTACATAATGACTATTGCTGAATATTGAACATAATTTGAGTTCGAAATGACTATTGCTGAATATTGAACATAATTTGAGTACATAATGACTATTGCTGAATATTGAACATAATTTGAGTTCGAAATGACTATTGCTGAATATTGAACATAATTTGAGTACATAATGACTATTGCTGAATATTGAACATAATTTGAGTACATAATGACTATTGCTGAATATTGAACATAATTTGAGTTCGAAATGACTATTGCTGAATATTGAACATAATTTGAGTACATAATGACTATTGCTGAATATTGAACATAATTTGAGTTCGAAATGACTATTGCTGAATATTGAACATAATTTGAGTACATAATGACTATTGCTGAATATTGAACATAATTTGAGTTCGTAATGACTATTGCTGAATATTGAACATAATTTGAGTTCGAAATGACTATTGCTGAATATTGAACATAATTTGAGTACATAATGACTATTGCTGAATATTGAACATAATTTGAGTTCGAAATGACTATTGCTGAATATTGAACATAATTTGAGTACATAATGACTATTGCTGAATATTGAACATAATTTGAGTACATAATGACTATTGCTGAATATTGAACATAATTTGAGTTCAAAATGACTATTGCTGAATATTGAACATAATTTGAGTACATAATGACTATTGCTGAATATTGAACATAATTTGAGTACATAATGACTATTGCTGAATATTGAACATAATTTGAGTTCGAAATGACTATTGCTGAATATTGAACATAATTTGAGTACATAATGACTATTGCTGAATATTGAACATAATTTGAGTACATAATGACTATTGCTGAATATTGAACATAATTTGAGTTCGAAATGACTATTGCTGAATATTGAACATAATTTGAGTACATAATGACTATTGCTGAATATTGAACATAATTTGAGTTCGAAATGACTATTGCTGAATATTGAACATAATTTGAGTACATAATGACTATTGCTGAATATTGAACATAATTTGAGTACATAATGACTATTGCTGAATATTGAACATAATTTGAGTTCGAAATGACTATTGCTGAATATTGAACATAATTTGAGTACATAATGACTATTGCTGAATATTGAACATAATTTGAGTTCGAAATGACTATTGCTGAATATTGAACATAATTTGAGTACATAATGACTATTGCTGAATATTGAACATAATTTGAGTTCGAAATGACTATTGCTGAATATTGAACATAATTTGAGTACATAATGACTATTGCTGAATATTGAACATAATTTGAGTACATAATGACTATTGCTGAATATTGAACATAATTTGAGTTCGAAATGACTATTGCTGAATATTGAACATAATTTGAGTACATAATGACTATTGCTGAATATTGAACATAATTTGAGTTCGAAATGACTATTGCTGAATATTGAACATAATTTGAGTACATAATGACTATTGCTGAATATTGAACATAATTTGAGTACATAATGACTATTGCTGAATATTGAACATAATTTGAGTTCGAAATGACTATTGCTGAATATTGAACATAATTTGAGTACATAATGACTATTGCTGAATATTGAACATAATTTGAGTTCGAAATGACTATTGCTGAATATTGAACATAATTTGAGTACATAATGACTATTGCTGAATATTGAACATAATTTGAGTACATAATGACTATTGCTGAATATTGAACATAATTTGAGTTCGAAATGACTATTGCTGAATATTGAACATAATTTGAGTACATAATGACTATTGCTGAATATTGAACATAATTTGAGTACATAATGACTATTGCTGAATATTGAACATAATTTGAGTTCGAAATGACTATTGCTGAATATTGAACATAATTTGAGTACATAATGACTATTGCTGAATATTGAACATAATTTGAGTTCGAAATGACTATTGCTGAATATTGAACATAATTTGAGTACATAATGACTATTGCTGAATATTGAACATAATTTGAGTACATAATGACTATTGCTGAATATTGAACATAATTTGAGTTCGAAATGACTATTGCTGAATATTGAACATAATTTGAGTACATAATGACTATTGCTGAATATTGAACATAATTTGAGTTCGAAATGACTATTGCTGAATATTGAACATAATTTGAGTACATAATGACTATTGCTGAATATTGAACATAATTTGAGTACATAATGACTATTGCTGAATATTGAACATAATTTGAGTTCGAAATGACTATTGCTGAATATTGAACATAATTTGAGTACATAATGACTATTGCTGAATATTGAACATAATTTGAGTTCGAAATGACTATTGCTGAATATTGAACATAATTTGAGTACATAATGACTATTGCTGAATATTGAACATAATTTGAGTTCGAAATGACTATTGCTGAATATTGAACATAATTTGAGTACATAATGACTATTGCTGAATATTGAACATAATTTGAGTTCGAAATGACTATTGCTGAATATTGAACATAATTTGAGTACATAATGACTATTGCTGAATATTGAACATAATTTGAGTACATAATGACTATTGCTGAATATTGAACATAATTTGAGTTCGAAATGACTATTGCTGAATATTGAACATAATTTGAGTTACAAATGACTATTGCTGAATATTGAACATAATTTGAGTTCGAAATGACTATTGCTGAATATTGAACATAATTTGAGTTGAAATGACTATTGCTGAATATTGAACATAATTTGAGTACATAATGACTATTGCTGAATATTGAACATAATTTGAGTTCGAAATGACTATTGCTGAATATTGAACATAATTTGAGTTCGAAATGACTATTGCTGAATATTGAACATAATTTGAGTACATAATGACTATTGCTGAATATTGAACATAATTTGAGTACATAATGACTATTGCTGAATATTGAACATAATTTGAGTACATAATGACTATTGCTGAATATTGAACATAATTTGAGTTCGAAATGACTATTGCTGAATATTGAACATAATTTGAGTACATAATGACTATTGCTGAATATTGAACATAATTTGAGTTCGAAATGACTATTGCTGAATATTGAACATAATTTGAGTACATAATGACTATTGCTGAATATTGAACATAATTTGAGTACACAATGACTATTGCTGAATATTGAACATAATTTGAGTTCGAAATGACTATTGCTGAATATTGAACATAATTTGAGTACATAATGACTATTGCTGAATATTGAACATAATTTGAGTTCGAAATGACTATTGCTGAATATTGAATATAATTTGAGTACATAATGACTATTGCTGAATATTGAACATAATTTGAGTACATAATGACTATTGCTGAATATTGAACATAATTTGAGTTTGAAATGACTATTGCTGAATATTGAACATAATTTGAGTACATAATGACTATTGCTGAATATTGAACATAATTTGAGTTCGAAATGACTATTGCTGAATATTGAACATAATTTGAGTACATAATGACTATTGCTGAATATTGAACATAATTTGAGTTCGAAATGACTATTGCTGAATATTGAACATAATTTGAGTACATAATGACTATTGCTGAATATTGAACATAATTTGAGTACATAATGACTATTGCTGAATATTGAACATAATTTGAGTTCGAAATGACTATTGCTGAATATTGAACATAATTTGAGTACATAATGACTATTGCTGAATATTGAACATAATTTGAGTTCGAAATGACTATTGCTGAATATTGAACATAATTTGAGTACATAATGACTATTGCTGAATATTGAACATAATTTGAGTACATAATGACTATTGCTGAATATTGAACATAATTTGAGTTCGAAATGACTATTGCTGAATATTGAACATAATTTGAGTACATAATGACTATTGCTGAATATTGAACATAATTTGAGTTCGAAATGACTATTGCTGAATATTGAACATAATTTGAGTACATAATGACTATTGCTGAATATTGAACATAATTTGAGTACATAATGACTATTGCTGAATATTGAACATAATTTGAGTTCGAAATGACTATTGCTGAATATTGAACATAATTTGAGTACATAATGACTATTGCTGAATATTGAACATAATTTGAGTTCGAAATGACTATTGCTGAATATTGAACATAATTTGAGTTCGAAATGACTATTGCTGAATATTGAACATAATTTGAGTACATAATGACTATTGCTGAATATTGAACATAATTTGAGTTCGAAATGACTATTGCTGAATATTGAACATAATTTGAGTTCGAAATGACTATTGCTGAATATTGAACATAATTTGAGTACATAATGACTATTGCTGAATATTGAACATAATTTGAGTTCGAAATGACTATTGCTGAATATTGAACATAATTTGAGTACATAATGACTATTGCTGAATATTGAACATAATTTGAGTACATAATGACTATTGCTGAATATTGAACATAATTTGAGTACATAATGACTATTGCTGAATATTGAACATAATTTGAGTACATAATGACTATTGCTGAATATTGAACATAATTTGAGTTCGAAATGACTATTGCTGAATATTGAACATAATTTGAGTACATAATGACTATTGCTGAATATTGAACATAATTTGAGTTCGAAATGACTATTGCTGAATATTGAACATAATTTGAGTACATAATGACTATTGCTGAATATTGAACATAATTTGAGTTCGAAATGACTATTGCTGAATATTGAACATAATTTGAGTACATAATGACTATTGCTGAATATTGAACATAATTTGAGTTCGAAATGACTATTGCTGAATATTGAACATAATTTGAGTACATAATGACTATTGCTGAATATTGAACATAATTTGAGTTCGAAATGACTATTGTTGAATATTGAACATAATTTGAGTACATAATGACTATTGCTGAATATTGAACATAATTTGAGTTCGAAATGACTTTTGCTGAATATTGAACATAATTTGAGTACATAATGACTATTGCTGAATATTGAACATAATTTGAGTTCGAAATGACTATTGCTGAATATTGAACATAATTTGAGTACATAATGACTATTGCTGAATATTGAACATAATTTGAGTACATAATGACTATTGCTGAATATTGAACATAATTTGAGTTCGAAATGACTATTGCTGAATATTGAACATAATTTGAGTACATAATGACTATTGCTGAATATTGAACATAATTTGAGTACATAATGACTATTGCTGAATATTGAACATAATTTGAGTTCGAAATGACTATTGCTGAATATTGAACATAATTTGAGTACATAATGACTATTGCTGAATATTGAACATAATTTGAGTTCGAAATGACTATTGCTGAATATTGAACATAATTTGAGTACATAATGACTATTGCTGAATATTGAACATAATTTGAGTTCGAAATGACTATTGCTGAATATTGAACATAATTTGAGTACATAATGACTATTGCTGAATATTGAACATAATTTGAGTTCGAAATGACTATTGCTGAATATTGAACATAATTTGAGTACATAATGACTATTGCTGAATATTGAACATAATTTGAGTACATAATGACTATTGCTGAATATTGAACATAATTTGAGTTCGAAATGACTATTGCTGAATATTGAACATAATTTGAGTACATAATGACTATTGCTGAATATTGAACATAATTTGAGTACATAATGACTATTGCTGAATATTGAACATAATTTGAGTTCGAAATGACTATTGCTGAATATTGAACATAATTTGAGTACATAATGACTATTGCTGAATATTGAACATAATTTGAGTACATAATGACTATTGCTGAATATTGAACATAATTTGAGTTCGAAATGACTATTGCTGAATATTGAACATAATTTGAGTACATAATGACTATTGCTGAATATTGAACATAATTTGAGTTCGAAATGACTATTGCTGAATATTGAACATAATTTGAGTACATAATGACTATTGCTGAATATTGAACATAATTTGAGTTCGAAATGACTATTGCTGAATATTGAACATAATTTGAGTACATAATGACTATTGCTGAATATTGAACATAATTTGAGTTCGAAATGACTATTGCTGAATATTGAACATAATTTGAGTACATAATGACTATTGCTGAATATTGAACATAATTTGAGTACATAATGACTATTGCTGAATATTGAACATAATTTGAGTTCGAAATGACTATTGCTGAATATTGAACATAATTTGAGTACATAATGACTATTGCTGAATATTGAACATAATTTGAGTACATAATGACTATTGCTGAATATTGAACATAATTTGAGTTCGAAATGACTATTGCTGAATATTGAACATAATTTGAGTTCGAAATGACTATTGCTGAATATTGAACATAATTTGAGTTCGAAATGACTATTGCTGAATATTGAACATAATTTGAGTTCGAAATGACTATTGCTGAATATTGAACATAATTTGAGTACATAATGACTATTGCTGAATATTGAACATAATTTGAGTTCGAAATGACTATTGCTGAATATTGAACATAATTTGAGTTCGAAATGACTATTGCTGAATATTGAACATAATTTGAGTACATAATGACTATTGCTGAATATTGAACATAATTTGAGTACATAATGACTATTGCTGAATATTGAACATAATTTGAGTACATAATGACTATTGCTGAATATTGAACATAATTTGAGTTCGAAATGACTATTGCTGAATATTGAACATAATTTGAGTACATAATGACTATTGCTGAATATTGAACATAATTTGAGTTCGAAATGACTATTGCTGAATATTGAACATAATTTGAGTACATAATGACTATTGCTGAATATTGAACATAATTTGAGTACATAATGACTATTGCTGAATATTGAACATAATTTGAGTTCGAAATGACTATTGCTGAATATTGAACATAATTTGAGTACATAATGACTATTGCTGAATATTGAACATAATTTGAGTTCGAAATGACTATTGCTGAATATTGAACATAATTTGAGTACATAATGACTATTGCTGAATATTGAACATAATTTGAGTACATAATGACTATTGCTGAATATTGAACATAATTTGAGTTCGTAATGACTATTGCTGAATATTGAACATAATTTGAGTACATAATGACTATTGCTGAATATTGAACATAATTTGAGTACATAATGACTATTGCTGAATATTGAACATAATTTGAGTACATAATGACTATTGCTGAATATTGAACATAATTTGAGTTCGAAATGACTATTGCTGAATATTGAACATAATTTGAGTACATAATGACTATTGCTGAATATTGAACATAATTTGAGTACATAATGACTATTGCTGAATATTGAACATAATTTGAGTACATAATGACTATTGCTGAATATTGAACATAATTTGAGTTCATAATGACTATTGCTGAATATTGAACATAATTTGAGTTCGAAATGACTATTGCTGAATATTGAACATAATTTGAGTACATAATGACTATTGCTGAATATTGAACATAATTTGAGTTCGAAATGACTATTGCTGAATATTGAACATAATTTGAGTACATAATGACTATTGCTGAATATTGAACATAATTTGAGTTCGAAATGACTATTGCTGAATATTGAACATAATTTGAGTACATAATGACTATTGCTGAATATTGAACATAATTTGAGTTCGAAATGACTATTGCTGAATATTGAACATAATTTGAGTACATAATGACTATTGCTGAATATTGAACATAATTTGAGTTCGAAATGACTATTGCTGAATATTGAACATAATTTGAGTACATAATGACTATTGCTGAATATTGAACATAATTTGAGTACATAATGACTATTGCTGAATATTGAACATAATTTGAGTTCGAAATGACTATTGCTGAATATTGAACATAATTTGAGTTCGAAATGACTATTGCTGAATATTGAACATAATTTGAGTTCGAAATGACTATTGCTGAATATTGAACATAATTTGAGTACATAATGACTATTGCTGAATATTGAACATAATTTGAGTTCGAAATGACTATTGCTGAATATTGAACATAATTTGAGTACATAATGACTATTGCTGAATATTGAACATAATTTGAGTACATAATGACTATTGCTGAATATTGAACATAATTTGAGTTCGAAATGACTATTGCTGAATATTGAACATAATTTGAGTACATAATGACTATTGCTGAATATTGAACATAATTTGAGTACATAATGACTATTGCTGAATATTGAACATAATTTGAGTACATAATGACTATTGCTGAATATTGAACATAATTTGAGTTCGAAATGACTATTGCTGAATATTGAACATAATTTGAGTACATAATGACTATTGCTGAATATTGAACATAATTTGAGTACATAATGACTATTGCTGAATATTGAACATAATTTGAGTACATAATGACTATTGCTGAATATTGAACATAATTTGAGTACATAATGACTATTGCTGAATATTGAACATAATTTGAGTTCGAAATGACTATTGCTGAATATTGAACATAATTTGAGTACATAATGACTATTGCTGAATATTGAACATAATTTGAGTACATAATGACTATTGCTGAATATTGAACATAATTTGAGTTCGAAATGACTATTGCTGAATATTGAACATAATTTGAGTACATAATGACTATTGCTGAATATTGAACATAATTTGAGTTCGAAATGACAATGACTATTGCTGAATATTGAACATAATTTGAGTACATAATGACTATTGCTGAATATTGAACATAATTTGAGTTCGAAATGACTATTGCTGAATATTGAACATAATTTGAGTACATAATGACTATTGCTGAATATTGAACATAATTTGAGTTCGAAATGACTATTGCTGAATATTGAACATAATTTGAGTACATAATGACTATTGCTGAATATTGAACATAATTTGAGTTCGAAATGACTATTGCTGAATATTGAACATAATTTGAGTACATAATGACTATTGCTGAATATTGAACATAATTTGAGTACATAATGACTATTGCTGAATATTGAACATAATTTGAGTTCGAAATGACTATTGCTGAATATTGAACATAATTTGAGTTCGAAATGACTATTGCTGAATATTGAACATAATTTGAGTCTCGAAATGACTATTGCTGAATATTGAACATAATTTGAGTTCGAAATGACTATTGCTGAATATTGAACATAATTTGAGTACATAATGACTATTGCTGAATATTGAACATAATTTGAGTTCGAAATGACTATTGCTGAATATTGAACATAATTTGAGTACATAATGACTATTGCTGAATATTGAACATAATTTGAGTTCGAAATGACTATTGCTGAATATTGAACATAATTTGAGTACATAATGACTATTGCTGAATATTGAACATAATTTGAGTACATAATGACTATTGCTGAATATTGAACATAATTTGAGTTCGAAATGACTATTGCTGAATATTGAACATAATTTGAGTACATAATGACTATTGCTGAATATTGAACATAATTTGAGTACATAATGACTATTGCTGAATATTGAACATAATTTGAGTACATAATGACTATTGCTGAATATTGAACATAATTTGAGTACATAATGACTATTGCTGAATATTGAACATAATTTGAGTTCGAAATGACTATTGCTGAATATTGAACATAATTTGAGTACATAATGACTATTGCTGAATATTGAACATAATTTGAGTTCGAAATGACTATTGCTGAATATTGAACATAATTTGAGTTCGAAATGACTATTGCTGAATATTGAACATAATTTGAGTACATAATGACTATTGCTGAATATTGAACATAATTTGAGTTCGAAATGACTATTGCTGAATATTGAACATAATTTGAGTACATAATGACTATTGCTGAATATTGAACATAATTTGAGTACATAATGACTATTGCTGAATATTGAACATAATTTGAGTACATAATGACTATTGCTGAATATTGAACATAATTTGAGTACATAATGACTATTGCTGAATATTGAACATAATTTGAGTACATAATGACTATTGCTGAATATTGAACATAATTTGAGTTCGAAATGACTATTGCTGAATATTGAACATAATTTGAGTACATAATGACTATTGCTGAATATTGAACATAATTTGAGTACATAATGACTATTGCTGAATATTGAACATAATTTGAGTACCTAATGACTATTGCTGAATATTGAACATAATTTGAGTACATAATGACTATTGCTGAATATTGAACATAATTTGAGTACATAATGACTATTGCTGAATATTGAACATAATTTGAGTACATAATGACTATTGCTGAATATTGAACATAATTTGAGTTCATGATGACTATTGCTGAATATTGAACATAATTTGAGTACATAATGACTATTGCTGAATATTGAACATAATTTGAGTACATAATGACTATTGCTGAATATTGAACATAATTTGAGTACATAATGACTATTGCTTAGTTCATCAACTTCATGTACCAAGATGGGGGGGGGGGAGGATTCTTTGGAGAACATCCCCTCTTTAATTATGTTTACTAAGAAAGGGGTTTTTGGGGAACTTCAGGTCTCCAACGTTGTTTACCAAGCTGCTAGTCTAAAGAGACATTACACTCTTTTTTTTATATCTATATTATCTTTGATTTGGGACATCTGCTAAAATCGAGCAAAAAGTTGATTCTCATATAAAGGATAACTCAAAAAATGATTACATGGTACTCCTAAATAGCTTCCCTTGGTATGTTAGATGTTTCTTTATTATATTATTTCTCGTTAATGTTGTAATTAAATTATTTGAGTGTCTTAAGTTAATGTGCATTGATTTAATGAATATTGTAGTAATTTTATCTACTATATAGAATGACACACAGGACACGTGGGTTCAATAGTACTCTAGACTAATACTTTATTTATTACTACAAATTCACTAACATTAAAATCTACAACTACTAAGCTAAACTAATACATCCACATGGATTAATCACTACAGCGACAAGCGAGTCGAACGTGTTACCTTCAGGTAACGAACTCGTTGTTCTCAGAATAACTTCCTAGAATGCTAAGTCACGGACTGTCCACTTTTCTCTGGTCACTGCTTATATCTAAAGTCCGAAGTAGATCCCCCCACCCCCTCAATTCAGGTCACGTGACTGGTCTCGATGCACCGTCCTGATGCTAGCGCCAGATAAGAAGGGGGAAGGGAACGGCTGTTGTTTCACCCCCACCCACATCTCTTATTTACACACCTGTCACGAATGGTGCAGCGCCGTGGGTTAGAACAGAGGTTTTCAACCTTTTTTAACCTGCGGACCCCACAGACATACCAAGTTCGGGTGACGGACCCCAGAGCCCAAGGTACCATGGCTTCGACTTTTCGTACCTCAGGTTGGCCCCTAATATGTATTATTAAGTTCACGGATGTAACCTACTTAAATTCTGATAAACGGTAGGCCTAGCCTAAGTTAAACGCACATCATGTAAAAGTCATTTTAAATACGGGAATAGCTATCTATCCAAATAACACTCACCGAGTATTTATTTATTCCACTGGTATGTCTGTGACACAGTCCACTGTTCAGTGGGAAGGCTTTGCCTGTTCTGCACTACAGATTTTGTCCAAACATGGTGGTATGCGTGATAAACATATGCGTATTTCATGCTCAATGTCCAGTCTGGACCTGTACTTGGTCTTCAACGCAGTAACAGCAGAGAATGCAGTTTTGCACAAGTACGTCGTAGAAAATTGTAGCAGGACATTGATGGCTTTGTCTGACAGCAGCGAGTACTCCTGGAAGCATGGTAGCCAGAACGACAACAGTGGCAGTCTGCTGAACTGCAAGCGCAGTGTCCTGTCAGACGACAATTCGACCAATTGTTCTTGTTCGCAGCCAGTTAAATCGGTTATATTCTGGATTATACTTGCATCGCTTTCTTTTTCGTTCATCTTTGGCTGCTTGATAATCAGAATCTTCCAGGTTCTGGTCAGTTTTCCTCTTTACAAATGTATTCATGCTACTAGGTGTTATTAATATTCGTATTATTAGTTATACTTTGTGCGTTATTGTGATGATAAGTGTCTGTCTTCACTTCTCTGGTAGCGATTGACACTTTTTCTAAGCGTGTACTTATTCACAGACATCACAAATAAATGATTTAAACTGTCAAGACCTATTCATGTACTTTATATGACTATAACACAAAATATAATTTCAAAATATAATTAGCATGAAACTATACAATCCAAGATACATATTCACTGAAACATTACTACTCTATCCTGTGGGCTGCCTATTTTTGTCGAACTGTATGTCTGTAACACTCTGTACTCCTACTCCCCTCTCTTTCTCTCTTCCAATCTCTATACCTATCAAAAGATCTGCTAACTTCTTTTATAAGACCATAGTTACTGCGTCTTCTCACCTATGTTGTTGTCTCTGATTGGTCCGTCCCTCATTGGGGATATTCTGTTATTTCAGTCAAAACAGTAGTAACCCTGAACTTGTGTAATTTAGTGACAAACTAATTAATTAACTCACATCCCTGACCCAAGGCCAATGATCCATATTCTTAAAAATACAATGTTTAATCTATATTCTTGTAAATACAATGTTCAACCTAGAAACTTTGGGACACTGATTCTTTGTTACATTATTCAAACCTATGTGGAAGTTTGGCGCCATACATACGATACCAGACAGTAGATAATTAGCTCATCACAACATTTATCTCTTGAAAACACAAGGGCGCTAAGCCTTGCTTGTATTCCAGCCTAACCAGGTCATCTTTTTCCCAGGTATGTGTCACCTATTAATACAAACTCTCTCCAAACATGACCGACATAGTAATCTCACAGTATCTATGGCGCATTTCCGCCCTTCCAAAGTATGTTATAAAAACATTACAGCACGATCAACCAGACTATTTATCAACAATACACACGGTTTCGCACTTGCTGATGTTTGTGAGCCAGAGCTGAGCAAGTAAGAATTATTACCAAGATATCATGACTCAAAAACTCACTACACATTACACAACTACATGTAGTATGCACTCATATTTCAGGTAGCATAAGCAAATGCTAGCGAAATTTTCAATTCTGCATATTGTTGTCTGTACCTGAAACATTGGCATAGCTTGTAATTTTTTGTTTAGCTAAAAGCTAACCAATCAACCAAACCAAGCATATTTTATACGAGAAAATCCCTAATTTCATTGACTTGCCCACGGACCCCTTTGAAGCTCCCCGCGGACCCCTAGGGGTCCGCGGACCACAGGTTGAAAACCTCTGGGTTAGAATATGAGGGCTACATGTGCTAGAATTGAGAGGGTTACAACAATATTTATGCCACATTAATCTTTCGCTAAGTTCACAGTCTACTAGACGAGTTAACTGTTATACACAGCATTAGCTATAAGCATTAAATGTGGACTAAACATTCCATTTCTAAATATTGTATATTGTCAGCAGTACTTATAATAATGAATATTTAATTTGACAGAAAATTAAGCACAAGACTTTGTTAATATAAAAAACCTTCTAATTCAAAGATACCAAATAGTGTAGATAAATTCAATTTGTCACTATTAAAAAAATAAGTTGAGAAATGAGTAATAGTGTATAAAGCAGAAGAACACCATTTAGTGTTATATTCGTTAATTTATTACTTAAAATTGTATGTAGGTTACACAAGGAGGAATGGATCTCACACTATATAATGCAGTGTACCATCGTTTAACTGTTTCCACAGGGAGGACTGTAGTCATTGACATTGTCAGTCAAATAGCCAGGCAAATTGAATCTGTAAAAAAAAAAAGAAATTATTTTACCTATAAAAGAACACTTGAACAAAAAGCTATATTTTTCTAAAATTATATTAAGTCATAAGTTCTCAAAAGTTTTGTAATTCACGACATACTAAATAACCTGTTTTGGATTGGAGTCCACTTTTAAAGAAAAAATAATTGATAAAAGAAAGAAAAAACTGAAATAAATTCTAGAATAAGTCATTCATAAAACAATTTGACGACCCACTTCAAAATTTTGAGCATCACCGGTCTATGTTATTTTAATCTGTTGTTTACCTTGCTGTGTTTCTAAGCACATACGGCGCTCTACTGACAGTTTCTCTGGATGTCTCAAAGTAGACGAAGACACTGACAGCACTACAGGTCATGGTGAAGGCATAATATGGGAGTCGTTGAGCCTTTAAATATATGGTACAATCATAAAAAAACGCAATAAGGCCAAACACATTTCTAGTAGGAATGTGTGGGGTACTACATAATTTCTAGTAGGACTGTGTGGTACTACATAATTTCTAGTTAGTCTGTGTGGCACTATATAATTTCTAGTTGGTCTGTGTGGTACTCCATAATTTCTAGTAGGACTGTGTGGTACTACATAATTTCTAGTAGGACTGTGTGGTACTACATAATTTCTAGTAGGACTGTGTGGCACTACATAATTTCTAGTTGGTCTGTGTGGTACTACATAATTTCTAGTAGGACTGTGTGGTACTACATAATTTCTAGTCTAGTACTACGAGAGCATAATTATAACGTGCATATTTTAGCTTAAGTTCTCTTAAGATAATTTATCTCCAGTTCTGATGCTTTATCAACTATAAATGAATAGGCTTAGAAGGTTATTACAAATATTATGATACATATTTATTACTTGGACTAGTTTGGACCAGTATATTTAGTTAACTAAGTACATAATTAAAAATGTTTTCAAGTGTCAAAGCCCGACTTCCCGGGCAACGCCGGGTGCTTAGCCAGTTTGGCTCGTAAAGTTTAGTAGTGTTTTAGTCACTGACAACCTCCAACATATTTAATTACATGAAAGCTCTTTAAAGTAAAAAAGTAACGACAATGTATTATTTTATTTGATGACCACGTTGATGACAATCCTTACGTTGCTCATTTTCATGGTACAGTCAGGAATAGTTCCCGTATAAACGTCTTTTCCCACATGTCCAAATACAATTTCACAGTTTTTCAGCTGGTTCTAGACGGACAGTGGACCAGTTAGCGTTTTGTAGTTCCCCTGGTCTGAGTAAATAATGTTATAGTATTATAATGTTAAAGTATTATAATGTTATAGTATTATAATGTTAAAGTATTATTATGTTATATTAGTATAATGTTATATTATTATAATATTAACGTATTATAATGTTATAGTATTATAATGTTATAATATTATAATGTTAACGTATTATTATGTTATATTAGCATAATGTTATAGTATTATAATGTTAATGTATTATAATGTTAAGGTATTATCATGTTATATTAGTATAATGTTATAGTATTATAATGTTAACGTATTATAATGTTAACGTATTGTTATGTTATATTAGTATAATGTTATATTATTATAATGTTAACGTATTATTATGTTATAGTATTATAATTTATAGTTTTATAATGTTATAGTTTTATAATGTTATAGTTTTATAATGTTGTAATATTATAATATATTATTATAATGTTATATCAATATAATGTTATATTATTAAAATGTTATATTATCAAAATGTTATAATTTTTTTTACGTGAGCACCGTTGTTAAAGTAATATTGTTAAGATACATTAATATTTGAGAAAGACGCCAGAAACCAAAAGAAAACAAACAAACCGACTTGATTTATGTATTAACTCTATCTTGAATGAGTCAGTCAACAATAAACAATGTTATGGCCTGATTGAGACATAGAAATTTAAAAGCAGCTAACGGACATATTGACGGTAATTTCATTGTTTTATTGATACACTTGTAAGAACAAATTTGTTTTGAGATGTAATTGTTCCATATACTCATTTATCAAAGCATACATCGATTTCAATACATTTATTCTGTTTATATTTACCTCTTCCCACCAATATTTCTATCTTCAATAAATAAATCAGTCATGTATTCTACTGTAACAATACAACTCTGTATGTGTAATCATATGCAGCTCAGGTTTGCGGAGCCGGAGCCGAGGAGCCGGGAGCCGCTACTTTTCGCTGGAGCCGTAGCCGAAAAAAATTTTTTTTTAGCTTTAAAATTACAAATTTGTTTGATTGTTTGCCTCCTACAATTTGAAATGTTGTCATGTTTTACGAACGCCACAACAGTAACACGCACATCACCACAAGAAATCTTTAATGGGGAATCGTTTAGTGTTCGTTTTAAATCTTGTTTACCCTCCGAAATCTTTTTAATGGCATGTTATTTTGTTATATATAAAGTTAAAACAGTTTTATTTCATAGAATAATTGTATCAATCATTTAAAATAAATTTTTACTACGATGACAAATAGAACGCGTCATTTCGTGTATTATTTGACCGCGAATTTGTAATAGACTAAAAACAAAATGGTAGCTTTCTGTATTTAACAATTTTATTATAAATAGAATATCTGAAATAGAGCAGATAAATTTATAAGGCTGTGGCTATTCGGACCCGGGTTCTAATAAAGTCCGATTGTTATTCGGACCCGTGGCAAATATGCACTAAGCTTAGCTATATTTAAACTTTATTAGACGGAACCCGTAAAAATAATAATACAGAGTCCGCTTAGTGAAACCCTAGACACTGAGTAACGATTAAATCATACAATTCAAACAATTATAAAAAAAAAAAACAAAAAACATTAATAAAGTTTATGGATAGCTAAGCTGAATGCATATTTGCCACGGGTCCGAATAACAATCAGACTTTATTGGGACGGGGTCCGAATAAAAATCGGAGTTTATTGGTACCCGGGTCCAGGCCCATAGCCAGAGGGGGCTAGGGGGCTGACCCCCCGTTCATGACCTGAGCCCCCCCCCCCGTGGATGATTTGAGCTTTTTGACAAAATTTTAATAATAACGGCTATAAAACATCAATCATTTTGTTCAATTTTGTTTTAGGGGCCCGGACTGAGCTGGCCAATCAACTTTTGAAAATATTAATATCAGCACGGGGGCCCGTGTCACCCCTGCCAAGGGACCCGAAATTTCTGTCGGTGGGCCTGTTCGCAACCTTGTAATAGTTTATATATTGATATCTTCTGAGGACAACTAGCAACTTAAATAAGTTGATAAAATAATATTGACCTCTGACTTCACTTAAAATGAATAATAAAATAATAAAGTACAAACTCCGTGATTTCTGCGTGATGTTATTTAATTTGTAAATTTACTTTTTAGCAGAATTAATTTTATTTTAAATTGAATAATTGCGACTGGTCAATTTGTTGTTGATAGATCTGTTCTTTGTTGTCAATATTTTATAAAAAATATCACACAAATAGCTAAGCTATATTCGTGATCTTTGTCGTTCTTCCCGGGTTGTACGTTTAACCAACAGTATAATAATATAAATCAGGTATCTATTATGTAACAATTGTGTAGCAGAACAAATGGTCAATATATTTATAACAGGAATCAGAAATTGCTCAGCCTCAATAAATTTTTATCATTAAAACTCTTTACTATTTAAATTATTTTTAACAAAACTGCAACATGCCATGCATTATTGAAACGTAGTCAAAATTATGTATTTCTAATTAATAGCTAAACAATCGGTACTAAAATGCACCATTCCAGATATGGAACTGCAAAAAATTTCTTTGGGAGGGGACTCACTGAGGTCCCCTCCCAAATCCCCTCCTCTTCGTTCGTTCGCAAGCTATCGGCGCTTCGCACTCCATCTTCGCCCCCCCCGAACATTTCTTCTACCCCACCAGGGGCGGAATTATGGGGAGGGGCCGGGGGGGGGCATGTCCCCCTCCCCTCGGTTATCGCAAGTTTAGGTAATACATCATTAAATTATCGAAATATTTTTTGTTCAACAATGAAAACTGTTTCGCCCCCCCACCCCCGGGGGTCAAATTCTAGATCCGCCGCTGTACCCCAGAATCAGTTCTTCGGCACCCCCCCCCCCTCCCGGACGGAAAAACATTTCTTCGCCCTCCCCCAATGCGATAATCCTGGCTATAAATAATAAATATAAATACTGAAGTCTTTAAAATATTTTAAATAATGTATCATTTTACTTTTGGCTAATTTGATCATTAAAATAACTTTTTAGTACTTATGAAAATGGCGACTAGTGAAACCTAGATCGAAAATAATATGTTTCTGGATGCACTGAAATGGTTTGTTTTTAGTAAAACCGACAATGCGTATATTTTTCAAGTTCCTGACTATGGGGGTGGACGCGGCAAAATTTGCATAACTTTTTATCAGTGGCATGTTTGCGTGGCGCAATTACAAAAAAATTTGTCTCGTGTGATACTATCATAATAGGGAGCCGGAGCCGGCAAATTTGTGGGAGCCGGAGCCGAAAAAAAAATATGGCGGCTCCGCAAGCCTGCATATGTTATCAT